>CM051024.1:81222703-81225203 GCA_027627225.1 Congeria kusceri
TCACTACATTGGGAATGATCATTTATTCGAATCATATTGGAAGTTTGTAGTCAAACATTTTCTGAACATTTTGGTGATTAGTCTATATAGCTTCCATATAATGCAGAAAATATTCGCACGTTTAAAATAGTATGTTATAATTTTCTATGTAGAGCCGGTCGTCGATGCGTCCGCTTAAGGGCAGTCATTGCCAGGTATAGAAAAAAACATAAATGAATTGCAGTAGGAAAGTAAATATTTTTTACAAATTATGGCGCTGGAATACGCCATGCGCCGTTTATTGGTACAATTATTCCAAGGGCGAATAATACTTCTTATCCAGTATCAGCGCTGACATATTTATTGCAGATTGAACTATCGTTTACAGAGACACTTGAACACAGCTTGGATATTGCTTCAATTTAATATCAAAATACCCTACTTTTTCGACCTATTTATCTTTGTCTTTTCGGAATTTACCAATTGAAGTGCATCGCTCTTAGTGCGTTTAAAAATGTTAATTTTGTATCAAAACTTTAGTATAGCTGTTATGAGTGTTTTGAAAGAAAGCTCTGTTACACATAAAGAATATTGTGATGGTTTTGAATGATTTGAGGTTCAATAAGAAACTAACTTCATTCAATATTGAACTTCTATGGATAAAATGATATCGTTATTAGTTGGAATAACAAATAAAGGTAAAATATTTGAATTTTTAACGTATTATATTAATCTTGTTCAAAGTTAAACGATGTATTTTCACGTTTGCCTATTTTCTATTATATTCAATATAAATCCATACATTCTAAAATGGTCAACGATCTATTATAGACATTTACAATCGTTATTAATTTCAATGCACGTACTACAAAAAAGGTTAATTCATTGTTTACAAGTTGCAGTCTTTAATTTATATACATATATTGGTTAAACGTTTTGTGATGTAAGTGAACATAACAATACTATCATGTTAAAATCATTAGTGTGTATTGTTTATTATGTCCGCTTCTTTTCGTGTTAAGTATTGCAAGTTTTATTCGTGCTATAATATTACTGTATTTTAATACATTTTTATGAATTCATTTCTTACTACTTCAAAACTTTCCTTATCAATTTCAAAATATTGTTTCAGTTGTTTTCAGCTGTATTAGACTCATGTTTATTGATTTACACTGTCTAAAACTTGCTTCGATTATC
Source organism: Congeria kusceri (assembly GCA_027627225.1). Lineage (NCBI taxonomy): Eukaryota > Metazoa > Mollusca > Bivalvia > Myida > Dreissenidae > Congeria > Congeria kusceri. The sequence continues at coordinate 81,223,880 of CM051024.1, forward strand.
AAAGTTCTGCCGTATATCAATTCTTAACTCCGCTGAGTCTTTGCGATCTAAGATACTTTAGGTTTAGATTAAGACTACCTGATAAGACACATTCTAAGTAGTGGTTGTTGAAATTGTAGCTATAATAATTATCAAGGTAAACACATTTCAGCAAATCTGTATATTTTATTAAGTTGTTGGTTTTTAAGATCATTGAACATATGCTTGCAGTTCATTTCATTTCATCATCATCATCTTCTTCTTCGACTTCTTCTTCTTCTTCTTCTTCTTCTTCATCATCATCATCATCATCGTCGTCGTCGTCATCATTTTTATCTCCAATGCTATCACCATTTCGTCACCATCATCAGCAACAACAACAGCAATACATTTATTTAAATCTTATTCTGTATTTTTACCACATCATCATTGTCATCATCATCATCGTAATCATCGTCATCATCATCATCATTATCATCGCCACCATCATTATTATCACCATTATCATCATAACACTCATATTATCACAGTATCATGATATGATAATTATATACCATGTTTGTCAAATCAAAAATCATAAAAAGAAGTTACCGGCGAGTGTTTAAGTGAAATTTTCATCATCACTATATCATCGTCTTTGTCATCATCATCATTATCATCATCACCATCCTCATCCTCATCCTCATCCTCATCATCCTCATCATCCTCATCACCATCATCATCCTCGTCGTCGTCGTCGTTGTAGTGTCGTAGTTGTCGTCGTCATCATCATCATTATCATCATCATCACCATTATCATTATCACAGGAACAAAAGCTAAAACCAGAATTGTCCCTTTGGGGAGTTTTCTTATCGTCGCCTTAATCAATACAGTTTTTCTAATCTTTCCTCTAGCTTGACAGGCCAAATTTGCCCCTACCAGATCACCATATCAAATACAGTTGTTCAGTGTGCACTAGTTCTTTTTTAATTTCATATATTCAATACAGAGCTTTTGTTCCGCGGACGAGTCCTTTACATCTTTATTTTTACATTGTACAGAATCAGAAACGAGGCATTTTGTTTTTGGAACTGTTCTGAACACTGCACGGAAGCATAATGCAAAAAACAAAATAGCACCACTGTCATCAGTCAGTATAAACATTTAATGCATAATATTAGGGCGTTCAATTTTGCTTTTCCACATATTTTATCAAGATTGGTGATCGCGGGTGAAATAATATAACCGCTGTCACTGGCTTATCGCACGGATTTCATTGTCCGGAAACAGTTGTCAAGTGTGAAAACTTTCGTAACTGCTGATATTACTTCGAAACTACACAGAAATTTCTCTTTTTTTTCAGAA
>CM051024.1:81230203-81247703 GCA_027627225.1 Congeria kusceri
AGCCTACGTTTGCATTGCAGACGCCCATGAGCATGATCATCAACGGAAGACCAGTCAAGAGGAGAAAAAGCATCACGATCTGCCGATTCCGGTGGAGCCATATCCGATAACTTTCCGTGAGTCTCCCAGCTCATCGGAACTGGACAGGCGGCATTACGAATCTGGTAGGTCAAACTTGCTTCAATGAAGAATATTGAAACTCGTGTAGACATGAGTGCATTAGTTGTTTTCTGTTGGTTTAAACAGTTAAAAACGAACGGCACATGTAATATTCTCGATTCCCTGAAGAACTAGTCGGTAGTATAACTGGTATCTCCCATCATATTCCACAAAAAAATTTTTTTGGGTGGATTGATTTTGATTTGTTTCTTTATTTTTGTGGGTGACGGGTCTTCTTTTACTTCAGCTTCAGTTTGGAAAAAATGATATGGTCCTGGACATATATCAAAATGTATAAATGTATACACGTGTCTCTCTAATTCGTCACGTTTGACCATTATATTGTCTATTCACAGCCGCAACAGATTACGTCCTAAGCTTACGTTTTACTGCTTCAACCGCATTGTCACCATTTGGCTACACCAAAATTGTAAAATTAACAACTACAACCAATTAAACAGCAACAAAAAGCATTTCGTCTTCTTTTTCTTTCAGGTAAAGCATATTTAGCCAAAGGGTGGCGTCGGCAGTCACGTGAGTTCGAGGACCTAAGCTTGAATACGCGTCCTGAGGGACCACTGTTCAATACCAAAGAGCTTTCAGAAGAGGAAAGTCCAAGACGACGAACCTATTCCATGTCAGCTGCTCACCAGATAATGGCGCGAAAAGACATGATCTCGTCTCGTCATTCCAGCAAATCCAGCACTCCGTCTGGTTCCCCGAAATTACTAAGAACGCGCAAACTGTCCACTGGCAGCAAAAAGGGCGGTAACTCTTCCGGCTCGTCAAGAGAGAGCATCCATGACAGTAAGGAAAGAATTAACTCCCTTAATGACCTTTACTGGATCGGTGAACCGGAAGCAATTCATTCTGTCCGAAGACCACGCCTTACGGTAGAGGAGCAGGAATTGGAGTCGGAAATACATAAATTGAGCGTTTCTTGAAACAGATGCAATCACTTAAATTTAAACCGAAAATTCGATAAAAATATCCATAAAACGGAAATTAAACTCCAGCCACATCAAAGAAACTTAAATCTACGAGTAAAAAAAACCTCTTGCGTTATCATGCACTGTGTCGTATTATATAATATTGTTAGGATGTGTACCGTTGCTTTTTACTTCTGTTTTGTGGTGGCATAGCAGGCGTGCATAGAATATCAGCAGACGTGAAAGCATTATTGCATCGTACATAATTAGCATCACGGCGTATAAGCATCGTGTATATTCTTGAAAGATTATGGCATCTTAGTGTGCTAACGTTAGGTATTTTCACTACCTAGCACATATATGTTGGTAGTGATCGCAAATCTTGTTGAATGATTTACGCTTGCTGAAGTATTTGACCGATCGCTAGTTTTGATAACCAAGCCTACTCAGTCGATCTCTTGCGCAACAAGTTTACCGAATTACTCAATGCATTCACTAACGTCTACCAAAATTAAAAGCGTACTGTAAATCAAATTTAGTCGATCAATCCTAACGTTGGCCAACAAGAAAGGTTTATATCCTGTATAAAACTATGTGACAACCTCTCAAATAAGCATATACCATAGTTATTATGACTGTATTATTTAACACACTTAAATGTAATATTTTTTACATTCTGATGCAAACATGTTTGCTTGAAGGATCAAATGATACTAGTAATACAAAATCAAGAATCAATGAATGTTCATGTACATTTCTGCATATTTTTCTAGTGTTCTTTTGTATGTTTATAAGTTAGCTAAAACGCAAAACATACCAAAGATTGACACTATGTGCGAATAAAAATATTTTATTCATTTAATTTTTTCTTCAAGTGAAATCCGATGCTTTATCATTATTATATTTATTATTTTTAATAACATCGTCAATCATAAGTGTTCATGTTCAAATGATATTATCGGCATCTGTATGTTAATTAGATTTGTCAATATGTTCATATTGGTCTGTGTTCTTACGATACAAACATGTTCTTTTCGATAGTATGATAATCAAACTATCATGTATATACATGTATTTCAATACATATTCGTAATTTATTTTATCTTCTAATAAACTTGTTAATCTACATGGCTATTATCTTTTAATTAACAGAAATTACACATGTTTTACCCATGACTAAAACAAAATTTACCGCAATCATCGTATACGTCTACGAAGGGGAGCAAAATTTGACGGTGATAATAACACGGCGTTCTCATTAAGGACTATGTGTTACTTCTAACGATCACTTAGATAGTATCGAGCAGTTGGGCAACTCGTCCTTGTGTGATGGCATTTGAATCGCAAATACGTCCTGAAGGTTTGCATTACTTCAAATATGGCGTAACGTAACTGATAATAAATCATTGTACTACGTTGATTAGTTGAAAAAAAACGTTCCGCCAACTTTCATTATTTGTAGAAGCAAATAATTGGGTTACATTGACGCTGTTTAAAATATGATACACATTCGATTGTTTATCCCAAGTTGTGTACTACCACACTCACTCATTCCGCTAAAAAACACCGCGTATTCTTACAAGGGTAATTCAGACTACATTTTAAACAGTTAAATCAAAAACGAGGTAGGCAGTTTGTTTGATTTTCAATTAGGCAAACATTACGTCTTAACGCCCCTTCTTTAATGGGCTTGTACCTTAAACACATAATTACCGTTCTGATAAGAGTATTTTTTTAGCATAAGTAGTAATAAATGTATTTAGTTATTCCTTAGAGAAGTTCACTTAATACTGACTGCCAACAAAGTTTACCAAAACATCTAAGTGAAAGGCTTTTATTTTATAAAGTTTAATGACAACGGCATTGTATTAATTATTAGGTTTCATGGCAAAATATTGAAATGAAGTTGCCGAAGCTACAAAATAGTGGCGGAAAAGTCTACTAAAATAATAGGGAATTTCATATTTTAATTACAATTGGAATATTGTATCTATATTGTAAAAAAGTATTTACAGTATTTTCATGCCGAAGCTTGGTCAACAGTTTTCGTTTACTGTCGATGTATCATTCTTTTATTCCTGTTCGTATTTCACAATTGTTATTTGTTATACAACGAACATAGTTGTGTGTTTATTTAATGGTACGTTATACTGTAAAAACAAGTATTTGCAGAAAGATGACATTTTCATGCCGAAGCTTGGTCAACAGTTTTCATTTACAGACGGTATATCATTCTGTTATTCCTGTTATCTTTATTTGTTATACAACGAACATAGTTGTGTGTTTATACTGTTTTGTACGGTAAAACAGATTCTTTGAAAAATCCGAGTGTGTTAATAAGCTTTAAATTTAAAAGCTATGTTGTTTATGTGGTCAATATGAGATATATATGTTTTTCGCTGCAATGTTGTCTTTCTGTCAATATTGACAAATCACTTCCATAATGTTTAAGTTATTTGCTAAAATAAGGCATTACAAGATTTTGGTTGGATAATACAACACACTAAATATATAACGAAAATAACATCTTTCATAACTAATATAATTAAGTATATTTTGTAATCCCTGACACTTTTCATAGCGTTAAAGAACAAATGTTCTAACTATTATCTTTAAAACATTTTAAAATGTCATGCACTCAATCTTACGTTTTACCTTTTTAAATTTAAATGTATGGATATTTTCAATATTAGTATTGTTCAAAGTCACTTTATAAGCGTTAGCGAATTTACAAGTCTACGTCATGTAAATATGACAGTTAAAATAGTGTTGTATAAAATAATTATATAAATGAATGCTTAGAACTAAGCAGTATAACCACTGGAAAATCATTCACTTATTTCACAATAATGTAAGACAAACAACACACATGATTAAAAGGACTTATTCGCAGATTTTTGAATTTTCAAGGAATGTCTAAATTAGCTTAAATTCAAAAATAAACATCCGGATTAACATACACAATTATTATATGTCGAGAAAAGCATACAAAGATGAAAACAAATGAGTCCGTCGGGGCTCGAACTCACGTGCTCTGGACCTGATCATTAGGCCAAAGTGGATTGTTTTCTTTAACGTGTATTTTAAACGCTATGTTAGTGATACAGGTTTTACAAAACATCGACGAAAAGCGTTAAACAAAGCTTTATAATAACTGCCATTTACACTGATATTTATTCATAACTAACACATTAGTTTGAGCATATTGCTGTGTCTCGAGTGTTTTGTACCTTTATAAACAATATATTTTCTGTTTTGAAATCGATGACAAAAATGGACAAAAATTGTCACTTTGCCAATCTATGAATAGTTGCTTGTTAATAAGACGTTAATAAGCCTTATCCACATTTTTAAGCCGGCTGGTTTTCTGAGTAAGCCCATTTTTATTTAATGTAACACGCTGTTTTTATTGAGAAACATTTGCAATAGCACGCATTTCAAATGTAACCAATTGAAAAGAATCCGATCCACTTGAAATAAACTTGAACAAATATACATTTTATTGTTTTCTATTTGCTCAGTAAGTGAATTGGTTTATATGCGCATGTCGTCTAAATACAACAAAGAGCTCATTTATTTATGAACTTTAAGTGATTGTAATTTTTGGATTTTGTTTTGCCGAAGGAACGTGTCATGGCCCACATATATAATTGGAAACGTGCTAGCCACTTTGAGAAATATAAGTAGAGCTTAAGTTAAAGATGGAATGTGTGTGGTACGTTCAACGATTTCCGATTATGACCATATTCATGATCATTACTGTTTAAACGTGTGTCCTTAAATGGTTTTAATCGACGGTTTTTATGATAAATAATATATTGAGAGTTTAGTATCAAGATGCAGCCATACTTTTGGACCATACATATACACGTGTACGTATTATCTAACACTTATCCGACAATCACACTAAGACTTTTCAAACTAATAATAAAATAACAACAGCCAAAAATATATTTAAACAAAACGAGTGCAGATCAACAGAGTTGCTATTGCGAATGGTATTGTTTTACAACGCCCTTATATTTGGAATTTTGGATAGTGTATATTCTGATAGTCTATTGCACCATAATTTTAAAAAGGAAACCAATGTTATTTTTCTGTAAGGGTCTGTGTTATAATTCCACTAGGACCTACAATTGATTTTTGAGTATCGAGAACATGTCGAATTGCGGTAATATTTTGTGATTTATGGCAATTATAGTATTACCTATAAATAAGGAGTTATAACAATCGCTTCTGGCGTAAGTATCAGTTTATGAGATAGATATCTGTATTGTAAAATAATATATATTGTTTGTGGAATGAATATGATATTAACAGTATAGCGGTATAAACTGCAGAAAAGCGGTATAAAAAATGTGTAAGATTCGAATTTTATTACATGTAATATAATAACTAAGACATACGATCTCGGCAAAAATGGTTATAAGTTTATCAGTTTCGCTTTAGGACATTTAGACTAACTGATGGACGGATCGACGAACTGAAGGAGGAACGACAAACTGACGGACGGATCGACGAACTGACGGAGGATCGACGAACGGACGGACGGATCGACGAACAGACTGACGGATTGATGAACTGACAGACGGACTGACGAACAGACGAAATATCATGCTGGAAGGTAGAAAATGTATGTTCATTTATTTATTTTATTCACAGGCATCAACAATTTAGTCTGAATAATATTTCCATGTTTTGAAAAAGGCGCAACGCCGAAACGTCCATAAAAAAGATGTGTCAGAACAATGTGATCTGATATCAACATGGAAATATGTAATGTATAACGGTTATACTGGTAACGCTGACATGCACTACGATTATAGACACTAACACCAGTTTCTGTCTTATGATAGTTACAATAAAACAACTGGGGCCACATTCCAGAGACGTCTTAAGTAAATATCCTCCTTATCTTTTAAATCATTTTTTTGAATGTTTTCTTCCCTGTGTATATGACGTTTAGTATTTATCATTATTATGTTTACTCCTGTGAACCTTACATTAAAAGGATTTACACATTTGTATGTAGTTTAGAATATTAAGATACAAACAATGTAAGATAAACTTGAGATATTTTTGGAATATGACACCTGAACTTTGAGACTGACATTTTGTGAAAGCTGTTATGTGAAACACTAATTGCCCGACATACAAGAGTTGATTGACAATTTGTATTTGTATTTGACGGAGATATCTTGTAAAGCATTCATATCCTGGAAACGTGTGTCGGAAATTGACCTGAGTAGGCGTGGTTATAAATACAATCCATCAATACAATGTAATACAATACAATAAAATACAATACAATACAGACGTGCACGTAGACTGCTACTAGTTTATCGCGTAGTAAAGCTCAAAACATCACATTGTCGACATTGTTTTACGACAGTTAGTTGACTGACACTCACCGTGATAAAAAAAATATTGATACCGACGTTTGGTGAAAGCTGTTAGACTGGCAGTGGTGTAACGAATATCACGCCCACCTTGTGATCGTGAGTTCGACCCCTACTCGAGCAGCGTTCGAATGTTCTTTCTCCAAATAACACCAAGTATATCCCAGAAACAATCAAGCTTAAATAAATAGGTTTAAACTAAACTAAACTAACACAGACATGAACAAAACTGACAGTCACACGGTGACACTAGAACGGATATTTTGTTTGATAAGTGTGAGTCTCTATTGTTGGTTACTCGCATTTCCGAAAGTGGTGATATAATTTCAAAATAATTAGTACTAATTAGTACACGGCGCAGTTAAAATAACTGAAGCGTGGTCCATGTTCTTGTTTACCATTTCAAGATCTATTGTAAGCTCATGTATGGTAATTAAAACATGGTATATTCTAAATTAAAAGATGCCGGTAATACCCTTTAAGATTAAACCTTTAATATTACGATCTTTCAACAGCACATTCCTACTATAATAGACGTTCAATAATAACAAAAAATATATTCGTTTGCTATTAACTAGCACCAGATTTCAGAGCTAACAGCGAACGAAAACTGTCGTTGTTTCTTTTTGAAATTGATTTACGAAGGAAAATATACATGAATAAAATGCTGTTGGTCGATTCACCTTGTGTCAGTCAATAGTTTAATTAGAGCTCATTAGAGCAATGTAATTGTGCTGCTGTTTTGGTGTGTTCAAATAGAATTTATAGATTTTAGTTCATTTCTAGTATTATGTTATATGGCCTCATTGTGTCATTTCGAATAACTCAATTGGATTTTCAGCGGATTTTCAGCGAATTATAAACAGACATGAGGATTTACAGTAATATAAGTACAATGACTGTAGAATGTGACTCGCCGTATCTGTACAGTGAGCACACACATGTTTCAATGGTTTGAACATTCGCCGCATGCGGCTTAAAAAAGATACATTTAATTAGATAACTAAAGACTTATAACAGGAATAACGCGGTTAAGGTACGATATTTTTTAAATAGAGCATTTCTGTTTTCCCTTTGTTCTTTTTTACTACATTATTATTATTATTATTATTATTATTATTATTATTACTACTACTACTACTACTACTACTACTACTACTACTACTACTACTACTACTACTACTACTACTACTACTACTACTACTACTACTACTACTATTTACTACTACTGCTGCTGCCGCTGCTACTACTACTACTACTACTACTACTACTACTACTACTACTACTACTACTACTACTACTACTACTACTACTACTACTACTACTACTACTACTACTACTACTACTACAAATACTACTACTACTACCACTGCCACTACCACTACCACTACAACTACTACTACAAATACTACTACTACTACCACTACCACTACCACTACCGCTACAACTACTATTATTTATTTTGTCTCAATGATTATGTTTGCTATGTGCATTCATGCAAAACACCATCAACCGTACCTAGCCATATAAACTTTTCGATTATAAATGCATCCATTTGGGGGCACTACTTATGCAACATAATATAAATTGCAAACATATCTTCATGTTGACAATTTCAATGCAGCGGCGTTAATCCGCTGCGAACAATTCCTGTCATCAAACAACGATGATTCATCGCTGTCTTCTAAATAATGACACTAGATGAAAAGAAAGGCAAAAAATGACGAAATAAAATACAAATCTCAATGCTTGGACGTTTCAAAATGTTATCGTAGTCATGGAATTTTCGGTAAATATCTCGGAAGACATGATAATCCCAATTATTGTAATAAATTATCGCACAATTATAGTCCTTTTAAAAGACCACATTTAAGCCAGGAATATGAAACATTATTTCCTGTTGTTTTGTTTAACCTTTACTGATAAATGATTATTTTTTTATGGATTTCATTCAAAATTCAACTGAACTCATGTGCATTAAGTTCGGTTAAATATGCAGTTTGTGCTAGTTGATAAAATGGAATTCAGAAAATATGCGAGGTATTTTTTATGGTGAATGTGTAAAAAAAATAGCCAAATATGGAAGTCATTTTTATTTAATTTATCCTTTCCGACGACTTATAGGGAAATATCAGAGAAATAAATTCGGATGATTCAACAATACACGTCTCGGACTATGACATTCTAAATATACAATCTTCATTGCAAAACGATTTAGACATTGTGTCTACTGGGTGTGCTTTCAACAACATGTCCATTCATCCGAAAAAAACTAAATGCATGGTATTATCAAAAGCTAATCTTTCTACCAACAATCTCACACTTCATGTTAATAACATTGGTCTTGAGCAAATAAATGATTTCAATTTACTCGGAATAATTATCGACAAGAATCTCACTTGGCAACCGCATATAAATAACGTCTGTCGTAAACTCAATTCTAAACTTGCCTTATTAATACGGATAAACAGCTTCATTAACTATGACACACGGACATTATTTTACAACTCATACATATTTACAACTATGGACTAGTGTTGCGCATATGGTGTTCGGCATCTCAATCAAAATTTCGGAAAGTATCTTCCATACAAAAACCAGCTGCTAAAATAATTTTGAATAAGCCGATTTCAACTCCATCAGCTCCTTTATTCAAAGAACTGGGTTAGCTGTCATTTGACAAGAGGTGTACTTTCCTCATTGGAACTATTGTTCATAAATTTTTACTCGGTTCAATGCCCTCTTATTTTAATGATGTAATACGCTTCTCAAATAACAATGCATGCGCTCTCAGATTCACCACCCACAACGATATATCATCTGTTCCGTTTAAAACCAAATATGGAAAACGAGCGTTCTCTTACCGTGCAAGAAATGCATGGAATTTTATCCCGATTAATATAAGACAGGCATCTTCCATTACTACATTCAAAAAGAACTTCAAACAATACCTGATAAGAAATCAGTGATTTATGTTCACAGATTGCTTGTTTTACTACATTTTTACTATTTCTTTGTGACGTGTTTGTTGTGTTTTTGGAAGATTGTAATAATTGCGTAGTTAGCATCATCATCATTATATCATCATCATCATCATCATCATCATTATCATCATCACCATCATCATATCATCATCATCATCACCATCGCCATCACCATCATAATCATCACCATTATGATCATCATCATCATCATCACAATCATTATCATCATTGTTATTACCAACAGTATTATAACTATTATTATTATTATTATTACTATAGTTGAGTTATTGGTGTTAATTGGCGCGTATGTTTTTAGTATGCATGGTTTCACTTTTGTTTCTTTATTGAAGACCACATTGTAAAAAAGATATATTGTTTCTTAATGTGAATTCTTCATGAAATAAAGTCATTATTATTATTACTATTATTATTATTATTATTATTATTATCATTATTAATATTAATAATATTATTATTATTATTAGGTAGTTTACCGGACTCAAAACTGTGAAATGACGTGATTATTTTCACGTCATGACGTTATGAGTCCTGCCAGATTTTCCAATTAAACCCAAGTTGGTAGCAATTAAAATGTGGAAGCAGAAGCATAAAATAAACAAAGAAAAATGTTGGTTAGGGTGTAAGATCGTTTTTTATATCACTCGTGATCATAGAAACTAGATATTTTCTATGAACACGCGTGACAGAAATAGAGAATATGCCTACTAGGCTAGTGTTGAATATACACAAGTTTATTTTGCGAGGCTTAAAACACCGGCAGCGCGAGCCTTGGCGAGCGCTTCCGATGTTCGAACCAAGCAAGATAAACTTCGCTATATTCAACACTAATCCTAGTATTCTATTTATCACATCATTTTTGCTTCAAAACTTTAGAAAAAAACAAATGGTGCGTGTCGTGGGAAACCCGGACTGAATGCATGTGCGTAAGTGTCGTCCTGGATGAGCCTGTGCGTACCGTACCGTCAAATTACCCGGTGTGTTTTCTTTATAAAATAAGAAAGATCACAATGCTAAAACGAAATAAATACTCGTTATACCCTGTCAGTGCTTTCCATCGACCTTCATCGACATGTGTGCCGAGGTCCTCGCTCAGTGTACGCGCTGTTGAGAAATATACGATGTATGGGTTACTACATTGGGAATGATCATTCGAATCATATTGGAAGCTTGTAGTAAAATATTTTTTTCTGAACATTTTGGTGATCAGTCGATATAGCTTCCATATAAAGCAGAAAATGTTTGTAAGTTTAAAATAGTATGTTAGATCTATAATTTTCTATGTAGAGCCATCGATGCGTCCGCTTAAGGGCAATCATTGCTAAGTATAGAAAAAAAATCAATCACAGTCGGAAAGTAAACATGTTGTGTCATAATTGTATAAATTATAGCACAGGAATACGCCATGCGCCGTTTACTGGTACATTTATTCCACGGGCGAATAAGACTTCTAATCCAGTATGAGCCCTGACACATTTATAGCAGATCGAACTAATCCAGTATGAGCCCTGACATATTTATACAGAGACACTTGAACAAATCTTGGATATTGCTTCATTTAATATCAGAAGACCCTACTTTTTCTACCTATTTATCTTTGTCTTATCGGAATTTAGCAACTGAAGTGCATCGCTCTTAGTTCGTTTAAAGATGTTCATTTCGTATCAAAACTTTAGTATAGCTGTTACGTGTGATTTGAAAGAAAGCTGTGTTCGTCCGTTAAACATAAAGAATATTGTCATGGTTTAGAATGAATTGATTTTCAATAAGAAATTACCTTCGGTTTTAAGTACTTTATTATTATGGATTAATGATATTGTTGTTAGTTGGAATAATAAATTACGGTATAGTATTTGCTTTTTTTTCCGTATTATATTAAACATGTTCAAAGTTCGACCATGTATTTTCGCTTTTGCTGATTTGCTTGTTCAATATAAAATCCATGCATTCTAAAATGGTTAACGATCTAAAATAGACATTTACAATCGTTATTAATTTCAATACACGTACTACGTACAAAAGGTTTATTCAGTGTTTACAATTTACAGTCTTTATTGTATATTGTATAAATATTTTGAGATGTGTACATAACAATACTATGGCAAAATCACTATTGTGTATTGTTTATTACACTGACCAGCACTTCTAACCGGCCACTAACATAAATAGCAATAAAATGGCCATTTGTCAGACACATTTGATCAAATTTTGATAGAGATTAAATCAATGACACAGACATTCACTCGTACAATTTTATTGAAAAATGAGTGATAATTTGATAGTACAGTAAACACAATTTAGCTACAACCTTAAAAGTAAAAAATCGCAAAATACTGTGTCTGTGCTAAAAACGATAAACACTATTAAAGGACCATAATGCACAATTGGAGTTCATAAAATAATAATGAAAACATTGCGTGTCCACTGATGGCTGTTATGGCATACAGGAACCTCTGCCATATGGAAAGACCACGGTTTCATTTGAAATTTTGAAAAATATTCCACCATCACTCAATTCGAACATATTCCAGTTGCATCAGATTTCGAGCGGATTTATGGTGCTTTTTTATATGTCGGTTTAGTTTTTCCCTCAGATGCTTAATCAAGTTTATTTTTGCATTAAATGATTTCGTATGAAATGATACATTAAAACAACAAATCGATATTTTACTCTCACCTACCTTTCCTCGTCCAAAATGATGGAACCAGACCTGTGTCTAGTTACCTGGGACGTTCAAGTTGTTAATGTTAGTATATAGCGGATTTTATTTTTTAGGGTTATTATGGTATGACGGTAACTTATCTATCAAACTGCGCAAGTATTAAAATGAAATTTTACATACAAATAAAAAGGCCAGTACATTATTAATTGTCGAAATTTGATTGAATTTCCCCGAAAAATGAGCTTTTTATTACGAGATTTGTAAGTGTTGTGTTAGAAGTGCTGTACAGTGTATTTTGCGACTTTAATATTTTAGGGTTATAGCTTAATTGTGTTTATTGTAATATCAAATTTTGCAAGGAAGGCAATAAAAATGTACGAGTGAATGTCTCTGTCGTCGATGTAATCTCTGTCAAAATTTGATCAAATTCGTCTGACAAATAGCCATTTTATTGAGATTTATGTAAGTGGCGGGTTAGAAGTGTCGTCCCGGATCAGCCTGTGCAGTCCGCACATCCTGAGACGGGACGACACTTTCCGCATACAATGAATTTATGTTTAAAAGAGACTTCCTTGAAATAGAAAATACCATAAAAACAGAAAATGTCGTCCTGCATTAGCGTGTGCGCACATGCATTAAGCCGGGTTTTTCCACGTCACGGCTCAAATATTTAAATGTATTTCTTACTACTTCAAAACTTTCATAATCAATTTCAAGGCATTGTTTGAGTTGTTTTCAGCTGTCTTAGACTCATGTTTATTGATTTACACTGTCCAAAACTTGCTTCGATTATCAAAGTTCTGCCGTATATCAATACTTAATACCACAGAGTCTTTGCGATCTAAGATACTTTAGGTTCCTTGTGTTTACAATAAGATTAAGACAACCTGATAAGACACATTCTAAGTAGTGGTTGTTAAACTTGTAGTTATAATAATTGTCAAGGTAAACACGTTTCAGCAAATCTAATTATTTTATTAACTATTTTTAGGATCAATGTACATATATGCTTGCAGATTCGTCAAATACAATCTCATCAACACCGTCATCATCATCATCATCATCATCATCATCGTCATCATCATCATCGTCATCATCATCATCATCATCATCATCATCATCATCATCATCATCATCATCATCATCATCATCATCATCAACAACAACAACATCATCATCGTCATCATCATCATCATCATCGTCATCATCATCATCATCATCATCATCATCATCATCATCATCATCATCATCATCATCATCATCATCGTCATCATCATCATCATCTTCGTCATCATCATCATCATCATCATCGTCGTTATCATCATCATCATCATCGTCGTCATCATCATCATCATCGTCATCGTCATCATCATCATCGTCATCATCATCATCATCATCATCATCATCATCATCATCATCATCATCATCATCGTCATCATCATCATCATCGTCATCATCATCATCATCATCATCAACGTCATCATCATCATCATCATCATCATCATCATCGTCAGCATCGTCATCATCATCATCATCATCATCATCATCATCATCATCATCATCATCATCATCATCATCATCATCGTCATCATCATCATCATCATCATCATCATCATCATCATCATCATCGTCATCGTCATCATCATCGTCATCATTTTCGTGATCATCATCATCTTCTTCTTCTTCTTCATCATCGTCGTCATCCTTGTCGTCGTCGTTATCGCCATTTCGTTACCACTATTATCAATATCATCAACAGCAGCAGCAACAACAACAACAGCACAAGTATTTAAAATTTCTTCGCCTCAAAATCATCATCATTATCATCATCATCATCATACTAATATCATCAGAATATCATATTATGATAATTATATGCATGTACCATTTTTGTTAAATAAAACATCCTAAAATGTTGTTACCAACGCGAGTTTAAGTGAAATTTTTATTATTATAGTGCAAAAGACAAAATTTAGTTCTTAAAACACCGCTTAAAGCACCACTTCTTCTGAAATTCTACACAAGCAAAAGTTAGTATAAACATTTAATGCATAACATATTTTTCAAGATTGGTGGTCGCGGGGGAAGCCGCTACCACTGGCTGGTCGTATTGATTTCATTTTTCTGAAACAGTTGTCAGGTTTGAAAATTGTCGTAACTGCCTGTTTGTTGAAATTACTTTAAAACTAAATGGAAATTTCTTCTTTTTTTTCAGAAGAAAGGAAATTCGACACATCGTCGCCATATTGCGTCGAAACTATTCGGGGAAGATTAGCATGACCTAATCGATGAAATTACTAATTCACCTATCAGCGATGATCAGGAGTGTTTGATTTAAACATTCGACTTATCGGCGAAAAATCATCAAAGGACACATTCCACTAATGTTGAAGACATGATATTCACTTTTGCTTCTTATCTTCGTTAAAAGCGCAGGAGACGGTATATTGTTCATTAATAACATTTTCTATTTCTTGTGACTTGAGCATAAGAGGTACTTAAACAAGGTTTTTATTCTGAGATAACACGTTAAGTGTTTTCACAAGTTCCCCACATTGGCAATATAAGTTGTGATTTAACTTATCTATATTATAAATTATCATAAACATTTCATTACGCGCACGGTTTGTTCAAGATTATTCAATAATGTGAACATCTGAGTTATAGGCACTTTAGTGATTAAAAGAAATAAAATAATTTAGAGGGAATTCAAAGAAGTGATTTTCAACATTAATCATCGCGTTTAATGAACGTTCCTTGAAACCATCGCTTTTTAGGTGGAAATTAAAAAAATACATTGTAATAAGAGTAATTGAACAAATACAAAATACGAAATGGCTACAAAGGCGGATGCTGATATCGAGAGGTTCCTTAAAGAAAGCATTAAGAGCTATAAGGAATGCTCAGTTAAAAACACCGCCAGACGAAACTCGCTGCAGAACACAACTTCGAGGATTGAATCCGAACGCCGATTGGCCAGCAGCCAATTGACGCGGGAGGAACGCTTGTTGAAGGAACAGCTGCGTCAGATGAACATTGAGAAGGTCAAAAATCACCTCGTTTGCAATCTTAGAGGTAAGCTAAAATTAAAATGATATATTACTGCAGATACTTACTGTAAATTAATAAATGAAGGTACGCTTTCATTAGATACCGTGAAACCTCTTTTTTATCCATAAAAATAAACGTCAAAGTTTTTCAAAGTATATTGATTGCCCTACCAAAATATTTAATACTTTATCAGACAGTTGGATTTTAGAATTATATCTGCATAAAATGTGTACATGACAGAATTAAAACATACAGGTGATTATAAAATACAAATGTATACATATAAATCCATGTTATCAACATTATATTGCGAAGGATGACACAAAAAAGAGATAAAATAATCTCTTATTTCCATTGTAGTCCTTTAAATACAATCTGGTATGACATAGGAAGACGTATCACAAACAACGGAAAAGGAAATCAAAGACTGAATTAAAATGAAAGACTGTATATATCACATAACTGATTGCTTTATGTGTATGATATAGTAATATATTTCACATTTAATATGGTACTCATTGTAAAAACTCTTAATATACTAAATGAAGTAGTTTAAAGACTTATTTACACATTACAAGTTGTATAATACTTGCAGATAATAAACCAATCTGAAATATTGATGTTAAAATATCTAAAAAAATTAAGATGGGTTACAATCTTAATTAAAAATAATAATTTGAATTATGTTCAACAAGTGATCCTTCACCTTAACCTTGAATGAAGAAAGCTTTGAAATATCCCTGATACTTTGTGGCAGACTGTTCCACATTGAACAACCCTGATAAGAACATCATGTTTTCTTACCAAACCCCTTAACTTTACGGATGGCAAAACGGAAAGAGTCTTTAAAAGAGACATCTGTATTGGCCACTATAGGGTTAGCTGTCATCCGAAAACGTGTAGGATAATTATGTATTTCACTTGCTGGGGTCAAATATTCTTTCATATAAGCTGGAGCTATGCCAGACTTTAACATGACAAAAAATAACATGTTCAACCCTGCTTTCGATTGGTAACAAATTCAGGCGAACAAAATGCTCTTTATGTATATGTGCCAGCGGGTCCAGGTCTACAATGAATCTTATGCGTTTATTTTGGGTCACTTGTAGCTTGTTCCGTTGTTCTTGGGTTATACTATGGAACCATACTGATGAAGCATAATCAAAGTGACATTGTATAATAGACATAACCAACAGTTTTTTTGTATGCTGAGTTAGAAATTCTTTTTTCCTGTATAAAAATTTCAATCTAGAATTTGCTTTCTTTATAACAGACCTTGCTATAGTTTCAAAAGACAAACTTTGATCAAGGGTTGCACCAAGGTATTTGGCTGATGCTTTAGAACCAATGGCATGATCTTTACAATTCATATCTAGATAAGAGTGTGACCTAAGCTTTTGCTTGGAACCAAACAAAATCGATTTAGTTTTTCCGAAATGCAGGGAGAGTTTGTTACATATAAGCCAATCACTTACAATATTCAAATTTTGCGTTAAAAAAGTTTCGATATCTTTCCTACACTTTGGAGAAACTAAAATAGCAGAATCTTCTGCATATATAAGTAGTTTATGTTTTATAATTGCAGACATATCATTAACATATATTAGGAATAGCAGAGGGCCTAGGATCGACCCTTGAGGGACAAATATGAAGATAACCAACTGACACTAGTGACCTTTAAACATAGAGCCTTAAGTTTCATTAAAATAATATTTTGATTGACAGAATCAAAAGCCTTTTGTAGGTCAAGTAATATATGTTACCATTTTAAATAACTGTCATTTCATCATTTATTAACATAAACTTATAATAAACACATCCTGTTAACAGGCTTGGAGTAAGTTTTTTTATTGCAAACAGTACGGGAAAAGACTTGTTGTATAGTAGGAAATGACGTCATTTGACGTTACTTGTTATTCAGGATGGCGTCGTCTTGCAGTTTTGAGAGTGAAATTGTTGAACTCTATTATGCAACTTCTACCCCAACAACAGTCATCCGAGAAATGGCGAAGAGCCATCCTAATAAGAAAAGGTTATCAAAAATGAAAATAAAACGACTTGTGGACCGGTTTGAAAAGCGGGGATCAGTAGCAGATGGACGTCATTCTAATCCGGGGCGACCAAAGTCTGTGAGAAGCGAAGAAAATATTGCCGACATTCAGTGTGCGATTTCAGAAACTCCACAGAGGTCTGTAAGAAAATTACTGGGTGACATCACAAACACTGTAAGTCGTTCAAGTGCACATAGAATGTTACGTCTGGATTGAAAATTAACTCCATACAAGCTGTCTGTTATG
>CM051024.1:81252703-81635203 GCA_027627225.1 Congeria kusceri
ATGGTGAGCTTTTGCGATCGCCTTTTGTCCGTCGTGCGTCGTGCGTCCTGAATCGTTCGCCGTCAACATTTTCCTTGTGAACACTCTAGAGGCCACACTTATTGGCCAATCTTCATGAAACTTAGTCAGAACATTTGTCACAATGATATCTCGGCCGAGTTCGAAACTGGGTCATGTGTGGTTAAAAACTGGGTCACTAGGTCAAATTGGAGAAAAAGCTTGTCAACACTCTAGAAGTCACATTTTTTGCCCAATCAACATAAAACTTGCTCAGAACATTTGTTCTAATGATATCTCGGGTGAGTTCCAAAATGGTTCCGGTCCGTTGAAAAACATGGCCGCCAGGGGGTGGGGCAGGTTTCCTGATATGGCTATAGGAAAAGCTTGTGAACACTCTAGAAGTCACATGTTTTGCCCAATCAACATGAAACTTGCTCAGAACCTTTGTTCTGATGATATCTCAGCCAAGTTCAACAATGGTTCAGGTCCGGAGAAAAACATGGCCGCCAGGGGGGGTGCAGTTTTCTTTATATGATTATAGGAAAAGCTTGTGAACACTCTAGAAGCCACAATTTTGGCCCAATCGTCACGAAAATTGGTCAGAACAATTGTCTCAATGATATCTCGGCCGAATTTGAATCTGGGTCATGTGGGGTCAAAATCTAGGTCACTAGGTCAAATTGAAGAAAAATTGTTAACGCTCTAGAAGTCTCAATTTATGCCCAATCTTCATAAATCTTGGTCAGAACATTTGTCCCAATGGTATCTCGGCCGATTTCGAATCTGAGCCTGTTGGATCAAAAACTAGGTCACTTGGTTAAATTGAAGAAAAAGCTTGTTAACACTCTAGAAGTCACAATTTTTGCCCAATCTTCATGAAACTTAGTCAGAACATTTGTCTTAATGATATTTCGGCCGAGTTTGAATCTGGGTCATGTGGGGTCAAAAACTAGGTCACTAGATCAAATTGAAGAAAAAGCTTGGTAACGCTCTAGAAGTCTCATGTTGTGCCCAATCTTCATAAAACTTGGTCAGAACATTTGTCCCAATGGTATCTCGGCCGAATTAGAATCTGGGTCATGTAGGTCAAAAACTAGGTCACTAGGTCAAATTGAAGGAAAAGCTTGTGAAAACTCAAGAAGTCACATGTTTTGCCCAATCAACATGAATTTGCTCAGAACATATGTTCTGATTATATCTCGGCCGAGTTCGAAAATGGTTCCGCTCCGTTGAAAAACATGGCCGCCAGGGGGTGGGGCAGTTTTCCTTATATGGCTATATTGAAAACTTTAAAAAGCTTGTGAACACTCTAGAGGCCATATTTATTGCCCAATCTCCATGAAACTTGCCCAGAACATTTGTTCTAATGATATCTCGGATAAGTTTGAAACTGGATATTGTGGGGTCTAAAACTAGGTCACTAGGTCAAATTGAATAAAAGCTGGTGAACACTCTTGAAGTTATATTTTTTACCCAATCTTCTTGAAACTCGCCCACAACATTTGTTTCAATAATATATCGGTTGAGTTCGAAACTGGGTCACGTGCGGTCAAAAAAATAGGTCACCAGGCCATATTGAAGTAAAACTGTAGAGGCCACATTTATAACCCAATCATCAAGAAACTTGCTCAGAACATTTGTCCCAATGATACCTCAGACGAGTTCAAAACTGGGTCATGTCGGGTCAAAAACTCGGTCACTAGGGCAAATTGAAGACAAAGCTTCTAAACACTCAAGAAATCACATTTTTTGCCAAATATTCTTGAAACTTGCTCAGAACATTTGTTTCAATGATATCTCGGACGAGTTGGAATCTAGCTCATGTCGGGTAAAACTAGGTCACTAGGACAAATTTAAGAAAAAAACTTGTGAATACTCTAGATACAACATTTATAACCTAACAGTCATGAAACTTGCTCAGGACATTTGTCCAAATGATATCTGAGACACATTCGAAACCAAGTCACATGGGGTCAAAAGCTAGGTCACCAGGCGAAATTGAAAAACAAGCAAAAATAATACTGTAGAGGCCACATTTTTTTACCGATTCTTCTCTTCATGAAACTTACTCAGAACAGTAGTTCCCTAGTCCCTCAGGTGAGCGACCTATGGCCTTATGGCCCTCTTGTTTATCATTGTGTTATTTATATTCTCCCATTTATTTAAGCAGTTACCAACAGTATGGTTTTCGTCGTCATCATCATCATCATCATCATCATCATCATCATCATCATCATCACCATCATCATCATCATCATCATCGTCATTATTATCATCATCAACATCATCATCATAATTATCATTAGCAGCAGCAGTAACAGCAGCAACATCATTTTCTGCAGCAACAGTTGACGCACCAACACTTACAAAATACGTAGTAACATCGTAGCAAAATAATCATCATCATCATCGCTATTATCATCATCATTATCATTCTCATCATTGTCGTCATCGTAGTCCTTGTGCTGTCGTTGTTCTCATTCTAATTTTGACAATCATCAACTTCCGGTACAATATCGTAATCTAATTATGTATCAATAAATGTGCGACTTTCAAATTAGCCTACCTTTTCATTGCAGACGCCCATGAGCATGATCATCAGCGGAAGACCAGTCGAGAGGAGAAAAAGCACCACGATCTGCCGATCCCGGTGGAGCCATATCCGATAACTTTCCATGAGTCTCCCAGCTCATCGGAACAGGACAGGCGGCACCACGAATTTGGTAGGTCAAACATGTTTCAATGAAGAATATTGACGGTCATGTAGATAGGAGTGCAGTAGTTGTTTGCTGTTGGATTAAACAGTTGAATACGGCAATTGTGATATTCTCGATTCCCTGAAGAACTAGTCGGTAGTATAACTGGTATCTCCCATAATATTCCACAATTTCTTTTTGGAGGATTGATTTTTTTCTTAATTTATGTGGGTGCCAATTTTTCTTTTACTTCAACTTATGTTTGGAAAAAATGATATGGTCCTGGACATAAAATCAAAATGTATAAATTGTATACACGTGTCTCTCTTATTCGTCACGTTCGACCATAATATTGTCTATTCACTGCCGCAACAGATTAAGTCCTCAGCTTACGTTTTACTGTTAAACCGCATTGTCAGCATTTCGCGACACCAAAATTGTAAAAATAACAACTACAAACAAGTAAACAGCAACAAAAAGCATGACGTCTTCTTTTTCTTTCAGGTAAAGCATATTCAGCCAATGGTAGGCGTCGGCAGTCACGTGAGTTTGAGGACCTAAGCTTGAATACGCGTCCTGAGGGACCACTGTTCAATATCCAAGAGTTTTCAGAAGAGGAAAGTCCAAGACGACGCACGTATTCCATGTCAGCTGCTCACCAGATAATGGCGCGAAAACACATTATCTCGTCTCGTCATTCCAGCAAATCCAGCACCCCTTCTGGTTCCCCTAAATTACTAAGAACGCGCAAACTATCCACATGCAGTAAAAAGGGCGGTAACTCTTCCGGCTCGTCAAGGGAGAGCATCTATGACAGTAAGGAAAGAATTCAGTCCCTTAATGACCTTCACTGGATCGGTGAACCGGAAGCAATTCATTCTGTCCGAAGACCACGCCTTACGGTAGAGGAGCAGGAATTGGAGTCGGAAATACATAAATTGAGCGTTTCTTGAAATGCGGACAAAACTGCTTCAGATGCAATCACTTTAATTCAACCTAAAAGTTCCAAAACAAAATAGTCATATAACCATTATTTAATTTCAGCCACATCAGAGAAACTAAAAGTCTAAAAAAAACTCTTGCGTTGCTATGTTCTGTGACGTTATAAATACTTTTGTTGGGCAGTGTACATTTGCTTTTTTATTTCTGTTTTGGAGTGTCGTATCACAGGCGCATAAAATATCCAGCAGGTGTGAACTCATATTTCCTTGTATATTGATAAATGACGACGTATTAGGATAATGTAAATTCTTCAATGTTAATTCCATCGTAGTGTGCTGACGTCAGATATTTTAATTGATGCGTGTCGTGGGAAACCCGGGCTTAATGCATGTGGGTAAAGTGTCGTCCCGGATTAGTCTGTGCAGTCCGCACAGACTAATCCGGGACGACACTTTCCGCTTTTATGGTATTTTCTGTTTCAATGACGTCTCTTCTAAACATAAATCAACTGTAGGCAGAAAGTGTCGTCCTGGATTGACGACACTTTCCGCTTTTATGTTTTTTTTTTGTGTTTCAAGGAGCCTCTTCTAAACATAAATCCACTGTAGGCGGAAGGTGTCGTCCTGGATTAGTCTGCACTGGCTAATCCGGGAAGACACTATACGCACATGCATTAAGCCCGGGTTTCCCACGACACGCCTCATTTACTTATACCTATGAGTTCTATCTTGGTTCTATCTCAGATCGTGTAAAATTATTGTTGATTTATTAAGAAACTGACCAATCGTTATTTGTTTATAACCACGCATTGATCTCCTGCAAACATGTTTGCCGAATTACCCTATAAAAAATACTTATTTTACAACTACAAAAATTTAGTTCTGAATTGCCTTGCGTATTGTTCATAAAATCTTGTCGATCGGCCCCCACCCCACCCCTCCCCCACAAACAACGTGTATTAGACTGTGTGACAATCTTTCAAAATTATATGTACGTGTATTCTTGTTAAGGAGATTTTTTCATAGCTTTGAGCTGTGAGATATAACGCAAAAGTGACCTTTTCCTGTTCTATAATAAATGTTTTATTCATTTTTAAAGGCTTGAAAAACATATCTCTTGTGCGGAGGTAAACTTTTGACGAATATCTGTTATTTCGAGAAAAAGTTGCTACCTGGTAGACATACCCTAGTAATTTTCTAGTCAAAACGGCATAATAAATATCAAAATAATAGTCTTTTCCAACCTAAACAGCATATACAAAAAAAAAGTTTCAATAGATTCTGCAAATTGTTTAAAAATTCCAAGTTTAAATTTTAAAAAAATCCAACCCCAAACTGTGTAACTGTCCCTTTGACGTGATTGTTTTATTTCAAAAACAGTATTAAAGTGAAATTGCAATCGGTAAAAATGCACAATAGCGATTAAAGGCCTAGTTTAATCCTTCTTAATTTGACCATTCCACCCCCCAATATGGGGTATTATACCCCTGTGTATTGGCACCCTTCTGTGGACACAGTGTAGGACCCTTATCAGCTGAGATCAATACATTGATGCAGAGGAAACAGTGCACTTAGCCTTTGCTCAGTCAGCTGAGAGAAACGATTGCAGAATATTAATGATAAGACATTTTATCGTGGGTCAATACGCAGAGTTGAATTCCCCACTGAGACGCCATACATTCCTTAAACTAGGCCTTTAACAGTATGTGCGGAGGTCATTCTGGTATTTGTATTATTTTGCATTAGTTTATTTATTATACATAATAGCATTATTAATCATAAGTGTTCATATTAAACTCATATTTTAGGCATCTGTATATTGATCTAGATTCGTCAAAATGTTCATATCGGTCTGTGTACTTGTGATACAACTAGGTTCTGTTAGAGTATGTGATAATCAATATATATTGTGTATATATTTAAATGCATATTCTTTTTAATTCTCTAATTAAACTTATATTAAAATACGTGTCTACCAAGTCTTGTTGTTCCTAAACATAACCATGCAATTTTGAGTATATTATCAATATACATGTATGTACCAAGTCAGCAAGCCTACATTGGTCCGATATCTATCCGATATGTTGTCAATATTGGCCCATCATATCTGTATATCTGATGTACATCGGCCCAATTTCTTATACTATGTAAAATATAAACGATAAGGAAAGTCAGCAGTATAGAAACTCCGTTTAACAACTTATTGTCCTTAATTTATATAAATTTATTGAAACAACTGACCAGTGGCCTAAACAACACAACTAACAAATCGGAAAACACGAAAAATACATAAAACGCAAAATAAAATATATTAAAAATGGTGTTACTGACATGGACGCGGCAACACATTGGGAGTTAAAAATATGTGAAAAAAAGCTGCACCGACACTTTCATTTGGCCTAGAAGTAACTACAAAATATACGTAGAGGCAAAACCATGTATAAAGAAAGGAAAAAAAGTTTTTAAAATGCTTATTTTAAAAGCAGTCAACGGTCCCGCAACAGCTATAAACAATTGTTTATAAGAAACGGGTTGAACTATAAAAAAAAATTCACACACTTCATTGTTCAAACGTGACTACCGGTATATATTTTAAGGAATATTTTATTGGGTATGTTGATATTAATACGCTATAACTACTGATTATAATTGTGTATCAAACATAATAGTGTCAGATATAAAACGGTACACTGTTTAAAAAGTATTTGTCCAGGCTTTAAGGAGAGCAAGCTCCTCAGGTCTCCTCTATTTTCATTGGTGTCAGATTTTATCAGTACACATTCCAAATTCATATGCCAAAATATAATGTTTCAATGCAACGAAATGCATTGCTTGGTAGTAAAAAAAAAAGGTTTTCTTTGTAATAAATTCATATATTTAATATGAACTATGATATACCACAATTTTTTGCCATTAGTATCCTTAATTTATTTAATGTAAACACAAATAAACCAACTTTTCAAAAGTATATATAAGCGTCAAATTTGTACTACATATCTTGTTCAATTAGCTATAATTACTTAAACAAATACCCGGTTAATTATACGCATACAACTGAACCTTGAAAGTTGTTAAAATATTTTTGACTGAATTACAATCGGTGCTTTGATTTTATATAAAACTAGAAATGTGTCAACAGACACGGATGCCCCCACCTATGCAGCCTGTTCTACATGGCCCCACTTTGTATATATGCATACAAATTATTTCGAAAAAGCAGAACCGTCCAGTCATATTGTACTTTCTGCTCATGTATTCTCTCATTCTTTGAAGTAAGTTGAGATATCACAAATTTCAAATCAGCAGTTTTAGTCCTGACAAAAAAATCTTTATAAATCTTAACATGTATACATATACTTGACATTTAAGTGTGACTTTGACCCTGGACCGAGGCACCTAGTTCTTGCACGCGACACACCGCCTTGTAATGGTTATCACTTGTGCCAAGTTATTTGAAATTCCTTCCATGCTGGACAAAATTATGCCCTGAACAGGATCTGTGGCTTAAATTCTTATATTTGACATTTGATCTTTAAGTGTGACCTTGACCTTGGACCTAGGGACATGGTTCTTGCGCGCGACACACCGTCTCAACATGCTTAGCACTTCTGCCAATTTATTTGAAATTGCTTCCCCGCTGGACAAAATTATCCTCTGGACAGGGTATATGGCTGAAATTATTATATCTGATGTTTGACTTTAAAGTGTGACTTTGTCCTTGGACCTAGGGACTAGGTTCTTGCGCGCGACACACCGGCTCACAATGCAAGCCGAGATAAACTTTCGCCCTAAATTTTAACATCGAAAATGAACGTGTTACAGGGCTTGGTAGTTTTCCTGTTGTTGTCTGTCAGTAACATCACACAGCAAACCGAAAAACGTTTCATTTGTGGAAGCTTAAATATAAACAGTCTGAAACATTAGTTTGTATTCATCAAAGATTTACTTATAAAAAATATTGCTGACCTTTTTATTTTACAAACAAAAATAGACGACTCTTTCCCTGATGCAGAATTTGCTGTGGACAATTACCACATATGGAGAGCTGATAGAAATCAACAGAGAGGTATAGTGGCCTACCTAGATCTGAGTTTTAAAAATTTTGACAGTTATGCTTTCCAAGATGATTTAGATAAACAATTCTCACTCTTGTAATGAACCGGACGTCAATAAACTATATACATGTAGTAATTTTGAGGAACAATTTGTACCTGTAGCTGATAAACATGCACCAATAAAAACGAAAAAGATTCAAAAGAAACCGGTTCCTTATATGAACAAACAATTAAAAGATGCAATTTATAATTTAAAAAAAGGATGCTGTACAACAAATATTTAAGTAAAAAGATATCCAAAAAAATTGGGAAAATTACAGAAAACAACTAAATTACGTTACTAAAATACAAAGAAAATCTGTAAATAATTACTTCATTGAATGGTGCAATGGTGGATGTAAATCCCAAGACTTTTGGAAAACGATTAAAGTTTTTTTAACAAACAATGGGAGTAATATTAATAGAGATACAATCCTAAGTGAAAATGAACAGCTAATTACAAATTAAGAATAAGTAGGTGGTATATTTAAAAAAAATTTGTGTGAATGTGGCACAAAACATAGACAATCAATCCATACCAGTTGATGAAAATCACCCCAGCATTGTTAAAATATCTTCACATATTGAACCCATACAAGAATTTTCTTTTAATCCTGTCCCCGACGATTTTGTCGAAAAGCAAATAAATAAACTTAATACTAAAAAGGCATAGGAATAGATGGTATTTCAAATAAACTTTTGAAAGCAGCTAAACCAGCTTTAACTGGTCCTTTAACTACTATCATAACCTCCAGTTTAAAAAATTCAATTTTTCCGGATAAACTTAAAATAGCTCAAGTTAAACCACTACACAAAATGAATAGTAATTTGGATAAAGAAAACTATAGACCAGTTAGTATCTTGCCAACCTTATCTAAAATCTTTGAAAGATCCATTAATGAACAACTGACAACATTTTTAATAAACATTTTGACCCTCTTTTATCAACTTTTAGAACAGCCTATGGTTGTCAGACAGTATTGTTAAGAACAATAGAATATTGGAAGAAATCCTTGGATGAAAATTAATATATTGCAGCAATTTTAATGGATTTATCAAAGGCATACGACTGTCTCCCTCAAGATTTAATGTTAATAAAACTTAAGACATACGGTATTTCTGAACAATCAGTTAATCTTTTAAATAGTTATCTTTCAGATAGAAAACAGTGTGTCCGTATGGGTAATATCAGTAGTAAATTTCTAAACTTGAACAAAGGAGTCCCTCAAGGATCTATCCTAGGCCCAATTTTATTTAACATCTTTATTAACGACATATTCTATTTCATATATAATTGTAATTTATAGAACTACGCAGATGGCAACACTCTTTTTTGTTCAGGTCATAATGTAAAAAAAAAAGAAGTCAATGCCCCTCAGGAAGACAGCAAGACAGCAAGATATTAATTTCATGGTTTTCAAACAATAACATGCAGGAAAATCCAGATAAATTTCAAGGTATTGCTATCGGGAAAAGATTCAGAGAACAGAATATATCTTTTAACCTTGGAAATAACATTAACTGTGACGTAGAAGTTAAATTACTAGGTGTCACCATTGACTTCCAACTAAAGTTCAATATCCACATATCTAATATCTGTAAGAAAGCCTCAAGGCAATTAAATGTTTAAAAAGGAATCGGAAAGCACCTTTGTAAATTAGGAAAACTTACTATTTATTACTCTTTTATTTTGTCGAATTTTAATTACTGTCCTGTGACTTGGCATTTCTGTGGAGAAGTCAACACAAAGAAAATGGAAAAAAATTAAGAGAGAGCATTAAGATTTATTTATGTTGATTTTGTTTTAACATATGAAGAATTATTAGTAAAATCAAAGTAACCTTCCTTGAAAATCGGAAGATTAAGATCAATACTTTTGGAAACATTTAAAATAATAAATAAACAAGCTCCTATTTACCCTCATGACCTTGTTAATTTAAAATCCAATTCCTATTCTTTCAGATACACCAAGACTGCTGAACTCTCACAAGCAAGAACCTCAAGTTATGGCATCAACTCCGTTCCGGATTAAACTGTGAAACCCTTTCCCACAACACTTCAAGGACCAGACAAACCTTTACCAGTTTCACAGTATGGTCAGCTCGTGGAACGGAGAAAGTTGCCGCTGTTTTTGTTGTGTGGACAAAGTTTAAATGCTTTTTTTTTGCATGTTACCTTTATTTATGCTTTATTTCGTTCTCTGACATGCGTGTTATTCTTATTTATGCTACGTTTCGTTCTCTTGCTTTTATATTGCTTCAGTTGTGGCTATTATTTTGATATAGCTGCTTTTGCTTAAGCGTATGTTCACGCTACCTATAGTTGATGTAGTTTATACTAATATATGTGCTATCTGTGTTAACTGCTTATTTTTATTGCTTTAAATTGCTTTGTCAGTGTTAATTCCGACGAGTGCTATTGATATGTGGTGTACTGGTAATGCTTCTGTGAGAAAGCTGCTGATCATTCCTATCCATATTTGATTTGGAGCGATACCGATAAAAAAAATCTTTTGTTAGACAAAGGTCATAGATCAGCAGCTTGAACACCGCTTTATACTAATCATAGTCTTATGTAAATATGGATACAATGTAAGTTAGAACTGTATTTAACTATACTTTTAGGGGGATGCATTATCAATGATTTATCTATAAATTTGTTTTGTTTTTTGTTTTATCATAAACGATCTTTCTCATTCAGAAAATGTATATTTTATATGAAACTGTATAGTTGTATATAAGTTTTCATTTGATATCAGAACAGTATGTACATGTTTTAACAGACCGTGTACGGGTTGAAATATATATACTTTTATAACCATGTTTCTTGTGTTTAAATCATGTTTCTTTTATAATAATGTTTCTTTTATAATAATATATGTCTCTTTTATAATTATTACTTTTCTCTTATGATAATCATGTTTCTCATTTGATCATACTATTTAATTATAACCATGCTGTTTTATTTATAATCATTCGATATTTATTGATAATCATGCTATTTATTTTATGCCGGTCTAAAGCTCTACATAGCTAATGTTGATTGTTGTGAAATCCCAACTATAAATAAAATTGTGTATCTTGTATCTGGATAGGCCGAGTGGTTACGATTGGGTCAAACTTGATCGCTTGTTACATGTAACCTTTTTATCGAAAACAAACCATGATATGGTGGTTAGTAACGGACTGACGGACGGACAGACGGACGGAGGGCAAACGTATAGTCCCCTCCGGTGATACACCGGTAGGGGACTAATAACAGATTCCGACAACTACATTTGATGGGGCGAATCGTTATACATATGGGGCGAATCGTTATACACATGGGGCGAGTCGTTATTAAACATGGGGCGAGTCGTTATTAAACATGGGGCGAGTCGTTATGGGGCGAGTCGTTAATGGGACGAGTCGTTACATTACAGACCACCGGAAGTCGCATTCTGATGAAAGTCGGTCATTAAAATAAACACAATAACGGACAGTATGATTAGAAATTTAGTGATATTTAGCTACCAGAAAGACGTCAAACAGTTGTTACGGAGATTAGTTAATACAGTCCAGAAGACTGAAAATGGTAACGGTCTATTTACCGTTCATAAATTGTTCAAGGGCACCTATTTTACGCAAGAGAGTTGTGAAATTTCGGACAACAATTTTCGGATATTTTATATTGGAATCGTGTGAAATTAGTATTGCTAGATTCAAGTTATGTAAACTGCTGTTCTGTTCTTGTTTTTATTAATATGACACTAATTAATACCATAATATTTGTTATTTTGACGTAAATTGATGTCTTTGGACACAATATTTTTTTGGAAGGGCTTGACGGTTCGGGAATAATCAATACAATTTAAATTTGCCTGAATTCACTGAACTTGTCCGTGATTAGGAAATAAAACATTACTTTAAACATTTTGATATGATAATTTTTCATCCTTCATGTACTTGCTTGCAGGCAGGTCAAGATTTTAACTTGCATGTTTGACAATAATAAATTTACAATAACTATAATCATATTTTTTATCAAATAAATTAGATACCTGTCTTTTGTTTGACAAAGCAGCAGTTCCTGAGAAATCCCCTCTCAGTGTGTATATGACAAAAGTCCAGGAGGGAAAACTGAACGAAGATGAGAACCAGAAGAAGATTGTGGCAGCATTAGATCAGCTGAACAGCGAGGTCAAAGATTACAAGCCTCCTGCACAGGGAAACAACTTCCTTCAAAAGGTCTGGTGTTATTTTCATAACAGTCAGGGCTTTCATTTGACCTGGAACTCCGGGTTTTGATGCTCAGAAATTTGGTTTGACTGATTTTGACGCCCCATAATTGACATGCATGCGTCATGTTGACTCGCGAAAATTTGGGACAAAGAGTCAGTCAAAATTCAAGACCTATCAATATTTGCATATGGTGTAGATTTCAGCCAATAGTAAAGCAGCAAACAGATTGCTTCAGATTGTTTCTGACTGTCCAATAAATGGGGGTGGAGCTACAGCTCAATGTCAGGGTTGGCATGAATCACCCGCTTCCAGGTTTTCCCGGGCGGGTTTTACCGGTTTTTCCCGCCCCGGTCAATACTCTTAAAGTGGGCAATACTGTTTTTTCTTCAGATAATATGCAGTTTTAATTGTTTGTATCAATCTAAATGCTCAGTTAACTTATGTCAAAAAGAAAATGACTTATTTTTAGTTTGACAGGTCCAATTTATGCATAGTTACAGTATTCTTTAAGTGACAGCACAGATTCACTGGGTCATTCATTTTTCGATGGCAACGCTTAATGAAATAATCTATGTTGTTTGTGATTATATAATTCTACTTGATAATGAAATATGTCTGCACCTATTTGCCCTCCTTTATTTTTTGCATTGAACTGTTATTTTTGGTTATCAATATAATTTACTTACTTATGGAGACCGGTCAATATTATTATAATCTTATATTGGGCTTAGACAATATAGGGATTACTGGACAAGTCACTTTTATCTTCTACTTTCATTACTTACTTTCATTTTTTAAATCTTCCATGAACTTCAACATGATAAAAATAAAAGAAAATAACATTGGATACAAATAAAATTTATTTTTCCTTTTTCATAAATGAAATAAATAATGAACAAATACCATATAGATTATTCTTTCACTATAAGTATAACATTTCAACTGAGGGTTCGAAGCGGCTGTTTTTAACTTAACAAGATCTAGTCACAGAATAAAACAAATTACAAAGACTAGAGACATAATGAACTCAGAAATTGATACATGGGCCTTTTATATTTTTTAGCAAGACACATTGACTGCATTCATTTTCATTTATGATAGATTATTGTCAGCTTTTGGTTAGATTATAGAAACATGAATATCATGTATTTTGTCTATATTACATCATGAAATTTATGAATGTTAGCAAGCATTACTGGTACACAAACATTCATGATTTGAACATTTAAGAATTCACCAGTCTAGCTCCTGCGGACATCTGAGAAAATGATAACAAGCTCTCTGGATATGGAGTCTATTTCGGAGCTTGGTCTGTATGGTACCAAAGTTCGAAAGATCCTTTCAAGAGAAGCTGAGCTTCTTGGCATCTGTAGCAATTTCCTGGCAATGTTACAGAAGCTTGATTTAACCACTGAAGCTTTCTCTAAGCATGACCACCAGACCTTAGGCTGCACTTTACTTAACACATTGTCATTGCTCAGGGCACTTGGAATCACAACAGACTTGGATGTGAAGTTCAGGAGGTCGGGAAGGGCATCTGGGCACGTCTCCATGACATAGTGTTGCACTATACTCAGCTGCGCTGGAATTAGTTTCTTGCCACTGTATATCGGATGGGGAGCATTGGCCAAGAAGTGGGACACGGTCATGGCCTGGTCGAACCTCTGTTTGACACGCTTACGATATGGCTGAAGGTCGTCGTTGATCAGCAGATCTAGCCACACCTCACACGCATCAGCCAGTGTACTGGAACCAAACTGCACCTTGTCCAGTGCATCAGCTATTGGCGACAGCTGTGTCTTCAGGTGCTTGACTTCGTTGTAGAGGCCTACATTCTGGATGAGGTTGACTATGCGAGTTTCCAAGGCGTCCTCATGCTGAGCAAGTAGAAGCATCATATATGGTCGGTTGTGGATGTATGTTTCCAAGGCTGTAATCTGGCTATTCCATCTGGTGTCAGCTGAAAACTGAAGCTTGACGGCACCATCGATAGCACTGAGTAGGGCACCTGGGCTGTGGTGATTCCGGAAGTACTGATTTATTTCCACCACTTGGCTCATCACTGGTGATGGTGTTATGTCTTGGCCAAAAAGATTGAGCCAATGGGTGGAGCAGCCATACACTGTGAGGGCAGGATCATCCTCATGGAGATTTTTACCTCATTGTCTCCATTTTTCTCTCATTGTCTGTAACCACAGAGGTACCCTAGCACGCGTACACCTCTTCAACGTCCTTTATTGCATCCTTGGCTTCTTATTGGAGCCCGCATCTGTAGCAGAGAAGAAGAAGGCGTCTCCCTCACAGTAGACACTGGTGGTGATGACCGGGCTGTTGTGTATGTCGGACCACCCGTCCTGCATCAGGGTGACGTCTTTCCCTTCCAGTTTGTCCTACATATTACGTGTCAGCTTATTATGGACTTGCTCAAGCAGGGGTCCACTGATATCTTTCCTGGAGGGTGGTTGGTATCCTGGTCTCAACATTCGGATCATCTCCTTGAACACTTTGCTTTCATCAACATAAAAAGGAATATTGCAGGCAAAGAAGAACATGGCAATCTGTTCATCAAGGGACACGCACATACTGTCACTGGTTTGAATAGTAAACTCATTCAGAGACTGCTGTCTCTGACGTTTGGGAGTCGCCACACCTTGTTCAACATTACATGGGCGCTTGGGTGTGGTGGGTAGGTTTGTACTGTCCTCAGTGACAACTCAGTGCACAATTGATGCAGCACTATCTGAAGATTTGCTTACTTGTAATGCCTTCGAACACTTTTGAAATGAGTTTTAGTCTTTCAACCTTGGCAGTCACTGTACGTCTACACCACAGTCTACAGCATGGTTATACAAACAAAGAGATTATATTGACTAGTTATGTATTAATATGCTCCATTAATGGATAAGATTAATTGCATAGCATTATATATAAGATTGGTTGTGGTCAAATAAGTATGTTTTTCACACCTGTACACTAATTAAACTTGTAGTAGTGTGATCAGGTGCAAAGCTGAAAACAAAATGGCGGACATCGTGATCGGCAGTGAATGTCATGTTCATTGTTTCCTGTTTGCTAATTGTTAAACTGAAATGAAAACACTGGTTCCTTTCATGAACCAATGATATTCAAGATAATTATTACTACAAGTTTACTGAAATAAATCTTATCATGTAAATTACTATTTTTGTCAGAATGTGAAAGAAGAGTGAAACACTGTTTCCTTTCATGAACCAATGCTATTCAAGATAATAATTACTACAAAGTTTACTGAAATAAATCTTATCATGTAAATTACTATTAAATTACTATTTTAGTCAGAATGTGAAAGAAGAGTGAAACTGAAAGTGAAAGTACTAAATCATTGACTAAAATAAATATTTAGATGTAATATCTTAAATAAATATAAGTGGTTTTAATATAGATTGACTGATTCAGATAACTCAGGTTTCATCTTCTGCATTTGGTGTAAGGATGCTAGAAGTAATATACATGTATTGTAGTAGTTGAAGGTATTAAATTTAAAAATTTCAAGACTACAAAAGTATGCTATTGTGTCATCATTTCTGAAAAATAATTTATGAAAAATCTCTAGTTTAGTTTGTCAGCAATGTTGAACATTCTTGAATGGATAATATTAATCTGAATAATGTTAAAAAAACAAGGCGAAACCTATTTATTTATAGTGTGTCATGTGAATTTGGAACATATTCAAGATGGCAGATTTAAGTTACCAACAAACACATTTTCCATTGACATGTTTGCATGACAAAATCACAAACAAATGGTTGTAATTGACATATAAATTACTAATATTTTAATACCAATACATATTATTAATTTTTAAAGTCCACTGAAGCTCTGTGAATTGATTAGTTTCTGATATCATTGGAATGTCTGTGAATTGATAAGTTTCTTATGTAATCGGGATATGGACACACTTGGATAAATAATTAAATGCCGGTACATTTGACTCTTGAAATTTTGAGCTGCAGAGTCATGACTCTTGGGATTTGAATCCTAGGGAATGTTAGCACTAACATTAGACAAAACAGCTGTGACAGCTGTAATGTATCTCATTGACTTAGCCTTTTAAAAAGCTGTATAAGAGTGTACTGTAAGCCCTGGTGTGTTCAAGTAATCAACCTTGTTACACCAGCTTGTGACTACATCAGCCTGGCATTCTGATTCTAGTACAACTTGTGGCTAACCGAGGTATAAACAATAGCCATTGAGTAATAAAATTTCTATATAGCTACTAAAATTTCTATATAGCTACTGAAATGTCTGAAAATATTTGAATATGAAAGCATGGTTTCACACATTCTGAGGACAATATTTCAACAGGTAATATCTTTGTACAATCAAAATCTTTGGCCACTTATTCATATAATATTATTTCTTAGTGCCAGCCAAGAGTGCTCACCAATGCTTTCTATTCGTTAGCCAAATAATCCAACATGACGGCAAGATCTAGGATCCGAACATTTACAGACTAGCAGTTACTGTTTTGCTCCTTTGAGTGGGTCCTGCGCCATGCTATTTTGTTCAGGATTTTTCCATTTCCCTAGTTATAAGCAATACTTTTAGCATACTTTTACCGAAATATGTTTGTTATTTAACGAGCCAGCAGGGCGAGTTTAAATAACTAACATATTGAGGTAAAAGTATGCTACAAGTGTTTTATACCATATTTAGCGTGAGGTATATTGAAATTTAGTTTTCATTTATACGCACACAACTTAATGCATGGTTAGGCTCCTCCAACCAGTGATATCACAGTTACTGAGCACCGCTAAACAAAGAAAACTCTCTGAAATATGGTATAAGTATTGCTAATTTGTATAACAGTACTCTCCATGGCTTTAAATTATCTTAAGCCAAATTACCCAACATGGTTAAATGTGTTGTGTACAATCCTTGTAGTTTGTAATGAAACCAGTAAAAAGATATGTGTTAAAAATATCAAGTCAAAATGTTTAGAGACCTTGAGCATGAAAGGATATGTATTTATCATCAATGTTGTCTTAGTGTTGATACATGTTATTTGTTGTAATCCATTTAATGCACCCATCAATGTTTTCCTCCAGGGGTGAGCGGCAGGCATATACATGACGTTAGACTGCAAACGATTCCCGACAGGCGGGAATTTGACACGCCAAATTAATCTCGGTCCTGGGAAAATATACTTTGTTCGGATTTTAGATCTCGTTAACATACGCTCCTGGGCCATTTGATAGATATATAGCATCTCCTACTGAGGGGATTTAGACAGATATGCTTGGCTCTAAGGTGGGGAATTAGACCCCCAAAAATAGCATTTGTCTAATTTCCCTAGGTCTGCCTGCCCCCCCCCTCCCCCCCTTCGGGGAATATATTGATAGGTGCATAAAGGTTGTGTGTGTTTATAACATTTATTTGTCTTACAGATATTTGGTCAGAAAAAAGTCCATGTGCCAAAAGGCTTGTACCTGTATGGAAGTGTTGGTAAGCATTGTTCAATGTCCAGTGGGTTTTTTTATGGCCAATTTGGGGCCGAAATTCGGCCCCATTCCGCTGCTTTAAAGTATATATGCCTCCCCTATATTTATCTAAAATTTCATGTAAGCTTCATTTTGAAAAAAACATGACCAAAAAATGACTTAGATCGAGGAAATTTCGTAAACAATCCCAGCAGTTTTTCATCAAACCAAGTTAAAGCAAAATCATTTGTAGCAAAACAATTGATTAATGTTTTATAACAAAGTAAAATATAAACATGTAAATTTACTAATAATACTTAAAAAAAAAACTTGTAGAATTCCCCATCTGAAGCACCCCGCCACCTTTCCCCCAAAGGTAAAAAAAAAAAAGAATTTGGTTTGGGATTTCTGCAGTACTTTTGTTTTCTGTAGTACTGATACTATTATACTGGTTTAGTAGGTTAGTATTTTACATAGTCAGAGTCTGTCATAAAAACGTGTGGACCAAAATGACAAAATTCAAAAGATAAAGGTTTCTTTATTACATGTAGATGGAGAGTCTAAGTAATGTAACAAATTATAAAGTAAGTAGGTACATAAGTAAATAAAGTGTAGAAATAAAAATATTGTTCAATAAATTGAGTTAAATTAATAATTTGCATGTAGTCATGGTTTCCTTATTAATTAAAAGCCATTATTAAGCACAATGTGTATTTCAAAACTTGATTCTGTTCCCAATTTGGCATTGCAATAAAATCATGACAGAAAAAATTCAGATCCTAAAGTGTACTTATTTCAGAACTGTGAAGGAATTATTGTTCTAGATCTGTTGCATGGTCATGAAATTGCATAATGCACTAATTAAACTTTCTTATCAACTACCAGTAGTTAGGAGGTAGTACAATTACTTAAATGTGCACAAACATGCCCATTTATGGACACACCTCATTTCGAAGACTGCTGTAAGGAAGGTGTGTCCATAACTGGTTTAACAGTAACCAAATTCCTAAAAATAATGAACAACAGTTATGCCCCTTGGAAAAAATGTGTATCTTCTTTGCAAATGACTGTCTGTATGTCCATCGGTATGTGGGCTGACAGGTAGACCAAACTTTGTCCAGGCAATAACTACAGACCGCTTAGGCCTAGGTTCCTAAAACTTGGTAGGGAGGTTGAACATGACTGGGAAAGGATTGAGTTTGGGGTCCTTGGGTCAAAGGTCAAGGTGAAACTGCTCTCAAGATTATTACACCCAATAATGATAAAAACTTTTCTGGGCCTTAAACTTTATATGTAAGTTGGTCATGACTAGTAGAGGATCCCTATTAATTATTAGATCTTTGCTTGACAGTCAAGGTCAAACCAACCAAAGATTATAAAAAAACACTGATATTGAATAATTGTATTACCTTGTCCGGGCAATAACTACAACTGTTAGGCCTAAGTTCATCAAATGGCATGACTATTAAAGGATCCCTGTTGAATTTGGGGCCCTTGGATCAAAGTAAAAGATACCTGTTCACAGATCTGCAAATTGACCATTTTCAAAATTATTGTCATTGATCCAAAACAGAAAAATTTTCTTTATATATTATGTGCTTTTGGTTAGTCCAACTGCTTCAGATTTTGCTGTAAAGACATTCAATGACATTTTCAAAAAAGTAGGAAAATCTGTGAATAAGTCCCTTGAGGGTAAAATTTACTTAAAGACCTAGGTTCTTAAAAACTTGGTGGGTAGGTTTGTCATGACTAGTGAAGGATCCCTATTGATTAATTTATTGAGTCCTTGGGTCAAAGGTCAAGGTCAAATTGACCAATAGTTTAAAACCTTGTCCATGCAATAACTATGGAACCTTGTCCAGGCAATAACTATGGAACTTTTTGGCCCAGGTTCGTAAAATTTGGTACGTTGGTTGGTTATGACTAGAGGTAGATCCCTATTGATTATTGGGTCATAGGGTCAAAGGCAAGGTCAAACTGACCAATAGTATTAAAAAAATTGTTGGGGCACTAACTATGGAACCCTTAGGCCTAGGTTAATAAAAATTCGAAGGTACCTTGGATATGACTACAAGTAGATCCCTATTGATTATTGGGTGATAGGGATCAAAGTTCAAGGTCACACTGATCTATCATTAAAAATAACATTGTTTCATTTTACTTGTCATCCTTGCAATTTTTCTGAATCTGAAGGGGGTCAAGATTGCTCTGAAACGTAAGGGGGCCATAACTGTTTACAGGCTGTAATTGTTTCATATTGTGAACATGTTGACACACAGGTATTCTTGTGAAACTTCCGAAGATAAATCAATAGACAGGGACAAGCTGGGCCATTTAGACAATTTGTTTTGCAACCCTGGTATATAAACCCTTTCGTCACTAAGAAGTCTCCACCTGGGGTCCAGCTAGTGCACTAGACTGTCTGTGGTTGGCCCACTCTCTTCTCACCGTGGCGATCGGGGTTCAGTTCCAGGTCCCAGGGCTGGTATTCACAAAGATCCTTAGAGAAAACTTAAGTAAATTTCTTAAATTCTTAAAATTCCTTAAGTCTCTGGCTGTTTCATATGTACCTCATTTTACATTTGAATGTTTTAAACTAGTAAATATTGCTAAGATGTTTCATATTTTACCCTTTTGTAAACAGAAATCAATGAATTTCACATAGAAAATTTGATCTAAAATTTGCACTTAAGTACAACTTAAGTTAAGATTTCCCTTAGGAGCTTTGTGAATACCAGCCCAGTGCGTGTGTGTTTAGTTGGTGGTCACCATGCCAGGCAGGTGGGGTTTCTTCGAGGTATTTCCAGTTTCCTCTCACGGCACAAGACAACACCAAAATTAAAATGATATTTCAGTAAAAAGTAAATAGCTGGAAATTGCAGCTATTATTCAAAATTTGTCCCAACTTTCAATGAGTCTCTAAAAGTAAATGAGGTAAATTAACTTTGAAATACACACAGAAGTCTCCACCCATACATTAGAATCAGACACTGTGTGGTTGTAAATGTGGTTTATAATTTGGATCTGAATAACTGGCGTTCATCTTGTAGATTTGGTTGTAGCAGCTCCGTGGTCTAGTGGTAAAGCTCTGGCTTCACAACCAAAGGTTTGAGTAACCTTAACCAACTTAGGCTTTAAAAAATTAATGATTTGTTTCTCAGGCAGTGCCGTAATGTTTTTATAACCCGCCACGAATTTGATTTAATGCCTAAGAACTTTTTATACCAAAGGTTTGAGTAACCTTAACCAACTTAGGCTTTACAAAATTAATGATTTGTTTCTCAGGCAGTGCCGCAACGTTTTTATATGGCCCGCCACGAATTTGACTTAATGCCTAAGAACTTTTTATTAACTATTTTTGACGATCGCGCCGGGGTTTTAAAGGAGCAGACCAGAAATATGTAAATAAAAATAAAACTGTGCAGAAAGTGCTTTAAATGGACATGTTACGGAACAAAATACAAAAACTACACATTGAAATCTGTGAATTATTAAAATTTTGGTAACTTGCTATCGTCTATTTTCTGTATGCAATAACTGGTGATTACTCGGGAGTAAGCAGGCATGTACATTATAGTATATTATGTTTGTACCGAGTGCTTTTGAACAATGCCTTTCGTAAATAAGAAACATATTTCGGACGAATAAACACCATAAACGTTCATAAGAAGTATTAGTAAAATAACGATGTATGGATTTAGATCCCATGGGCAGCGGCTTAAATGAAGGAATCCACATTTTTACATAGCAGAAGAAGAGTAACCCGGTGGAGATTTCAGTATTTCCAGTAACTTTCTTCCTGTCTGATTATATAAAACTTAATTATATAAATTGGATATACACAGAATGTGAAATACTGTGTAATTTTTATAAAAATAGTCATATTCGATTGGGAACCTTTAGAAATATCGTCTATTTGTTGATTTAAACTTTGGTTTCGTAGATGCTTTTGCTTGTGTAATAGCATTCCATAGAAAATCTGTGTCAATATAAGTCCTATGAAAACAAACGACAATGCCAGCTGCATTGACAAGTGTTGATTTCCGTTCCAAAAATTATTGGTGATTTATTGCAAAAGTAATTCCTATTTTTGACAGTTATAAAAATATGAATTACGAAAAGTTAATTTCTATAAATAGAAGTACTTTAATGCTGATGGTATATCAATTTGAAGGCACTTATGTTAATTATGACCATTCAAATTGATTGTTTTATTACTTCAGCAAGCATAAATGACTGTTTGTGATTAATAAATCTATATTTAAAATTTTATAAAAAGGGATGCTTATGTTGTTATTAAAACTTAAAATTGTCTGTAATATATACTTGTTTACTTGTGTTAATAAACCATTACATAGTGCGAATAGAACAGATTAGGATAAAAAAAATACTTCAATAAACAAAATTCGCCCTCCCTCCTGATTTTTTTGAAAAAGTGCCTGAGAAACAATTCATTAATTTTGTTTAGCCTTTTGCATGGAACATTATAAGGCCTAAATTAAAATTAAGTTTGTTTGCCCTTTACCGACTGACCCACAAAAAAGCCGCCGCCTCAAAATATTTTATTTCAAACTCTGCGGTAATTATTTTTTATTTAGTTATTTTTTCTTGCTTTAAATTTCGTTTTTTTTTTTGCTCACATGAACTTTCATTATTAAGTATAATGCGTTTGAGTGTATAAACAAGCGCCTAGTGACCGGATACTAGTAAAGATGGTGTGTTTCACGTTTTGTCATGGACACACCGGTCAACGTATGACGTCATCATCTGTGTATACTGCAGTAGAATTACTTTTTGTTTCAAGGTTAGATACCAGTAAATAGTGGGGTGGTCCCCTTGAATGTTGTCCGCCTATGAAATAGTTCGTTTTTTCTTGTGTCAAAAGAACGAGACATTTCGCATAACGGACACTGGTTTAAATGGTTATTTCCTGAAAACGACGTCTTTTGTGCATTTTGATGTATCGTGAGAACGAATTACTGCATATAAATATTTGAATATTCAGCAGTTAATGTATAGCTAGCATGTGCTTTTGTTAAAATCGCAAGTGTTTCTTACAGGTGACTACAATAAAGTGAGATAAATTTTCTTAGAAGTAGCATTACATATCTTTTTATGCCCCCGAAGGAGGGCATATAGTAGTCGCACCGTCCGTCTGTGGGTGGGTGCGTGCTTTGGGTTTTCCGTCCGTCCAGACTTCGTTTCCTCTCTGTAACGTTTTATTGCCTGAATGGGTTTTAATATAAACTTCAGATTATTATTCCCCATGACTAGATGATGTGTCGCGTACAACTCCCATGCTCGTCGGTCAAAGGTCAAGGTCACAATTCAAGGTCAAAGGTTATTAATTTTCGTTTCCGCTCCATAACTTCTAAACGCCTGACTGGATTTTAATATAACTTGAGATTATTATTCCACATGACCAGACGATGTGTTGCGTGCAACTCCTATACTCGTCAGTCAAAGGTCAAGGTCACAACTTAAGGTCAAAGGTCATGAATTTTCGTTTCCGCTCCATAACTTCTAAATGCCTGGATGGATTTCTATATTACTTCTGATTATTATTCCCCATGACCAGACGATATGTCGCGTACAACTCCCATGCTCGTCGGTCAAAGGTCAAGGTCACAATTAAAGGTCAAAGGTCATGCATTTTTGTTTCCGCTATGTAACTTATTAACGCTGAAGGATTTTAATATAACTCCAGACTATTATTGCCCATGACCAGACAATGTGTTGCGTACAACTCCCATGATGGTTGGTCAAAGGTCAAGGTCACAATTCAAGGTCAAAGGTCAATTATTTTTGTTTCCACTTCATAACTTCTAAACGTCTGGATGAATTTAAATGTTACTTCAGATTATTCTTCTCTATGACCAGACATTCTGTACAAATCATTGACATTGTTTTGCTTTCCTCTGACAAGCATATGCTTCGGGGGCATATGTCACATCCTGTGACAAGCCTTGTTTATTTTAAATTTTGAAAGCAGAGAGGACCAAGAGAGACTCGCAATATCTGA
This sequence comes from Congeria kusceri, assembly GCA_027627225.1. Lineage (NCBI taxonomy): Eukaryota > Metazoa > Mollusca > Bivalvia > Myida > Dreissenidae > Congeria > Congeria kusceri. Next base: position 81,276,136 of record CM051024.1, read on the forward strand.
ATCAAAGAAAAGTGGCGAACGATGCCAAGAGATTTTGCTGTTTTGCAATGCATATGGAGATTTGATTTACCTGTTTCTAACCTTCAGAGTGTTGTTGAAATCAATAAATAAATACTAAAATGTATAAAGCCAGGCCTTTTTCTGACCTCTTTGGGGAAAAGTACCTTGGTTAAATGGGAAATTCATGACGCAAAATTTTCAAAATTGGGGAAAATTCTTATCGCTAAATCATAAGTATAATGATGAAATTTACAGTTTTAAACCAATAAATAAGAATTTAACAGCACTAATAAATTTAATTTAACTCAAAATTGTGATAATTTACCATGCTATGCAACCATGAGTTTGTAATCATGTGCATGTCTCATTTCCTTCAAGTTTGCGTATCTTTCTAAAAATGTATCACCAAATCTGACCAACTTCACCAAAATAAAATTGTGGGATCTACTGTCTACATGATTTAGTTTTAATGATGTGTTCATAAACATCGTGTAGTACATACACTACATAGGTCGCGAAAATATGTGATAACTTAAAAAGAAATCTTTACCTCCTTATATTTAAATCCTTTCTTTAACTGACACATCCACTTGTGTAAAAATATTTGCCCATAAATCATGTTAAATCTCATCATAATAGTGGACAAACAAATCATTTTTGTTTGTCTTACTCATTTTATTACAAGGCTATTAGAGTATTCTCCCCTTGTAAACAATGTCAAGATAAAATAAGAGGATATCCAAGTGTAAAGTCAGTGTGAAAAAATCGGCTATAAAGTATTGAAAAATCATATTTTCACTTTCATTTTCGGAAAAAAATACAGGTTTTTTTCAGTTGGGCAAAATTATGCGTATTTGGTTTTGGGAACAGGTCCGACTATCGGACCCGTGAGAGCAGTAGAAAAAGGCCTGAAAGCTGAAACAAGTCAAACTTGCAAAGCTGTATTGTATGATCTATTGTGCGTGGTAGACGAGAACAAGAAAATTACCGACAAAGTTTCGATTTCAGTTAGCAAATCGACAAGTGTCTGTGCAGAAACGTTTTACCCTGATATTAAAAAAATAGTGTGTGTCAATATTGGCTTTGTTAAGAAATAATTTTTTTATCAGCATCCAAAATTTTACATATGATACTAGTAACTGTTCTTTGTTAAACTGTCATTTACAAAAACACAGCTTATATTTGAGAGGACAGAGACATCCGAGGTAGCAATATTTCTGATTTGAGACATCCGAGTTAGCAATATTTCTGATTTGAGACATCCGAGTTAGCAATATTTCTGATTTGAGACATCCGAGTTAGCAATATTTCTGATTTATTTGTTTGTGACATTTTCAGCAAATTATTTTAAATTTTCAATATATTAATTTAACATTTTTCTAGTCAAATAGTATGTACTTGTACTGTATTAATATGATTGGGACTGTCTAGTCAGTTCAGCCATTGATAATATTACACATGCTTTCTTGTCAGACAGTATGTATCTATGCGGTATTAATTAATATGTGTGTCTAGTCAGTTCAGACATTGGTATTAAATAGAATATATGTTCTCCACAATTTGTTTTTAAAGCATTGCGTATTCTATTTATGTTATGTCCATTATTAAAGCCAGTTTTACCATGTATAATCTTGGTTGTATCAATCAAGATGAAAAAAGTAATTGTGATTTTCAAACAAAGATTGTATTAAAAAAATGTATTGCTATTAAATGACGACATTCATGTATGACTAAGATTAAATTCTCGGAATAAAATATTTTTTCTACCTACCGACCCACCTCTAAAATTTTGGGTCGGTAAACGGCAAACAAAATATTTTTTAATTTAGGCCTAATGTACTGTACTAGATGCTTTACATTGGGCACTATAGACCCAGGGTCAGCTCTGGAACAGGGCGTCTCCTTGGTCTTTCACTATCCCCCATAACCCAACTAAAAACTAAGAAGTTTTTTGGGGGGATGGCCATATGTGAGACAATTCTAATGCACTCACAAAAATCATACGCACGCAAATTTGGTTTGGTTCCAGGTTGCGGTAAGACCATGTTGATGGACCTGTTCCACGACCAGTGTCCTGTACATCGGAAGAAGAGGGTCCATTTCCACAAGTTCATGTTGGACGTACATCAGAGTGAGTCGTGAGTCCTTATTCTCATGACTTTGCTTGTTCACAAATGTTTTGTTCAGTTACAGATACACAAGTTGTTTTTGTTCTCATCTCTCCATTAATTATTGTCGCTAAATCGTTACTTAGTTTTAAGTGAAACAGTTGTAGAAATAACATGAGTTGAACTAGCAGTCTGATTGGTTGGATAAGCTTTACAAAGACAGTTACTGGTACTTATTTTATCCAGTGTTAAAACACTTTTGTCAGTCGTTCTCCCACTAGTGAAGACTGTCATGCGCTTGTAGTGTAGCAGTATTTGTGAAAGATTATTTATAAGTCCTCATTCTAAGGGGATATGCAATTATCTTAGTTAGACATAATAAACTAATCATCACATAGATAGAGACAAAATGGTGATAAAGTTGAACTGGAATTTCATCTTAAATAATTGGCAAATATAATTGAGGCATGTCATGGGAAATCCTGGCTCAATGCATGTGCGTAAAGTGTTGTCCCGGATTAGCCTGTGCAGTCCGCACAGGCTAATCCAGGACGGCACTTTCCACCTACAGTGGATTTATGTTCAGGAGAGACTACCTCGAAACAGAAAATACCATAAAAGCGGACTGCACAGGCTAATCTGAGACGACACTTTACGCACATGCATTAAGCCCGGTTTTCTGACGACAGGCCTCAATTAATTCATTTTCTTCAAATCACCAGGAATACACGCATGGAAGCAGTCACTGCCTCGCAACAGAGACGTTAAGAAGCTGCAGTCATACGACCCGATACCTTCAATGGCCAACAGCATCAGCGACGAAACCTGGCTACTCTGCTTTGATGAGTTTCAGGTAACATCAGAGATGAGATTCTTCCTTCTGTCCAGCTGATTTCCTTTTGGCATATCAGGAGTACTGAAGTACCGTTTCCTTAATCTAGCTATTACCCGGTACTTATATAAATGGTGATGTTGAATAATATTTGAGAACTAATTGAAAACTTAGAGTGACATTTTCTGTCGAAATTGAAAAAAATAAAAATGTTACAAACTACATGTAATCTTATTAGAAAATATAGCGTAAAATATTATGATTAAGGATATAAGGCCATAATACTGGTAATAGAAAAAATAAATTATATGCACGATGTAAATAAACTAAAAAGTAGGCTAGCCTTTTCAACATTTGTTTATATTGTGTATAAAATTAATGTGTCAATGTGTGGTGTTTTCACATTTGAGTTATATGCATGTATTAACTTGACTTAAAATACACATTCATGACATAGGCCGATAAAGAGGGTGGCAGAAGCAGCGTGCGCTACCTCTTAAATGGTCCAGCTTTCGGTTTTTAGCTTGACTTTTGGAAGCAAAGGCAAGCTATTCTACTCACCCCAGTGTCTGCGTTTGCATCAGCGTCTGGGCTAGGTTAAAGTTTTTCGGTAAGCTAGTTTTTCAGGAAAGGCTTGAGGGATTTCATTAAAAATTCAAACATTTACTCCCCATAAATGAACCTATGGGCCAAATATGGTAACTGGAGTTCTAAATTCGTCAAAATTATGGGCCTTTTTCCACTTGGAATTTTACATATAAGCTATTTGGATATATTTTGGTATGTTACTTCACAGGAATGGCTTAAGGGATTTCATTCAAACTTAGAACACTAATTCCCTATATTAAAATGAACCCATAGGCCAATTTTGATAACTCTAGTTTAAAATTTGTTAAAATTACGGGCCTTTTTACACTTAGAAATATTTCATTCCCGTGGGTAGGGTGGCGGAATTAACTTTTGATTTCGACTCTCTATCTCAAGAATGAATCTTCCATAGACCCTGTCCGGAGCATAATTTTGTCTAGCATTGGAAGGAATTTCATATAACTTGGCACAAGTATTGAGCATGGTGAGAAGGTGTGTCGCACGCAAGAACTAGGTCCCTAGGTACAAAAGTCAAGGTCACACTTAAAGGTGAATTTTCATATATAAGAATTTAAGCCATAGATACTGTCTGAAGCATAATCAGGAAAGGATTTTAAACTAACTTGGCCGAAGTGCTAAGCATTGTGTGTTGGTGTGTTGGGCGTAAGAACCAGGTCCTTTTGTATAATGTCAAGGTCACACTAAAAGGTCAAAGGTCAAATATAAGAATTTAAGCCATAGACCATGTCCAGAGTATAATGTTGTTCAGCAGGGAAAGATTTTCAAACAACTTGACATAAGTGATAAGCATTATGCGGCGGTGTAGCATGCAAGAACCAGGTGCTTTGGTCCAAGATCAGAGTCACACTGTTAGGTCAAGTATATGGGTATATTTTTAGATTCTTGTCCATGCAATCACTCCATCCATCATTTAAGGATTATCAAATAACTTGGCAGAAGTGATATCCATTATAAGACAATGTGTCGCCCGCAAAAACTAGGTCCAATGTCATGGTCACACTTAAAGGTCAAATGTAACGCATAAGAATTAAGTCCATGGATTCTGTCTGGAGCATAATTTTGTCCGGCTAACAATTTTTTCAAATAACTGGGCAGAAGGGGTAAGCATTATGAGACGGCATGTGGCGTTCAAGAAGCAGGTCTGTAGCTGAAAGGTCAAGGTCACTATTCAAGGTCAAAAGTCAAATAATTTTCCTGAGTATAATATTGTCATGCATGCAGGGATTTTCAGATAAATTAGAAATGATCACAATCATCAGTTTTTGTTTGCATGCAAGAACCTGACTAGTGAAGTTAGTAAATTACTCCGCTTTATTATGAGTGTGCAAATTATTATTCAAAAATGATAATAGGCATTTTGTTGATTTTGCACAGAATTATTTAATATAGCAAGAATAAGTGAAGCATGCAAGAACCATTACTCATAATTGCCTAAAAGTTTTAATTACTACCCTTTATTGATTTTTTTTATCAGGACTAAAACTATTTTGTGATATCCAATTTACTTCACAGAATAAGAGCATACATTAGCAAAAAGTAAACTATATAAGGACAATTCCCTTTTTGCAAATGAATTGTATGCATACAGAAAAAGCGGCGCCATGTAAAAATAGGTTGGGGCATCTTTGTCTGTGGACACATTTCTACTTTGGGATTGCATTTGGGGTGGGTTGGGTGGGGTCAAGGTCAATGTTACTATAAATAGAAATAACAGTTTCTGCTCAATAATTCAAGAACAAATTGAAAGACTTTAATGAAACCCATTTTATATATACCATATAGCGAGACATTGCATGAGATTGCATATCGGGTGGGTGGGGTCAAGGTTACTGTTTTGAAAATTAGAAAAATGCTTTCCACTCATTAACTCGAGAACGAAATTAACTGTGTTTAATTGGCTCTTACTATCCAAACAGTTTTTTTTTTAAATGCTTGTAACTCTGACAAGTGCAATTAAGGTCAAGCGCGCTGTCCTCCAAATGCTTTCATAAAAACTCACAATGTATTAAAACAAATTCATTTTTAGCTTAACTATTCGAAGAATATGTGAGCTTTCCTACTACCCCCGGCGTCTAAGTCTGTGTCTGAATTGGTTAAAATTTTTATTCATAAGTCTTGTGACTTGAAAACTACATAAGTTATTAACTTGAAACTTGGATTATTCCTTTGTCATCTACTCCAGTGTCAGGGGCAACATTCCTCATAACTCTGTTTTGTATTTGGACAGAGTTATGCCCCCTTTTCACCTAGATTTTCTGATAAAAGTGTATATTCAAACGATTTGTAACTTCAAAACTACATAAGTTATTCACTTGAAACTTGGAACTAATCTTTGGCATCAACTCCAGTATCAGTGACAACATTACCTTTAACTCTGTTTTGTATTTTGACAGAGTTGTGCCCCTTTTGCACGTAGATTTTTTGGTAAGTTTATATTCAGAAGTGTTGTAGCTTCAAAACTACATAAGCTATTTACTTGAGACTTTGATTATACCTTTGTCATCAACTCCAGAATCAGGGGCAATATTTCCCATAACTTTGTTTTGTATTTTACCAGAGTTATGCCCCTTTTTCAAATAGATTTTCTGGTTAAAGTTTATATTCAAAAGTTTGATAACTTCAACAAACGTTTGTCATCAACTCGTGTATCAGGGGCAACATTCCCCATAAATCTGTTTTGTATTTTGACAGAGTTATGCCCCCTTTTCACTTAGATTTTCTGGTTAAAGTTTATATATAAAAGTTGTGTAACTTCAAAACTACCTAAGTTATTCACTTGAAACTTGGAATATACCTTTTTCATCAGCTCCAGTATCAGCTGCAACATTCCCAATTACTCCGTTTTGTATTTTGACAGAGTTATGACCCTTTTTCATACAGATTTTCTGGCTAAAGTTTATATTCAAAAGTTTTGTAACTTCAAAACTACATAAGCTATTCACTTCAAACTTGAAATATACCTTTGTTATCAACTCCAGCATCAGGTTCAATATTCCCCATAACTATGTTTTGTATTTTTATGTCGCCTGACTAGGCGACATATAGGGGTTTACTGATGTCGGCGGCGGCGGCCCCTTTCGCTGGTCCGGAGCATAACTCTTAGACTATTAAAGCTATCAACATGAATCTTCATAGGTAGATAGAGCTAATTGAGGGGAAGTGCAGTGCACAAGAACCATTACTCTGCACCTCATACTTTTGGAGTTATTGCCCTTTGTTTATTTTCATAATTAATTTTTGTCCGGTGCATGACTCTAAGACTATGAAAGCTATCAATTTGAAACTTCATAGGTAGATAGATCTCATTGAGGAGAAGTTCATTGCACAAGAACTGTTTCTCTGCATCACACACTTTTGGAGTTATTGCCCTTTGTTTATTTTCATACTTAATTTTTGTCTGGAGCATAACTCTAAGACTATGAAAGCTATCAACTTGAAACTTCATGTGTAGATAGATCTCATTGAGGAAAAGTAGAGTGCACAAGAACCGTTACTCTGCACCTCATACTTTCGGAGTTATTGCCCTTTGTAAATTTTCATACTTATTTTTGAGTCGCATTTTTGGTTTGAATAAGTCTTTTCTTTGCAATTAGCCAGAGTGCTGTGCTTTTGAAGATTTCAATAAATCTGTTTTAAAAAAATTGAGCTTCTTTATTTGGATTCACGTAAGCTATCTGGCATCAGGCAATACATCCGACTCGCGGAGTTCTAGTTACAGAGGTATGCCCACTTTTTAGATTTTGTGGTTAAAATTTTTGTTCTAAAATCTTAAAATGTATAAACTTAAAGATTTTGTATTTCAACAAATTTATTCCCCTTCTACTTTCCAAAATATGTACCAACTGAAATACTTCGAAAAGTCGAGCGCGCTGTCCTCTGACAGCTCTTGTTGTTGCCACTGATGTGTTTTTCATTCAATCCTTTCATTGTCATTATTACAATTTCCCTTGGTTTCATCATTTTACAGTGTTCTACTTGGCTGAAACTCATCATGTGACAGGCTTTTATTTTTCAATGAAGTTGGTTGCCTCTATTAATATTCATAAGGGACTACTTTCTATATAGCCTCTAATTAATGTAGATCTACATAACGCTACTGCAGTGCAAGGGGCGGAGCTTATGGATGATACTTTAATGTATTATTGCGCGAATTGCAAAAAAATGAATCCCAAATTATTATTTTTTCTTTTTAAGGTAAAGTTTTAAAGCATACACACAATGGTAATTAGAATTGTAATTATAAGAATTGGAACGCTCTTTTCGGGGCTTCATCAATGCATGAAGGTCTAATTTGTACATAAAGCCTTTGGCTTTGTGCAAATTAGATGCCCCAAAGCTGACCTTCATACATCGATGAAGCGCCGAAAAGAGCGTTCCATTTCTTAAATCAACCCCATTATTCGGTATTTTCTTTAAAGTGTTGCTTTTGAATGAAAAATCACCTGTCCGGTATCTATCCCAACATTCACAAGTGAACAAAAGCAGTTTTTTGGCAGCTTTTTTCAGTGACTGAATATTTCCACCCCCTCTAACTCGAAATCATGTATCCCACCTGCATAATACTGCTTAACTATTAGGTAATTATTATACATAATTCATTATGATTTTGATGGAAGTAGTGACTTAAAGCGTTCATTTAAAAGTTCTTCTAATTTCATATGCAAATCTCTTTAGACATTTAATATCTAAAGTTCATATTCAGGTTACAGATATTGCTGATGCCATGATTCTGAAGCGACTGTTCACGGAATTGTTCAACAACGGTGTGGTTGTTGTAGCAACATCCAACAGAGCACCAGACGGTTCGTTTATTAACTTATTTAGAGTTTTGCTTTGGTGGCTAATTTACTGTGGATACCTTTCTTGTTTTCATATCTGCAGCCCTAAAATGTAGCACAACAAAGATATTTTTTGATGAGTGATTTTTCAAATACATTACAATATTGACTATTGCATGCTCAAGATACAGGTTGTTGTGAACAAAACTACTATCAAAATAATATTTTCACATTACTTTTTTCTTCTTGTTGGAAAAGAAAATACATTTAGAGGGACTTTTTGCTTCTTCTTAAATTTAAAACATTTTGAATCAGAAATATTCATCAATAGATTAAGTTACAGGTCATGTATTATTTGTGTAAATATTTTGTTGTTGCAATTTCTATCCTGTGTCATTATGTTTTTGTTTTCTTTCAAATTGACAGAAACAATATTCACTATGCATTATTATATCTTTTAGATCTATACAAGAATGGCCTACAGAGAATGAATTTTGTTCCTTTTATTGATATACTAAAGGCAAGTATCAAACTGTTTTTATCTGTGTTGTTATCTGAATTGTAAAAGTATGGGCTAGTTTTTGTTTGTTACTTGACCAAAAAGTTCTAAAATGCCGGCTACATATCCCTTCAATTGTATAGTTCAGTCAGTCAATGTTTATGGTATTATATTGTTGTTTGCTTAAGAAATCATTTTGGATTTATGTTGTTTATCGGCCAATAAACAACGCTTTGGAGTTCTGATGCCTAGGAATTAAACCAGGAGGACCTTAGCCAGAGTTGTTTAACAGCCACTCATCAGAACGACAAAGAGTTGTTTATTGGCCGAAAAACAAAGATCATGTGAAAATTATTTCGATTCTAACATGAATTGACAAATATTTTTGCAATTGTAATGAAACCTACATTTTGCTATGCTCTGCTCAGAATCAGACTACTACATTTTGCTATGCTCTGCTCAGAATCGGACTACTACATTTTGCTATGCTCTGCTCAAAATCAGACTACTACTTTTTGCTATGCTCTGCTCAGAATCGGACTACTACATTTTGCTATGCTCTGCTCAAAATCAGACTACTACTTTTTGCTATGCTCTGCTCAGAATCGGACTACTACATTTTGCTATGCTCTGCTCAAAATCAGACTACTACTTTTTGCTATGCTCTGCTCAGAATCGGACTACTACATTTTGCTATGCTCTGCTCAAAATCAGACTACTACTTTTTGCTATGCTCTGCTCAGAATCGGACTGCTACATTTTGCTATGCTCTGCTCAAAATCAGACTACTACATTTTGCTATGCTCTGCTCAGAATCAGACTACTACTTTTTGCTATGCTCTGCTCAAAATCAGACTACTACTTTTTGCTATGCTCTGCTCAAAATCAGACTACTACATTTTGCTATGCTCTGCTCAAAATCGGACTACTACTTTTTGCTATGCTCTGCTCAGAATCAGACTACTACTTTTTGCTGTGCTCTGCTCAGAATCAGACTACTACTTTTTGCTATGCTCTGCTCAAAATCGGACTACTACTTTTTGCTATGCTCTGCTCAAAATCAGACTACTACTTTTTGCTATGCTCTGCTCAGAATCAGACTACTACTTTTTGCTATGCTCTGCTCAGAATCAGACTACTACTTTTTGCTATGCTCTGCTCAAAATCAGACTACTACATTTTGCTATGCTCTGCTCAAAATCAGACTACTACATTTTGCTATGCTCTGCTCAGAATCAGACTACTACTTTTTGCTATGCTCTGCTCAGAATCAGACTACTACTTTTTGCTATGCTCTGCTCAGAATCAGACTACTACTTTTTGCTATGCTCTGCTCAGAATCAGACTACTACTTTTTGCTATGCTCTGCTCAGAATCAGACTACTACTTTTTGCTATGCTCTGCTCAGAATCAGACTACTACATTTTGCTATGCTCTGCTCAAAATCAGACTACTACATTTTGCTATGCTCTGCTCAGAATCAGACTACTACTTTTTGCTATGCTCTGCTCAGAATCAGACTACTACATTTTGCTATGCTCTGCTCAGAATCGGACTACTACAGTTTGCTATGCTCTACTCAAAATCAGACTACTACTTTTTGCTATGCTCTGCTCAGAATCGGACTACTACATTTTGCTATGCTCTGCTCAGAATCGGACTACTACATTTTGCTATGCTCTGCTCAGAATCGGACTACTACATTTTGCTATGCTCTGCTCAGAATCGGACTACTACATTTTGCTATGCTCTACTCAAAATCAGACTACTACTTTTTGCTATGCTCTGCTCAGAATCGGACTACTACATTTTGCTATGCTCTGCTCAGAATCAGACTACTACATTTTGCTATGCTCTGCTCAGAATCGGACTACTACTTTTTGCTATGCTCTGCTCAGAATCGGACTAATACTTTTTGCATCGTTTACTGGGTAGTTTAACAACAATCATTATGTTCTTTGTCTATAGAAAAATTAGTGAGTATCGTGTTAGAATTAAGATTTCAATTTACTGTAGCACCGTTGGAAACGTTTCAGCAAATTATAATAAAGATATATAATAAAGATAGACGATAAAATCAGTACCCTTGACATGGAAGAAAAAAATTAACATTTACAGTGCTACGTTTAATACCACTAATGTTAAGGTACTTTATTATGTTTTATAAAGACAAAGTTGTAGCCAAACTGAAACTCAAATTTTTGTTAGCCAATCGTCCAAAGTTTTAGCCATCGACTTATTTGAACGGCAGATTTGAGCACCGTTCCTTCTGAAACTAAATACTTTCGTTGTAATATTCCGTACAGGAAATGCAGAAATATTAATAAAAGGCTACAGTTGTTATGAATTCTTTCAGAAACACAGTGAAGTTCTGTGTCTGGACTCAGGGATAGATTACAGGATGACCTCTTTACCAAAAGAAGGCAGCATATATTTCCTGTAAGAAATGACGCTACACTTTGGGCAAAACTCTGACAAACATCGTATCAGAAAAAAAAAAATCATGAAATGTCCATCAAATAATTAAGTCCTAGCTTTCTGAATTTCTAAACATTTTTAATCTAATTTTTTCATAAGGTCAATTGTGCTGTTAAACAAGCATTTGCATATTGTTTCTCTATTAATATTTTTTATCCTTTTATAACAATTACGTTTATTAATGTGTAATACACTACTAAGAAATCTACATGTATGTCTAGGCATTCTCTGGATTGTAAGCTTAAATTGGAAATGTTTTTCTGTATGTTAAATAACATTTTAACATTTTTTTATTGATATGAAAATTTTAAGTCTTTCGTTATTCTAATTATAATAGAACAAAATAGACCGATTGTTGTCACAAACTTGCACAAGACAATACAAGCCTTTACGTTTGTGGTGTCTGTTAGATAATGAAGCACGGTACTTTTCTTTTCCAGCACCAATGACCCTGGTTGTACAGAGAAAGTAGATGAAGTGTTTGAGGAACTGATAGCGGATGAAGATGATGGTATTGAAATTGAATAAAAACCATTCTAACATTACACGCGAGTTTTCTATAGACGAAGAACAAAATTTACTGTTGTTAAACTACCAATAAACAACCCCAAAAATAGTTCAGAAACTGTTAAATATAGTTTGAATTGTAATTGCAGAAAATGTTGTCAGTTCAGGTTAGAATCGAAATAATGTTCGCATTATCGTTGTTTATCATCTAATAAACACAGATTTGCCATACTGATGCTGTATATTAACGTCCTCGTGGTTTAATTCATGTGCATCAGAACTCCGGATCGTTGTTTATTAGCCAATTAACGACTCAATCATTAATTATTTCTTAATTAAATTCTACCAAGATTCATGAAATATTAATATATGTGTTAAACAGTATTTAAGTTGTTTCTGTACAGGAAAGTTGAAGTGGTTTATACTATCAAAACTGTATTTAAACCCAAATTTGAAGCTGTTTTAAGATCTGGTTGTTAACACAGAAAGTTCATGTATGTTGTTTTAAGCTATAAAAACTGTTTGTAAACACATTAGTTGTTAAATAACTTTTTGGGGAATTCACTGTTACTTCATTAACTAAATATCTCATTCACTAAATGGCCAGGTTTGTTTATCATCTAATTCACATCCCCTTAAGTTTGTGCAGACAATAACTTGAGGCGTTTTAGTGCAATCGTTATGAGACTTCAGGGAAGTGTTAGTAGGCAGAACAGGAAGGTCAAGTTTGGTTTTCGGCAAAGCCAGTCCATCTGTATTCTCGCAGTACTTAACCATTAAGTAAATATTTGCAGCAAAAAACAACTAACCAAACATTTTCTTTCAATAACATGCTATAAATTGAACCTTTTCACTACAATAACAACTGGAAATTGTGTTTAAAAGTAAAGTATTTTTTCTTAAATTATTGTGTTGTTCAGTACATCCTGCGGCCATCTTGAAAAATTTCGTCATCGGTAATCTCGCGGTAAAACTTTTGTTTTCAAATAAGTTTGCTGTTAGTGTATAAACAAACACAAATACACTTAAAAGTGTTGGATTGTAACCTTTTACAAATATAACAAAACAATAATTTAAGTCTTCATTATATGAACCCGTGCAGACACAAGTGTAGACATCGAAGGCCTAATGTCTACTGTTGGCTGCGAGCTGATACAAAAGTTATTTATAATTATTGTTTCAAATCATATTGCTTGTTTGTTTTGCGAATGAAATAATTTATAACTTATTATTTTCTTAAAGAAAACTAAAAATATGTTTGATGTTGACAATTAAGCATGAAAATCCGAAGATAAACAATTACTGTGTAAATACAGATATCGCGAGAATACCGATGCCGAGTAATTGCTCTTCTCGAACTTGAGTAATTCCCCCTTTTTTAAAAATAGTTCAAATAAAGCTTGTTCAGACAATGACTTGAGAAGTTTTTGTGCAGTCATTATGAAACATTAAGGAAGTGTTAGTAGGCATAAAAGAAAGGTTAAGATTGGTTTTCGGCATATTTGCTCTTATCCTACTTGAGTTATGCCCCATCAGGCGACATATCTGACTCGCGGAGTTCTAGTTTTAAATATCCTTATCATGCTCGTATTTGTAATGCTGATATATTAAGGGAGAAAAATATTCTGTGTTATATAATAAACTAACGTGGTTTTAGGGCTATTTTTGGGATCAATGTCTTTATTTTCATATATTTTACTATTTGTACTTAAACATGTTATGTTTTCTACTAAGAACAGACAGATATCCAGTTATAAATGAACATGTTACGTAAAAAATCTGTCTAATGACAAAAGCAAAGTTATTGACATGCCTTGGCATGCATTTAATTATTGACATATTCATATCTTTCAGTTATTCATTCAAAAACTCTTGAAGTCTTGGGACGTAATGTTCGACTGCCAAAGACATGCGGGAGAGTGCTGGATGCCACATTTGACAGTCTGTGTGCTGAGGTACTTAAGTGTTACATCTAGACTGTGAAAGGGACAGGGTTATGTGAACAAAGGGCACGGTGCTAAGAAAAAGGGTCAGGTCAATCACATGACTCAATGACGTGCCCTTGCGTCTGTATTTACATTTATGTTCTTATATATAATATTATACAAATGTATGTTTTGGATATGTTGAAAATATCAGTTAACAAACCGGTTTCGCTGGTTCAAAAAAAAGATAATGCTGACACATATGTAACGGTACTTACATGTATTTCTAGTAATCAAGGAAGATCCATGAATGCCTGAAGCTCATTTCGAATTTGGTCTTGGGCAGATTACCGGTATTCACAAAGCTCCTAAGGGAAATCTTAACTTAAGTTGTACTTAAGTGAAAATTTCAGATGAAATTTTCTATTTGAAATCCAATAATTTCTGTTGAGACAAAAGGGCTAAATACTTAACAACTAAGCAATATTGGCTAGTTTAAAACATTTTAATGTCAAAGACCTATACATGAAACAGCCAGAGACTTAAGGAATTTTATGAATTTAAGAATTTTTCCATAAGAATGGGTAGAACTTTCTTGTGGGTAGAACTAGTACTTGGTGTCTGTTGTGGAGATCACTCGAATGCTGTGTGAGTGGGGATCAAACTCATGATCTCCTGATCAAAAGACGGACACCATATCCATTGCTCAACTGATATCTTACATGTATGCGACTTTTCTAGGCTGACACTAAGAAATAATAAGCTGTTTAATTGGTCCAGTTTGCATAAAGACATAAAAATTACCAGTACTAAAGAATTCATTGTGTAATGAAATTAGGCAAAGTATATTAATTGTATTGTTCAGTTGTGTTTTGTGCCTTTTGTATTGTACATACAAGGTAGCATACTTTTGTGATGAGTCATTAATTATGAACTTCATAACTGAATATGCTCTGGGATATTGCTCAGTACAATAGAGCCAATGTCAACAATTGATATCGTAGTGAATTGTTTTGGAAAAATTCAGTACCATACAAATTGAAAAATTTATGCAGAACATTTTATTTCACTTCTTTGTCTTTGAATTTAGTTTCTGTTTCAAAATAAAGCTAGTTTTGAATGCCAATTGAATATTATTTTTTTATTAAGTTAAAAAAATAAAATTCAGGTACTCTGTTGTGTGGAAACTTGTGGTAGACGGAAAATGTGTCATTTGCGGATTTGATGCCAACAAATATATTATTATAATTCAAGTTGTTCTTTTATATTTGTGAAATTTTCATTGGAGTTGTTGTTGTTTAAAAGATTAAAATATTCCTGTGTAGCCCAAACAAGAAAGGTAGCATGTTAGAGCAGAGAGCAGCATTATACTGTTTACTTCAAGATTCTGCTCTTATCTCAGTGGGCTATAATTTCAGGCTTTAGGGGCTGTGGACTACCTAGAGATCAGTCGACACTTTGATTCTGTGATAGTGCGAGACATACCCAAGATGACCTTGAAACACAAATCTGAGGCCAAGCGACTTCTCGTGTTGGTGGATACATTGTATGATAACAAGGTACATGTTGTATGTGACAAAATAACATCCCGAATGTATCATACTTAAAACACATTTCAGGCGTGGCAAATTCAAACGTCCATATTGTCTATCTGAGCCCAGTGCATGTACAGACGAGTGAAAATTTGCCAGAATTTACTATATAATTACTGCATTTCAAGGGCTGAGTGTAAAACTATTGTATCTGATATAGAAATGTTAAGCAGATACAACAGTTTCACACTCAACCCTGTCGGGCCCGGCTAGCTCAGTTGGTAGAGCGCTAGACTGTCAATCTGGGGATCGTGAGTTCGAACCCCAGCACTGCCACATAACTTGTGTGGGGATTGGTCATGAAAGTATTTCTACGGCCATTCTCCCCCTACCTCTGATTCAAGTAGGGCTGTTGTCAGTTACTGGCATAGGTATGTGCACTTAGTACTGGTAAACCGCTTAAATCGGCTAAGCTTGCCCAGGAAAAGTGTGAGTAGGTTAACTGACCGCCGTGATATGACTGAAATACTGTTAAAAACGGCAAAAAATACAAACAAACAAACTTGTCAAAAACAGACAAGTAAGGGAATATAAGATTTCAGCACCCCTGTTACACCTAGGGCCCTCCATAATACCCTTAGATAGTACAGAAGGAATTCTCACAGTTCTAGAAGAGACGACAAGATAAAGTAGGGAATGTTTAGTCGTTTTATGTAATTTAGAAGTAAATAGTTAGTGGCTGTTAAAAAATACTAGCGCTCTAGTGTGATGTTATTTATTATGACTCTTTCTCTTTATGTGGCCAGTGTTGATTTGTATGTATGTTTTATATTCATTTTCTTAATAATAGGTAAATCAGTTATATTTCACATATTAAGTTGTTTCTAGTGTGATAAAACTACATATGCTTAAGTAACTATAATTGTCTTTAAAATAACAGAAGTGGTGTAACAAAAGCGACTATGTGGAACGACTTAGAGTATAAAGCTTCAATCCACTTTAATACTGTACATATGTATATATACACTGTACATATGTCTGTTGTGAATAACTATGTTCAAACAGAAGTGATTTTAAACCATTCGGTCTCTGATAAAAGAGGGGCGGCCCAGAACTGCATTTGTTTCTTCTGTTGAAACTACTTTCTACCTTAACCCATTTGTATAATTTCAGGTTCGTCTGATATGTTCGGCTGCCGACGTTCCAAACAGGCTGTTCACACGGGGCAAGGAAACATTGAGACAGGAAGACATGAACAGGATGCTAATGGATGACCTTGGTTTAAAAGCGGTAAGAAATATTGAGTTCTGTCACTCAAACTTAAGGACATTAAATGTTCAAGTTAAAGCTTTGCTGCCTCTGACTTCCTATGGGAATATGTACATGATTTTTAGCTAGATATACATAGTAAGCATTGCCATAATACAATTCACAATTCCGATAATATACTTTGACCATGTTGACATAGTATGCTGTAACAGGTAGTCGGCTTAGATTCAGCAGGCCATTGTTGGATTCTTGTCAAAAAAGATTATATCGATCTTTTTCAAGGACACAAACTATCGGTTCTGCCCGAAAAAATCATTATGTTTTTCAAAAAGGCACAGACTTTAAATGTTTCTGAACTTAATGTATTCAAATTATATCAGCCTACCATGCATTTCAATCCTTAAAACACCGCGTATACCCAATCTCAAACTTAGTCTCAAATAAATTATAAAAATATTGACCAATGAAAACTCGTATTATGTATAGGCTTGGGATTCCATTGGTTAATATTTAAGATAAGAAATAATACCAGGTTTAAGTATGCTCGTAGTCATGAACCCGGATCTCAGATGACTCAAACCCAAGCAAATTTACTTTGAAATCTCTACCCTTAGTTATATAACCTATTACCACTGCATGACTCACCACGACACACTATAAGTTGACCGCCTATTGACGCATATGGCCTCACCTATCATTCAACAAATAATTCTGCACGCTGATGCATTTCTCATCTCCTGACTATAGATGCGCTTTGATACAATCTAATTTTAACCTATTTTAAGTTGTTATGACATCATATCTGGAATATCCCTAATATGAACATTTTAGACTTTCCTCAACAAAAATCTGCACAAGAGTACTATTTAAAGTATGTCAGTCCAGCGATCCAATCATCTAACACATGCACTAGTCGATCATTGAACTTCCTATTCAATTAAAAACAACAAACCAAGTTAGACGCCACATTGCAAATTTCTGACAAAATACGTTATAAACTTGCCTTTCATGCATTTCAGAGCTCAGATGACTCCAACACAAGTATATTCACGGGGGAAGAGGAGCTGTTTGCATTCGAGAGGACGGTTTCCCGGCTGACAGAAATGCAGACGGAAGAATATTGGAACTGTCGAGCACTACGTGGCAGCTCTTGATGATGGCTGAAATCTAGGCCATACAGATTTAAATCAATACCTTCTGATATTAAGGTTCTATATTTGATAATTTTGCAGATTGTTACGTTATTTTTTAAAGTCATGGATGTTAATATTGAGGCGTGTCCTGGGGAAACTGGGCTTAATGCACGTGCGTTAAGTGTCGTCCCGGATTAGCCAATGCAGTCCGCACAGGCTAATCCAGGACTGCATTTTCCGCTTTTATGGTATTTTCTGTTTCAAGTAAGTGTCTTCTAAACATACATCCACTGTGGGCAGAAAGTGCCATCCTGGATTAGCCTGTCCGGACTGCACAGGCTAATCCGGGACGACTCTTTCGCACTTGCATTAAGCCCAGTATTCCCAAGACACGCTTTATATGATTTCATTTTGTTCTGATGCATGTTTAAAGGAACCTGTTCACATATTTGTAAATTGGCAATTTACAAAACTTTTGTCATGGATTCCAAAAACAAATTACACATTATATACAAACAACCAAAATAACACTCATGACTAAAAAAAGGGAAATATATTGGAAGTATTGTTTTGTTTATGGATAATTATGAATCGAAATGGATACAATTATAAAGTGTTTGTAACGCTTTTTATCGGTATTTTGGAAAATACGTGTATCACTTACATAACATCAAAAATGTGCTAACAAGTCTTACTGGCCGAGTTGTTAGCATATGAGATTTTTTTATCCGGAAGGTTCTGTGTTCAAGTCCTGGCGAAGGCAATTTTTTTTTTTCAAAAATACGAAAATCTGTGAACAAGTGCCTTTAATGATATAAATTCACTTCATTGTATGAAAATAAATGTATTCTTAAAAGAAAGAGCTTCATAAGAAAATCTAAATTATGGACAAAGTTCATGTTTAATATAATACAGTAGTCCCTTTCATGATGGTTTTAATTATTGTTTTCATTTATTTAATGTTATTTATGTACTTGTTAGTCTGCACCGTTCACGTTTGGGTATTATTTAAAGGACAGTGGCTACAAAATGTAATCTCATATTTAAAATGAATGTTTTTTTATTGTTATTTTTGTTTTAAAACAAATATTTACCATTTTAAGAAATGAATTCAGGAAACCCCAGCTGGTCAATATAACTTGCAGTGGTTGATGCACAAAAACAATATTTGAATATTTAAAATATGGGTATATTTGACTTGAAAGCATATACAGATGAAAGTGCCTAAAATTGTCTCAAATTCTTTTCTTTTTTTTTCTCAGAATGTGTAAAACATTTGAGATATTGTTTAATTTATTCTTACTTTGAAAAACACCACTTTAAGCATTAATGTTTTAGTTTTTGGTGCTGTTAGCCATGTGGGATCTTTTTGTGGACACTGCCCCTTTAAGCAAGTGCTCATTACTCAGTTAATCTCAGGGTTTTTAGCTTATTGGTTTGTTTCTAAGCTGAGATTTCTCTTTTGTATATCCCTGTTGTAGTTGTATGTGATAAGAAGAAGTAAATCTTTTAAAAGTAAGTTGCACAAATTTTAATTCTGTTTAGAACTTGATATTTAATGTCTAAAGTTATTGAACTATACATTTATTTGTTCTAATGTTCTGTTTGAATTGTTCATGGCAGCTTTGAATCTATGCAATGTGTAAATCTTGTTACAGTTTTAGTTTGGTAATTTTATAGCCAGTTGTCCCCATGATGTTATTTCTTGTTATTGTATCATTTTATTATTTATTGTTTTGATTTTTAAGACTTGTTAGTGAAATATGTATAATAATACTAGTTTGCTCCCTTTATTGGAGTGTTATCAGCAGTTTCAAGAAATTGTACATTCATGTTTTTACAAAACTATGTTTTTGTGTTATTGTTTAAAAAAAACAACAAGCTAATGCATAAACTATCTTAAGAAAGATCCGTTGATTTATAATTTTGAAGAACCAATCTGCTTAGTTTGCATCTGTTTTCAACAATTTATAACATACGATCACATAAATTATGTTTTATACTCTCGAATCATGTCAATTAACAATGGATAAAAATAGTGCTTGCACATATACATCGTTTTACTTATTGCAAATTTCGTGTTTGTAACAATTTTCATCGGTATTTTGGAAAACACGTGTATCACTTACATAGCGTTATACTCGACCAAGTGTATAAGTCTGAATGGTCGAGATGTAAGAGCATGAGATTTTTTATCTCAAAGGTCCCGGGTTTGAGTCCCGGTGAAGGCACATTTTTTAATTTACCGTTTTTTTCTGTACATAATGTTTGTTTTAGATGATTCCAGATGCGGTAGTTTTTGCAGTTAAAAAATGTAATGATATTTTTCAAAAACTCGACAAACACAAGTCCCGTGAATGATCAGCAACATCCTTTTAATATTTTTTTTAAGTATATTTAAATATGTGCTTTTGTATTTTAACGTGTAAATTTGTATTGAATGTTATATTATTTTCTTTGAAATATTGGAATTTTAAGAAAACCTGGGAAAACCGAAACCATGTGAAGACCAAACGATTGGCCCGGTCCTGATGCTGTTTGGCTTTCACGGGTTTTACTGTATCACATTTGTAGTTATGAACCTTAAAAACTTGTGCATGCTAATAATGATATGAATAAGTTTTTCCATGACTGAAAAATTGACAGAAACTGATTGAATCTTTCCCTTTAATATTGTTTCAGTCATTTTCAAATACACCAACTAATGGTTCAATTCAACCCAATTAATAAAGAGATTGAGATGTTGAATTGTACTGTATTTCATACTTGTATATTTCAGATTTCATTTTTAGCTCACTTGTGCTCATGGTGAGCTTTTGTGGTCGCCTTTTGTCCATCGTGCATCGTCAACATTTACCTTGTGAACACTCGAGAGGCCACATTTATTGGCCGATCTTCATGAAACCTGGTCAGAACATTTGTCCCAATGATATCTCGGCCGAGTTCGAAACTGGGTCATGTGGGGTCAAAAACTAGGTCATTAGGTCAAATTGCTTGTGAACACTCGAAGTCACATTTTTTGCCCAATCAACATGAAACTTGCTCAGAACATTTGTTCTAATGATTTCTCGGGTGAGTTTGAAAATGGTTTCGGTCTGTGGAAAAACATGGCCGCCAGGGGGTGGTGCAGTTTTCCTTATATGGCTATAGAAAAAGCTTGTGAACACTCGAAAAGTCACACTTCCTGTCCAATCGACATAAAACTTGCTCAGAACCTTTGTTCTTATGATATCTCGGTCGAGTTCGAAAATGGTTCCGCTCCATTGAAAAACATAGCCGCCAGGGGGCGGGGCAGTCTTTCCTTATATGGCTATAGGATAAGCTTGTGAACACTCTAGAAGTCACATTTTTTGCCCAATCAACATGAAACTTGCTCAGAACCTTTGTTCTTATGATATCTTGGCTGAGTTTGAAAATGGTTCCGGTCCGTTGAAAAACATGGCTGCCAGGGCTGGGGTCAGTTTTCCTTATATGGCTATAGGAAAAGCTTGTGAACATTCTAGAAGTCACATTGTTTGCCCAATCACCATGAAACTTGCTCAGAACCTTTGTTCTGATGATATCTCGGCCGAGTTCAAAAATGGTTCCTGTCCGGTGAAAAACATAGCCGCCAGGGGGGGGGGGGGGGCAGTTTTCCTTATATGGCTATAGGAAAAGCTTGTGAACACTCTAGAAGTCACATTGTTTGCCCAATCTTCATGAATCTTGGTCAGAACATTTGTCCTAATGAGATCTCGACCGAGTTCGAATCTGGGTCATGTGGGGTCAAAAACTAGGTCTCTAGGTTAAATTGAAGAAAAGCTTGTTAGCACTCTAGAAGTCACATTTTTGCCCAATCTTTATGAAACTTGGTCAGAACATTTGTCCCAATGATATCTCGGCAGAGTTCAGATCTCGGTCATGTGGGGTCAAAAACTAGTTCACTATGTGAAATTGAAGAAAAAGCGTTTTAACGCTATAGAAGTCACATTTTTTGCCCAATCTTCATGGAACTTGGTCAGAACATATTCTGTTCTGTCTGGAAATTGTGTTGATAAGGACATTGTCATCTTCATGTTTCATAAAGTAACGTGGAGACGCGGTTTGAACCGTTTCGTTAATGCGGCGACGCGCAACGCATAAAGCAGTCGATGTTTTTTTTTTTTGCGGCACGATTGTGCCTTTTTAACGCATAACTGAGATGAGTACATATGTATACAGTTGAAAAAATATCAGAAAATGCAACGACGTCGGCGCCCACGATTTAACGATGATGATGATGATAATGTTGCACCTGCTGGTGCTGATGATGATTGTGATGTATTTGCAACAATCAATAAACTATAAAGCAAAATCATTAAAATGCAGCCTATTTGCAGTTTGCACATATAAACTCAATACAATTAGTCATTTCTGTTTAATGAAATTTGAGTTACTGCATGTAGAGAAGGCATACACGAACTATGAATAGTCAAAACTACATTGGCTATAGATTACTTGTTTAAAGGTTTATTCACTATGGGCAAGAGGTTTCGAGAAGTCTGCAAATTGTGTAAATATTAGCAAATAAAAAATGTTACAATATACACAGTCACACGTCTATGAAATTAAATTAAATGTGTGTTTATGACGAAAATGTAGAAAAAAGGTGCCGGAAGACATACAGGGTGACTGACAAAAAAAGATACATGCTGGTTCCGGTACTCTCCTCCCATCAACTGTGTTGTGCGAGGGAATAATAACATGTTTATTCTTCCGTACGTTCATTAGTATTGTTTATGAGGCGCTGGTTTTCCTTTTTGCCGGATAAACGTTGTCACATTTTTGCGCTGAAAATCACCGCATAAATACGTTTGCTCACGTTTTTTTGCGGCGACGTGCATTTGCGGCGTTTCACAGCTTTACGGTTAGTGAAAAATATAGGATCTTTAACAGAAATCAATAATATTTACATGAGGAGTTATGCACATCATAAAAAGCTTTTCTTGCTATTTAACACATTTACTTCATACAATCATTGAAAGGTTTTCAATCAGGGATCAAAGCATTGACAAATTGGATACGTTATTTGTAATTAAAATATAAGATAAATGAAACCCCAGAAATTTTAGCAGGAGAGAAACCCATATTAACCCTATCCTCATGGCATTGCTATTTAAATTAAATAGTTATAATAAGAGAGATTAGTACTTTAATTGAAGAGCAATAGAACTGCATCTTTCCGAGGCCCGATGAAAATAAGTCAAAATAGTAACAGCTACATCTCTGCTTGTTCACAAGACCAGATCATAGTTGATCATTTGAAAAACGTATCACGCATGTCATGTTTTAATGCAACAAACGTTTTACCTCATTTCATTCTCATTTTGGTATAAGAAGTTAAACTGCGTTAATATTTTTGAACACGGAACATCTGGTTGTGGGAGTTGGTGGTACATTTATAGACAATGTTCCAATATGTGTACATGCACATGCAGTTCTAGAAGTTCTGTAATTCGGTATATAAGCACTATGTTATTGGTGGCCGTTGGCGCACGGCTACTTTAAAACCAGAGCATTTTTTACGCACGTAATTATGTATAACTCTAACATGACACGCGCAGAGTTGACAAAGAACAGAATTCACCGTTGTTAAACGATAAATAAACAACCCGAAAAATAAAGGTCCGAAACTGCAAAATATAGTTCGCAAATGTAATTGCAGAAACTGTTGCCAGGTCATGTTAGAATCGAAATAATAATTATACTGATAAAATATATGCGAGGTTTTGTTATATTTGTATTGTTTGGAATTATTTAATCGGATTAACTTGACATTTTGTGTATAATTATGTTAAGTATGGTGTAGGGGACTTCCGTGAATGGAACGAGAATATATTTTATTTAACACTAACGTTTTTCAGTAACATTATCAGGATTTATACGCTCTTATCCATGTTTCTGAATATTGTTTTTGTTACCATGGTTACATTTATGGAATATGGCATAAATGAAAAAAAGTTAATCCATGCATACACTTGTTTGTGTCTTAATAACAACCATCCCTGCCGACTGATGGTTGTATATCGATATGTTAATGTATGGGGAGGGTGTCATAGTGTTGGTGCTGTGTGCTCCCGTACGTCAGTCCGCCCCGTATTCCATCGCAGCGATGATGATGATAATGGCAAAGGCTATCTATAATGAAATAAAGAATTGACACAGAAAATACCACGAACGAGAACTTATTATTTTTCGAGTAAATACGTATCAATAAAACATTAGACACGAATAGTAAACATATTCAATTTGGAATTAATTATTCTAAAAAAAAAAAAATGTCACAACTATAACAATAACTAACTGTGTTTTCAATATTCTGTCCGCGAGGCGTCCACACAGAGAGTGCACTATACGTCACTCTAACGTCGGCGATTATCGTCATTACTTTGACAATCATCTTAGATCAGCGGTAATCGCAAGAGATACCTTATCAAGTTCTGTGTCAAGAACAATTGCGTACATGATCGCTTCCTTCATTGATCAATCGCAGGTTCTGTACATCAGAGCTGTCAGGACTTGAATGAGATTATTCGAGTGCGCTTCAGGAGTGCCATATGGCGTCTATGTACACTGTCGATTGATGAATTTAAGGGACGTCCCCAGTAAATGTCTTTAAAATCTCTTAAACAGCCAGTGTTACTGAACATAACTTTGGTAACCCATTTATTTACCCCGTACTAAGACTAAAAACTTTTTCGAACACTAAAGCAACATTGTTTTTAGCATAAACGGGGGGTTTCCGATATTCTAAACAATCCTCAAATTGCCGGTACATCTTGCGTTATTAAAATATTTGTAAATTGTTTGATTCCTGTATTTAACCTGACGAGTTATTGACAAACGGTCAAAGTACCTTTATACATGTGTTAGGAAAGTTACAGATAAAATAAATAAGGCCATAGGCCAACTATCAAACTGCTGGATCCAGAGCAGTAAACTCATACCAATACTGCGATTTGGGGAGGAAGGTCTAAAGTCTTAAGATTCATAACTCTACTATTTGTGG
Organism: Congeria kusceri; assembly: GCA_027627225.1. Lineage (NCBI taxonomy): Eukaryota > Metazoa > Mollusca > Bivalvia > Myida > Dreissenidae > Congeria > Congeria kusceri. Next base: position 81,300,833 of record CM051024.1, read on the forward strand.
CAAACATGGGAAAGAGCTAAAGATAAGCATAAACGTTATTGATATCAGTTACTGGCTGTAACAAGCTAGTGCGCATGACCATTTATGAAGACATATTTTCCTTCAAAATCATAATGACATACAGCAGACAACATTAGCAGATGTAATTAAAAATATTATGGTTGAATATGTAGTGTCCGTGAAAAAATTAAAGATATAGATCTACATTTGTAACTTGTATTAAAAAAATAAACTTTACTAAACATTGTAAAAACTGTGCACTAAATTAAGTTGTTTTTAACGTTTTTTTAGGTCATGCATATGGCACATGTGAGTATTTTTACTATATACCAATTAAAGTTGTTTTTTATTACTGTTGTTTGATCCTAGTACACATAATCATATAATTTATCTCAATTTGTTAAAATATACACTTTTTCGTATTGTTAACTTATCATCATTTAGAAGGGTAATGCGCCTTTAAAGTAATAAATACAAGGCGCAAACCTTTAATGTCATGATATGTCTCTCTTATCTGTCAACTCGTGGACCATTCAGTCTCTAAAAGTTTTTCTCGTGCTTGTTCTGGTTCACCGTAGATCTGTTTGTGCCAGTTCTTATATTATTGTTCGTTTTCGGTTCTGAAGTTAATTATGGGAATATTAGAACCATCCGAACTATGAGCTAATTCCGTATTCGTGATTATATGACAAAGTGCTGTAAGCACTGTGTTTAATAACGGAATATCCGCTTTAATCCTGTAAGCATAGTGCAAACGTGTGTCGAGTGTGAAAATTATGACAATATTCCATGGACACATAGGAATTGATGAGTTCAAAACTAATAAGGTGTCTTATTATAGCCATGCACGTGTTTAATGTGGATTTATATTGTATTGTTTGAATACTGAAATACTATTCGTAGAAATGACACAGCATGGATAATTTGCGTCAGAGATGTAATTCGGAGAAAATTGTTGGGAAATGCAACGGATGATGGTCAGCATAGTATTAAGCAGCGTTTCGATAGCAATCCTCACATGTTGGTACTGTCAACAATCTGTGTAAATTATTGTGATAGCTGTGCTGAAAACTGATAGACTTTACTTTAAAGTACAGAAAAATACTAACAATGGCACGCATGCGTTCCACGTATGTACATGGCGGAAAGTACATTATCTGATCATCATTTAAAGAATATTTAAAGGGCGTTAAAACTAATATCTCATCTCAAGGGCATTACAAGAACAAATATTATAATAAACTTTACGTGATAACGAGGTTTAAGTTACGTGTGTTTGTGTGCTGATACCTGAGCTGTTACCGTTTTATACCCGAATATCGTGTGCGTTACTTTGATAATACGTTGTCTTGAACAAGCTGTTGCCATATTGTCATCTCTATGGCAATCATGGCCAACGAAACAGATTTCGTGACCACTGAAGCGGTTAATTCAAAGAAGGACTTCATTTCAATATGGATGAAAATAATTCTATGCATTCTAGTGTTCATAACCATGTGTGTAGCCGTCGTGGGCAACACGTTCACGTGCGTAATCGTTTACCGGAAGACGGTTATGAGAACGGCTAAAAACCTTTTACTAACGAATATAGCGTTGTCGGACTTGGTGCTGTCTTGCACGGTGATGCCGTTCTTGATATTCAAAACAGTGTTCCCGGGACATTTAGTGGACTTACGCCTGTGTGTTTCACTTTCAATGATCAAAGACGTCACTGTGGCCGTTTCGACCCTTACCTTGCTGATTATAAGCGCAGACCGGTACATGATTGTTGTTCACAAGAAAGATCGGCTCACAGTTTACATTGCCAAGCTATGCATCGCTATCACATGGGGCATTTCAATCCTGTTCACTCTGGTACAGCTTGAAAGCAACAGCCAGGAGGCAATTTTGCACGATGTTCTGTTTTGTGATCTACATGGTTCATCTTCAAGATTAACGGTCATATATACGGCAACCTTTGTGACGCTGACTTTCATTCTCCCAGTGGCAGCCATATTTTACCTATTCGCCGCCATTTTGAGAACTGTGCAATTAACCTACAAGAAAGTGCATATTCATACCGGAAGTAATCAAAATATTGCCGTAACGCAGTACAGCAGCAAACTGGGACTTCCTCCGGTGGCGATGCGTTACAAATTCACGGGAGATTTTGAAGCCAAACGACGCGCATTTGGGACGATATTTATTTTATTTACCACATTATTGTTATGCTGGTTGTTTTATATGACAGAGAGGATTTCCAGAAATAACGGTAACAACGAACATACGTCAGTTGATCTAATTGTGAAGTTAGTATTTATATCTTTAGGATTTATTAAAAGTGCGCTTTATCCTGTAATATTCTGCGCGCGCAATCGTCGTTTCCGGTCAGCATGTGGACGAATTTTGACGGCCAAGCTATGTCTGTTCAAGAAATGTGTCGTCGTCAAGTCTAGACGAATACGCCCACAGAGTCTTTACGCATACCCTGAATCTGTCGGCCATCTTTGACCATGGTATCCGAAATGAATCTATCCGAAAATATGCATTTTGACGCTGACCTATAGATCAACCAAAATTCAGCTGTATATAACGTCCTGCAAAAGTGCGAATTTCGACCCAGGAAAAGGCATCAGTCGTCTAAAATATAACTCAGCCCGTCCTTTGTTGCATTTTATGAGAGAGCACTAGCATGATCCACTAGCTGATACCGCTCTGACTGGGTAACCTTGACTAACGAACGCAATTGCAAGCATTCTCTGCAACATACTGATGGACACTTTATAAACCGAAGGCATAAAGATCCAAGCTTCAGAAAAAATTACACATGCATGCCGCAGCAAAGTGCAAAGAACTAGGTTCCAAACACCAAACGCCAGAAGACAAATGGGCCACAAGAACTGTCTATTCTGTATTTGCAAATTAAGCCATGGCAAAACTATCTGTTTGTTGTTTCTTAAACAACTAGGTTTCCAATCGGGCAAGACAAAAGAATCATGCTCGCTGCTGGAATAGGAGGCATTCTGTATTTTGCACTACATACGATCTAGTACGCCTCGACACAACTATATCAAATCTTCGTTTCGTTTAGCTAGTTCGACTTCCAAAGGGAGACTTGTCCGGACACAACCTGTGAATGGTACAAGCTGCTTCTCATGTGCTAACAATCAATCATCACACGACAACATATTCAATTAGAAAATATTTGTGGAGATTTTAATTGAGTGTCTGTATGCAATCACGTGATGCATATGTCAAATAACTGTGGTGAACACGTCCTTTGCAGGCACTGTTTCTATTATCTTTTTCAGTTTTGTTTAGCTTGAAGAGTGCTATTTTTTATCAGATCATCTATGTTTGTGTTAATTAGAAACATAATAGCGTTGCGGTATCTGTATTTTCTATGAATTGTATAAATCGGAGGAAAGAATTATGAGAATCTCGTACATCTACGAAATCGTGTTTGTTATGTAAACTCGGGACACGATTAATTCTTTGTAACCGAAAGGTCATAGACAGTATATTCAAAATATTAATACATATTTGGAACACGATTCATACCCGGTACTCTCGAATTAAATCTGTAAATAAACGTGGAACATGTCAACTGAAAGGTCCTCTTTCATGGGTTTCGCGTATGAGCACAAACAATTTTTTTATGTGCATGTACACTTAACAAAAGTTATAATGCACCAAATGGAAATACGTGGAAATTGTTGTATTTTCCTTATTTATAAGAATTTCATCTTGAAATGTCAGCTATGATTATTTGAGTTATACATCCATTTGTACGTACCAAAATATTGGGAAAAATACGAACGAATTTCGTGTTTACCATGACGCAGCTCAAATTCTTATGAATAAAGAAAATACAACAATTTTCATTTGGTGCATAATGACTTTTGTTGTATAATTTATGGATATTGCCCTCACTCTCTCGAAAGGTACGTGCTTTAATAACTATTGAAAATAGAAGGAAATATAACATGATCAATTAAATTTAAAAAAAAAAACGTGTTAAGCACTGCTTCAATGATCAGGAATTCAAATGCCAATATCCCTTCCAGAACGTTTGAACAATAATTCAATAGTTATTTGGTTCTTGGAACATTTTGGGAGAAACAAATTTAGTGTTATGTTTGAGGAATTAAATCAGCCTTTCACTATATCAACTATACCTACTTTTACCATACATACATCCACTTTACAAAATGTCATATTGGTTAACTTTCTTCTGAGGGTTTTGTGGTACCTTTGCATAAGAAAATAGTATGTATGAACGATAAAATAACTATAGCGGCATAACATTAGGAAAGCAATATTCACGTATTTTAAATATACGACTTTCACAGAACATTATTCCGTTTATGTAGAAGCTCAGGCTGGTTTCAGACAAAATATGAGGACTATCGATTATATTTGTGATCTTCGTGGTTGTTAGACGCACATATTTACAAAGGAAGTAAGTTATATTGTGTATATGTTGATTTGAGTAAAGCTTTGATTATGCAGTTAGAAAAAAAAATGGTGTAAACTAATTAAACAAGGCTTACGAGGCAAAACAGATAGTATTAAAATCAATTTATTAAGCTGTTAAATATAGAGTGAAGTATTGAAATCAGCTATTAAGTGGATATTTCGAATGTATGCTAGGTTTGAGTCAAGGGGAATGTGTTTCACTTTTCCTTTTTTCTATGTTGAAGAATCTAAACTTTGTGAAAATGGTAACAGTGGAATAGATGTAGACGCCTTCAAATTATGCAGATGATACACTGTATTTGCGAACGAGGAAAAATTACTATATAGCCTAATGTAATTCATGAATATTGTAAATGTTTGTAAGTTTGTGGTGAACATGCTTGAATTAATGATTATGAGAATTATTATAGAAAGAACAATTTATTAAAGCACCAGTAATACTATTAAGGCGAATAATTTGCATATACCAGCTAGGGTTAGGGTTAGGGTTAGGGTTAGGGTTAGGGTTAGGGTTAGGGTTAGGGTTAGGGTATAAAATAATACAATAATACAACATGTATTTCCTATGAACATCTTATACATCTGTAAAATCAACACCAGTCCCAACTTTTCAAATATAAAGTGTTTTTTTAATGAACAAAATAATTGACTATGTACTTGATTATGTAAATGATTATGACACTTATACTTTTCATAATAATATATAATAAAAACTAAATTAAAACAAAAATACCACAATTAAAACGAGAGTATTTAATACATCCGATTATTGTGTACATACATTAATACTATAACAAGTATTCATTACGATGAACATAAAAATCATAGAAAACAATAAAATAGACACCAGACACCATAGTACAGAAAGGAGATACGACCTTTAGATCAATCTTAGCAAAGTAGAGCGGATTATTGAAAATGTTTATATTGACATAATAATGTGTATATGGGTAAAATACTAAATTAGCATTCAAATTGTGTTTTCTATAAATCTATGCCCGCAATTCACATAAAGCGTTAGCATCAGGATGAACAGAATTCTTAAATAAAGAGAGGTGAACTCTATGACTATAATATATTCTTGGTGAAGTAACCTATTTTTGTTTTTACATTCCCCTTATTCCCCATCAAGTACACGTTTGTTTAGGATCTGGTTTAAAATTTACTCTAAACGAAAATTTACCAAAGTGCATGTGGACACCATTTTCCGAGTCAAACATTAGCTATCAAGATCACATGAAACTTTAACTAATAAATCAGAGGCATCATATGACACGTTTTTAAAAGTGTGCTCTTTAAACTATCTTGTACCTTATCTATAAATAAAACTTAACTGTTCTGATCAAACGTAGAACTTACATTTAAAAGCCAAATTTAGATTTTACGAAACTACTAGTCATTTTGAAATACACCCCTCCCCCCCGAAAATGTACAATTATGTCTCATACTAAAGTAATACTAAACTAAAGTAATTTCAATTGTATTGTATTGTATTGTTATTGGCTATTTTTGCTGCTGGTAACACTAACATAGTATTTAATATACAAAAATGCCTAAAATAAACTAAGACACAGTGTTTCTTTATTGCATTCGTTTGTATATACTAAAAAAATACCGGCACATAATTAATCTCAAGCAACACAAGCATAAATGATAACTTATTAACATAATTTGCTCATAAAACATGCAAACACCACCACAATCTACAATATTACATAATGAACTTGCAATCACAGCTTAATACATAGAATGGACTACTTGCATTACGAAAATAAAACATATTGGTACCTTTTATTTCGTACAAAAGTTTTACACAGTACGTGCGATAGCCCATACAGACAGTGATACTAAAAACAGGATATATATCGAAATAAAATTATAAACCCTAAGATTGTCAAATGACCATAATACACTCACGTGCGAACTAAACACAACTACTGGGACATTTAAAATTCATAATACTCTTGCAAAGAGACCATGTAAAACAAAATGTCAACATATAATTTTTAATAAGCGATGCACATCTTATAACCGCACTTTTATTATCGCTATACAGTGTACAGTTGAAACTAAATCAACATCATATCATAAAAGTATGTTGCCATTTAACATCGATAACCTGTTTATTGTATATTTACTGATACTATTCTAACATTTGCCTTAAGCCATAAAACACTATAACAATTATAGCCATGTATGAAACTGGAAATCTTAAAACCTAAGGTTAATGAATATTCAATCCGTTGGTGCAGCTTTAAAGATTTTCAATAGGGACATTAAGCTAGGGATCTTTGAACATTTAAATTATTTTGTAATGAGGTTACCAGAGCTTTTGCTGTTATTAATCCATAACTAAGTGTACCACTTTACTGTCCTATAGTTATATGGTAGCCATTTCTCTGTAAATTATTATGTAATGTGAGCGATTTTATTACGGTATCAGAAAATATGCTTATCAACACTTCATAAATGTACACAATATAAATATACGTTGGACAGAAACGTTTAATAGTTATAACTTTAAAATGTATATGCACTGAATAATAATATCGATGATATATTGAACAATATGTATGTTTAACTATTCATACCTGCATTAACGGATCCTTTTTTAATAGCGTTCGTTATTTTATATTTCCATAATTTTCCATAATTTTTACTATTATGTACATGTACGTAGAAGTTACAATGAATCCATTTATCGAACATCTTTTTACTGTCGAGTGAAGTCATCGATTATCAACTTCACCCATGAGTTAACATGCATCCATCCTGCCTCACATAGCATATGTGCAATATAATATTATAGTCTTCTTCTATGTTTGCCCAAATATCAAATAAACTTTCGGTCTACAAAAGATGGGGCATTGTCTTACAGTGCTAATATGTTCTTCCAATCACGCCGTTTGTCCATCGCTGACAAAGTAGAAATTAGTTTGCCGTAAACTACATTTGCCCACATCAGAGTTTCTAATTCACATTTTGTCCAAATCGACGTTCGCTTCTAATCAACAATCTTTTGTTTACATTAGCAACTGCTTCAGACGAACAGTATTTCTCACGCGTCCGTGCTTACCTATCAGATTACAAAAATACCTTCAATTGAAAAGTATTCATACTTACGCACAGCGTAAACTTAGTCAATGTTAGTGAAACGCTGTACGCAATTTTTTACGTTCAGCATAAATCGTACGTAAACATGCGTAAATCTACGCAATGCTAGTTAAACGCACTCCAGATTTCTCAGTTAACAACTGCAATGCAGGCTTTAATCTAAATGAAAACGTTTGATCATAATCCACCCCTCCAATCTGCAATTCACCACACTGTATCATAGAAATAGCGGATACGCGTGGCTCGTCCACATGGTTCATCAAACGCGCATTAGGCACCAATCGCGTTTTGCAAACAACTGAACCGCTATCTCCTCGGGTTGAAAACGGGTTGGTATTACCATCTGAACCAGGCAAGTTATCTATCATTACAAGGTAGCTGTCAGGGGCTGGTAACTCGGCTGCATGAAGGGCTGGAGTCGGTAACTCCATGTCCGCTGACACAATAATTCCAGTTGTCAGACCTGAGCTACCACCATATTTGTAAACGTTGTTGTATAATATGCTGTCATTATCACGTGCATCCCAAATCCTCCAAGGTCTGTTGAACCCGTCCTCGTCTTTCATATTTATCTCGCATAATCTTTCAAAATTATTTATTATTTTCAGTGCTGCAACGTCAATGAGACGACATGAGGTTTCGGCAAAACAGACTGTTAGATTTGGAGAACTGCTCGCAAACAACGTGAAATTTCCATCGCTATCTTTGATAAAAACATCTTGTTCTCTCGCGGGATTATCGAGCAAATGGGCGCAAGTAAGGGCGAATTTCCTGCCGCTATCATCTGTATCAAATGCCCCGACTGTACCGGTGCCAAGCGAACGTATGACGTCTCCGTTTTCGTATTGTATGTTGGCAAGGGGGCTCGACGGTTTTGTTACCTTCTTAATCGAACACCGAAAGCCACACTTGTGGTGCTTCATTACCTCTTTGATTTCTGAGCAAGTTCCTTCCACATGCTCATCGTCAGTCACTGGTTCCAAATACACGGTAAACTGATTGTAGACTGTTCCAATGCAGTATACCCCTTTAATACTGATAATAAAAAATACACAATATATATTTATTACAACAATAACTAGTATTCTTAATGGATATTAAATATAAGCTAGTGTTTCTTTGGTACAAAGCTTACCGAGAGACACTCGACATTAAAATATGTGCATTATTATATTACCCTAAAAGCTTTTTGCGGATGTCCTTCGGTACGTATGGGGTCTCCATTAGTCCACATATTTTCTTTCCAAAACGTGACTGTTCCAAGTAGCCGTTTACCTCAAACAACATCTTCGTGCAAGTTGTTGATCGCTTGTCATATTCGATCGCTATCGCATTTACAAGAGGCCATATGTCTTGAATTACGGATTTCACTAAATTTGGGTGTTTGTGCATGCTTTCTACCTTTTTCTCAATTTCCTTTTTTTTTATATCTAAAAGTAGACTTTCGGTAGAAGATGAAATCTTGAATTGGCTTTCATACTGGCTTTTAACAAGAATTTCTTGGTAAACGTAAGATGAAAGAGATAGTTGTTCATAAAACGGGAAAAGGACTTGGCATTTAATCATTCGAGCAAGACTCGACAAACTTTCGAGTCCAATTTTCAATTCACCACCAGCTTTGGGCTTCTCCAGGTCACGTATGACAAAAGCGACTGAGTGAGGAGCCTGACTTTTTTTAGAGAATTCCTTCAAGTTATCTAGATGTTTCTCATCGTTCTTGTACCAATCTTCACTTGGTATGAACAATTCTAGGCATTTTGCCATCACTGAGAACCCTTCAACCAACTGCTGCTCAAAATAATCTGAAATGGCTACAGGTATGCTATCTATTTCGAACACCACTGACCATGACTTATCCCAGCCAATTGGACGCCATTTCAACTGTTCATCCAAATTGTTTTGAATAATTGTGCGTTCTTTTTCCAAAGGTTTCTTGAACAGTTTCACGGCGAAGTACAGAAGGCATTCTTCAGAAGAGTGTTCTTTGTTAAAAACTTCTAAAACATCTTTCAAACTCTGAAAGAGGTTTAGATGGAATAATACATACATATGGCGATATGCATCGTAACGGGATACAATCGTTCATACCGGTAGAACTTTGTAGGTTTCATAGCTATCAATTCTCACTAAATTATGCATGTTTTCAGCGTATGTTGCTGTTTATTTTTCCTTACTTTAAATGCAAGCCATATTTAACATATTACATTATAGTATCAAATTTATCTTATGTAATCAAATAACCACGCCAATGTAAAAGTTAAATAGTGAACTTTGTTTTTTTACAAACTATTTTAAACGCCGATAACAAGTTGTCAAAGTTTTAATATAACTTGCTTTATATATGCTATAGCTACATGGGCTTTCAAAGAGTTATGTTAGATGGTCAATGTCTATTACCTGAATAAATTGAGGGTCGCGTGCATCTTGCCCCTCTATATAGCACATAAACACCCTAGCTTTTGTAATCTCCTTGCCATCGCTCTTGTCTGTTGACTCCGCTAGGGAGGTCCGGTCAACAATAAACCTTTCAGTTGGGAAGTCTGACTTCGTTATCACTTTAATTTCAAGATCACCTTCAAACCAACTTTTAATTGCTTCTAGGTAGTCTTGAACTTTCCACTGCACTGATCCTTAAAGAAGAGCATAAAGCATATCGGCAATGACAAAATTGTATCTTAGACCGTTTGGAGTGCTTGTTTTAAAGTATTGAGAAACTTCTTCAAAGGCATAGTGCGTAATAATATACAGAATTTCTTACAAGACATCACTTTAAAATTCACAACTCAAAATCAGAGACTAATTTCGAACATTTGTAATAATGCATATTGTTTTGCTATGAGTGAATGACAGTTCTTAACTATGCCGTACAAATAAACGATGATTATGTGCCGTTGTTGCAAATATATCTAGAACTAGCCATCCTCCATTGGCATCAATATTGTTTGGAATATCAGAATGATGCTTAACCAGACATATGTTGGTGCCGTGACCAGAACATTGCTTCAGTTTAGATATTTTGATAAGTATTGAATTAATTGCTAAGTATTATACGAACAATCACGATTTAAAGTGGTTCATGTATTTTATAAACCTCTTAGGAGTGCTACAGAATAAGCCCAGGTACTATTTCTACTTTATTCCATATAGACCCCAAAGTGGATCTCATCATTTTATGAGCATGCCTTACATTTAACTTCTGAGCTTATTGTTCTGTGTGGAAATGAAACTTATTTAAAAGTAATGTATAGTAAAACTGAGTTTGAGGCTTATTGGACTGGTGATTACAATCAATTGCATGCCAAAAATTATAAATTGTAAATATCGATAAATTATTTAGAAATGGTCATTTTCAAAAAATGTGTAATTGCATCGTAATGTGAGATTAATGTAAGCAAATAAATGTAAATGCATTAATATGGGCAACGGTTGATACAGATACTTTACTAATTAACCTTACATCGAAGTCAAATTTAATACATTGCCATGGGCAACGGTTGATATAGATATTTTACCAATTCATAGCCTTACATTTAAGTAGAATCGTTACTTACCAACCGTTCTTGCAAATCGTGGATATAGGCTTAAGAAGCGATTCCGGAAGTACTGAACCCTGGGGTAAACAGGCCATGTTGGATACACCGTCTTAATTTGCAGTTCAGACATTATGGGTGTGGTTGGCCCAAAGAATGATAGAACTCTTCATGCAGTGAAGGCAATCTGACTTCTATAATACATTTTTAACAGTTTATCTTATAAACATTCTACTAGTTTCCATGAAAACATAATATATATTTGAAAAACCTGTATCAGAGCTCTGTCATACCATTTCTTAATGAATGAAGTTTAAAAACCTTTACAATAGTGTTAAAATAAATAGTTTATGCTTCAGTAATCAGTAAAGTTAAATTAATTTCTTGAAGTTCGAAACTGTAACATGGCTTGGAAACATTCTTTAGTGTCCATCATCAGATTATATATAGTCACTCTATTACATACAAATATATTCCGATGCAGAACCAAGAAGTATTTTTCGGCGTAGCTGTCTAAGATCATTTTTGACCTAGATTTCTTGCGATAATTATGCAGCGGGAAAATTGAATGCCAATACAATTGGGCAAATTTTCTAATTTTAGGGAATGCAAACTTCAAACAATGGTTTAACTTATACCAATAACTGTTGCATACTTTTGGGGATTAAAAATTTACATAATTGTTTACTTAAGCGGTTAAATTAAAGTTATAAACATATCTTCGATATACACTCTAGAAATGAACATAATTATGAACAATTTTACTCATTGTATGTCATGATCAGAATGTTATATTCATTCACATAATGAAATAACTATTTTGTTTAGCCTACATAATCGGCGCGCTCTATAAATACCTTCAATGCTACGAGGACCACAGTCGGTCACAACTTACAATGTTGCCTGTTGAGCTCGCGTCACGTCGGCTTGTCAGTAGTGTTAAGGTTTCTTGTGACAAGCACAAAATATAAACTGGTAAATTTCTGGTATTTTTCTGACCAATAAGGAAAAAATATTAGCAAATTTAATGGAGCTTATATTTCCTATTATTTTATGATTGTGTAAAAATATTATTGTACGTTGTAACCGACTTTGGTGCTCATGAATTAATTCTAGCGAGTACAACACACGCCAGCAGGAGAGTGAATCATTCTAAAAATAGTGCGTGGTAAAGCTGTGTTAATACACAGGCATCAATTAGCGTCAGGAGATTCCTAAACCCGAGAATTTCAATAAATGGAAAGTTTATATTTATAAACTTACTGTGCATGTTAATTTATATTTGAATTGTGAGTGTGTGCATGTTAATTTATATTTGAGTGGTTGCGTTTTATTAAGAATTATTTATAATGCACCTTTCTATCAACATCTCCAGTAGATGTTACTCAATATATAAAAATGTTTAACTTCTTTCTATAAGTAAGATGTGTTGAAAAAAAGTATCGTAATACGTCGAAATGTTATTCATGTTACTTTTACTTCATTTGCGTAGCATGAATACATTATATGTGCAATACTTATGATGAATATAGTACGTGTATATCATTTAACATAACTATGTACACTTGTCTGATATATATAATAATTTTCATTCATTCCCACTATTATTTTATGACAATGTTAGTTTGTTAAATTTCCCTGACAAATTAATGTATTATTAATCAATTATGTTTACGTAAATTACTAGTATTTAGGTAATTCATGTATCACTGGTGAAAACATGGGGAGGTATATGATCGATTTATTTAAGGTACAGATCGATATTAATAATGATTGAGTTTATGTCAAATTAATTTTGGGGCCGATACGTTTTCTTACGGTGTCCGAAAAATCTTCTGTCCGATAAGTCTCCTTAGTAAGGACCGAAAAATCTGGGGTCTGAGAAGTCTCCTTAGTAGGGACCGAAAAATCTGGGGACCGAGAAGTTACGTAACCGATTATCTTGGTCCTCTTGTATTATATTTAATTTAGGGCAAAAATTGACATCTCAATATTAATTTCAACGCCAATTATCTTTTTAAAGACATTTCTTGTTTCACCTAATAACTATGTACTATTTAAAGTTGTTACATTGTTCTAACAAAAAATATAACGAAGAATATCTTAAGCAGACTTATTCCATTTTCTCACCTTACTGTACATTCCATATTTAATGAACACACATTCCAGCCGTTTCGATAGCATTGAGACGCGAAAAAAAAATCAGTTTTATTTCAACTACTGGCATTTGCTTCAATCTGGCATACACCGTTATAAAAATGTTGTTTGTAGCTACTTTTCATTCTGAATGGGTTTACCAAAGTTAAAAATAGATAAGATGGGAGTTCGTGTAATTTGAGCTGCCATGGTTTACCGATTACGTGATATACAGGTTTTCTACACTCGATTATGAAACGCGTCATAACATTTGTAAATATTTTACCATAAATACGAATCACTCATATCGTACTTACTTAGTATATTACTACGCAATACTTGCATAGCTTGTACATGTCTCGTATACAAAAATTTCTCTCTGGAAAAATTCGCCATGAAGATACTCCAACAAGCGGATCTTTGCACTGGTTTCCAGATTATCTTATCTCCATATTTGGTTTCAGCCTTTAAAACTGGGAACCATTTTTTTTTGTCCTTAATTCAGTTCAAACATTTGCCAACGAAAGGCTTGACATTTATAACGTTTGTAATTTTTTAATCGATCGTCGATTCACACAAGTTGTTCATTTGCATGTGGTTGCATAAAATGTAAACCACTAGATTATACACCAACAGCTGTCAAGATACTGACCTTCGATTAACGGCTCTGTCTTTGAAATTGGGGGACTGGAACTTGGCAGTGCGAGGGGATTTCATTTCAAGGAATTCAATTTACTGTCAATTAACGTTTACATGAAGGTACTTTTCGATGTGAGTCACGCGAATCATCCAAAATAATAAGTCATCTGAGCATACATTGAAGAACTACCTTTACTTCAAACTTTTGGGACATTTTACTGAAACAAAAGGGTATACATCATAGCAGGGGACCAGTCGCAGATTCCAGACAATATGATACGAGACCCCTGGGGTTTAAAGTGAGAACACATTATGTCTTAATAAAACTTAGGACCAAAGTGCAGAATATAACAACAGCTCATCTAATTATTTGCTTAATTACTTTATTAAAAGTTTGACAGGACTATATTTTAAAATACTATTTGAACGCAGACACGTCTGTTACATACAACATAGCACGATACTTAAGCTGTGGGCTATGTAGGTTAAGCCAACCAATAGTGCAATATAAAATACATCTAAATGTACCAAGTTGTGATAAAGCCAATCATAGCACATCATCTCATTATCATCTGGTCATCTGGTGTGTAACATTCTACCAGTCTTTACAGTGTGATATCTTCAAGAAAGCACGGCACAATGCATGGTGTGCGATCTTTCATCTCAATGTGTATATACTGGCAAACCTTCACTTTATTATATTCATATAATACAATATAAGCGTATCTTAAAGAGGCGGCCTGATTTATCTATCAAGCAACAAATCATGACAATCCCAGAACGGATGTGACGACTGGATATGATTTTTAAATTATATTTTAGTTGTTCGTCGAAGTACAAACGTTGTTTATCTGTAAGTAGTTATAAACCACAAAGTATACACCAAAGTGCCAAACGAAAAAAAGTTGTTGACATTGGGTTCAAGTCTCTCTCTTTGACATTTGCTTACTAGTACAGTGGCTTGGCAAGGGGATTTTCGCGTTTTTTTCTTTTTGAGGAATTCAATTTATATTTATTCAAAGTTAATGCTAGCGTTTTCTTTTAGTTTGTTCTTTTAAGTTTGAGGAGAAAATCAAAATAGATTCAAACCTTGTAATAACAAGACAACCAATTTGATCAAAATTAAATGGAAAAATTGTTCCAGAATAGATAATATTTGTACAAACTTGTGCACAATGCGCAAAGCCAATATAACAATTACTTACACCGTATTTCAGAAAGTTTTCATTGTTTTGCGGTATTCAGTAACTGTGAAATCAGATCGGGAAATGGTGGGCGGAATCTAATTAATATGCAAGCTTACCGAGCAATAAGTGGCGTGCAGTATATTGAAATTTAGTTGTAAATTATACGCACGCTACTTATTGCACTGAACGATTGCTCTTAGTGGACACATTGCGATAGCGCTAAATTTGGAAATGACATGCATGCCAAGCATGTCAAACATCACGTGGCGTCTAGGAACTGCCCACTGGGATCGGCATTGTAGAAAGATCCGATGTGATTGGTAATATGGTATATAAAAAAAACACTTGTAGCACTCATTGACATCAATATGTTAATTATTTAATCTCGCCCTGCGGGCTCGTTAATACACAATAGCACAATACAAAAACACGTAACTAATACAATACAAATATGAATACTAGAACTCCGCGAGTCGGATGTGTCGCCAGACGGGGCTTAACTCAAGTACAATAAGAGCAATTATGCCGAAAACCGAACTTCACCTTCATTTTATGCCACTAACACTTCCTTAAAGTTTCATAATGATTGCACAAAAACTTCTCAAAATATTGTCTGCACAAACTAAAGGGGACGCCGACGCCGCCGCCGACGTAACCGCTATGTGTCGCTTTTCAGGCAACAACAAACACTGGGCACCGCCGTGGAATGGTCAATGCAAAGCAAAGCACGTTACCGTGTATGGTCTGCAACAGTTGATCATACTTTTGAGAGAATACTAAAACAAACACGGTAAAATGTATGGTCTGCAACCTTTTATCAGGATTTTGTAAAACACTAAAACCTAATAATGCACAATGTACCGACTACAACTTTGTAGCAGGATTTTGTCATAATAAACGTACAAGGCATTGTCTGGGCAGCAACATGTTTTAACAGGCTTTTATCATCGTCGGAACCCACGTTCGCTCAAATACGCTATGTTTTTTTTATCAGACCGTGGGGGATTAAGCTAGCAAAACTTCGTACTCATGAATAATTAATGAGACATCTTGTGTGAGAAAAATAAATCATACCACCTTAACATTATAACAACGCAAATGATCATCTGATATATGCAGGACCAGGCTTAAGTGTAACATGATCAACGTAACACAATGACTGTTGTGGTATATTTTATCAATTTATGCAAACAATATATGTTTGTGTGTAAACTGATTTTAACTTTTAAATTATACAAGATAATATTGATGATCTGATTAATAAATTAATCAGCGGATCATGACGTGACGTTTGGATATATCACTGATTAGCGATTTTCTACTCAAAATCATGATAGGATCATTTTGAACAGCTTAATATGAATGCACTGGTTACTATGTTTGAAATAATGCTCATTAAATAAAAGGATTATTTTCTAACTATGCACAGGACTTTGACTATTCAACTTCGTACAAGTGATGCCTCTTCTTCTACTATGTTATGCTTTATTCATTTTGTTTTCTAATGCATTAGACCGAGTTGAAAAGTAGGGTGCTATTATTTTGCATCATATCAATTTCATTATATTCAGTGTTTCATGGGTAAACATGAGCAAAGCTTTTTATCGGTTACATGTGGTAAACACACTAGATTATAAGTATGAAAACATATTCATACAGGCAATGGAGTACACTTTTATGCATCAATACATTTCGTTAATTTGGAAATGACGAATAAAAAAAAATTATTTTCTGATATACGACAGCATGACAGAGGTTCAAAACATGTAAGTACGTCATAACAAAGACATTTTGAACATAGTCCTCATTATGGTAATATGCTGTGCATAACTCTGTAAATGGGTAAAGCCACATTTATATATAACATAATTTAACCGGTACAACAATAAAACGATTCAAAAATTAATAATCATGAATCAAAATATAAATAACAAACATTTTATACAAATTATTGCTAACAAAAAGTAGTATCACAATTTTCATGAGCATAAATGAACATGGCTTGAAGTAATTGATACAAGCGCAAAACCAAACAATGTTAAAACTAATTTTCGAAAAGTTAGTACAGAAAAACCTGTCAACAACAACACCTGTGAATAACGACATTTGTCTGCTGTCCCCGCAGAATCCCTATATTCTATATACATTGTACTCTAAACCTGTCCCTAACGGAACCTGTTAGACCTGACATCCGAAACTGTCACTATGTACATGTAATTAATACAAAAACAAATCAGGACATTAAACAAACAAGAGCTGTCCGGAGGACAGCGCGCTCGACTATCTGAAGTATTTCTGTTGGAGCACGTTTTCCAAAGTGGACGGGGTATGAATCTTTCAAAATACAAAGCTGAGTTATGGTTATTATTACAGTGGGTGCTAAAGTCGATGGCAATATTACATTCATCGTTTTAGGTGAAAACCATTTGTAGTTTTAAAATTCCAGGACTTTTGAACCTATAAATTATTCTCAAAATTTAAGATAAAGGGGGCATTACTCTGTAAAAATATCAAAGCTCAAGAGTTAAGACCTGTTATGGTGTGTTTACGGAATGTTTCGCAAATATATTAAAAATACAATAATATTAAAATTGTATAGTAGAACCAGTAAATAAAATCAAATTGTATGAAGTAAACTTAACGGCTTAAAACCCCGACGCGTTATCATAGCAAATCTTGGCAATTAGAGAAGAATGCCATAGCATATGTCACCTTATATACAGTGGTTATAAACTTATAAATGTTGATAGTTGCGCTAATAGCTCGTTGAGTGTTCTTATGTGAAAAAAATAATCATTGCATGTAAATTCTGATTAAGAAGCCAGAACCAGCAAAAATAATAATATGTTCTTTCCAAAAAGTCCATCATTAAACGAAAATATTCGTATAACTTCATTTAATTTAATCCTACATTCCGTGTTTTACTATATTATTTGTGTCAACATTATAAATATAACTTGAACAGAGACATTGCTTGCCTATTTATAATCTTCAAAATGCGGCGTTAAAACAATCTTGCGACGTAATAAAATCAGATTTTAAAATAATAATCGCCATTGTGTAATGTTTTGTCTCTCAATAATGCCGTTTTGAATTGTATGTTGTTGTTGTCAAATGTGCAGCTGAAGAATTGAGTACCACTGTAAACCGTACGCCATTAAAACGTTAACCGGTGTGAAAACTAGACAACTGCATACATCATCTTTATACCATGTACGAATGAAATATATAAGGCCTGTCAAAACAACTTTCAATGGAAAATGAAACATATTGTCGGTCAAGAAACCTGACGAGCCAAATTCTTAGTCCGGTGTACAATATCGTGGTCTTTATTTGGGCTACAAACATAACTTTCTTACTTTAATGACATTTCGACACTCTGTCATTAAATTGTCAAAACCAACACACATTCTCTGAATGTACCTATAGTGAAAAATGATGGTTATCAGTTTTACTACCGGGCAATCTCTGTTGGAGACATTTGTCGAAGAGAAATAACTAGGGCATTAAACAAAACTCTATTTAAACCTTAAAACAAACACCATGCTAAATATTAAACAAGAGGGCCATGATGGCCCAAAGCGTTCACCTGAGAACTGGTACAGATGAAGACCATACTGTTGTGACAGGTTTGAAAATTAAGGTATCTGAACAATACGCAAAGGGGGATAGAATCAGTTTTGATTTAAAACATCGGTTAGTGCAATGGGCTGACTAAAGTACGAGTTTGGTAGTGGATGTGCGGGTTTTTTTTGGCTAATGGTTCTCAAATCATTTTTCTCGATATTCTTACCTGACCCTTTTTTATTAAGTCAGTGACAATTCTGGAAAATGCAGGAACATAGATTTTGAAGTCTTTTTCACAGACAGTTTTGGAGAACTAGTTGCAATGCGATAATTGCGATGGCTGTGCTATAAGGTCAATGTTTGCTTTTCCTTTGATAATTTTCTGTCCCATGATGATAAATGATGTTAATGCAGGCTCTGAAACCATCTGATCAATGTTGCATGTTCAAATAACTGCATGCAAGGTTTGCAACTGTTGGAAATCAAACTTTATCAATCAATATTTATGGTCATACGCAAACTGTGTAAGTTTGGTCAACATTGAATAAAAAAATCGTGTGTGCAAGCCCATCATTGATAACAAGGGGCAATAACTCGGGTGTTTCTGGTCCGATTATGCTTATATTTGAGTTCACCTGTAGTCTTACGTTCATAGACAAACTGTGCACGATTGGTGAAGATTGGATGAAAAATGAAGTCTCAATCCTGAATAATGTCCATTTTTGGAGATTTTTTCCCCACACAAAGGGCAATAACTCTACTGTTTCTTGCCCGATTTTGATTATATTCGATGTCACCTGTAATCTTATGGTCGTAGACAAAATGTGCAAGATTGGTGAAGATTGGATGAAAAATGAAGTCTCTATCCTGACTAATGTCCATTTTTGCTGTTTTTTTCACAAAGGGCAATAACTCTAGTGTTTGAAACACGATCTGGCCCATGTTTGGCGTCTGCTGAGATCTGATGGTCATATACAAACTGTGCAAGTTTGGTTACGATTGGATTGAAAATAAAGTCTATAAGTTGGGAAAAGGCATATAATGGTCATTCACAAACTGTGCAAGTTAGGTCAAGACTGAATAAAAAATGTAGTCTTTATCGCGATAAAGGTCCAAATTGTTGACGGCATACGGACGATGGACGGCGGCGGAGAGCTCCCCTATACCAAAAGCTCACCGAGCACTACTTGCTCAGGTGAGCTAAAACAAATTAAAAAAAACTAGAACTCCGCGAGTCGGATGTGTCGCCTGACGTGGCATAACTCAAGTATGATACGAGCAATTATGCCAAACACCGAACTTGACCTTGTATGCCTACTAACACTTCCATAAAATTACATAACGATTGAACAAAATTGTTCAGCTTATTGTCTGCAAAAGCCTTTTTCAAACAAGGCTTTGATAGTATTGCAAGCAATACAGGAGTCCCCTACCGGTGAAAACCCCTACAATTAAACATTGGGCAATACCGTCAAATCGCCCAAAGTTTCATATTCAAATCCCATTTGTCACTGCAGTATTAAGTTGTTGTTTGTTCTATTTTCGTAACATTGACCAGACATTCCAGTTACTTTTTGAGTTATTGCAGTACTAAACTGACAGAGGGCAATCACATAGTCCATTCTGTGTACCAAGTTTCATGATCATATGTAATGTTCTTTTCGAATTATTGCAGTATTAAGTTTATTTCTATTTTAAGTAACAGTCACGTTACCTTTGACCTCTGGCGACAATTAAAGGGTCGTGTACAATCCTCACCTTGCTCTTTCTATGTATACAAAGTTTTATTAAAGTATCTTCAGTACTTTTTGAGTCATCGCAGGATCCAGGTTTTGGGGACGGGACAGGCAGACAGAGTAAGACCGACGGACGAACAGACAAACAGACGCACACAGACGGAGGGCAAACCCATAGTCCAATCTGTGTACTAAGTTTCATGAAGTTTCATGATCATATCTTATGCACTTTTCAAAATATTACAGTATTAAGTTTATTTCTATTTTTTAGTAACAGTCACGTGACCTTTGACCTCTGGTGAAAAATAAAAGGTCGTGCATAATTCTCACATTGCTGTTGCTATGTATACCAAGTTTCATTAAAGTGTCTTCAGTACTTTCCGAGTTATCACAGGATCCAGGTTTTGGGGACGGACGGACAGACAGACATACGGACGAACAGACAGAACGACACCCAGACAGATGGCAAACCTATAGTTCAATGTCTGTACCAAGATTCATGGTCATATCTGATGTCCATTTCGAATTATTACAGTATTTAGTTTATTTCTATTTTTAGTAACAGTCACGTGACCTTTGACCTCTGGTGAAAAAGGTCGTGCATAATCCCAACATTGCCACATTGCCGTTCATATGCATACCCAGTTTAATCGAAATAAGTTCAGTACTTTTTGAGTTATTGCAGGAACCAGGTTTTGGGGACGGACAGAAAGACGGACGGACAAACATACGGACGAACAGATAGAGAGACAACAGACGGATGGCAAACCTACAGTTCAATCTTTGTACCAAGTTTCATGGTCATATCTTATGTACTTTTCGAATTATAACAGTTTTAGTTTATTTCTATTTTTAGTAACAGTCACGTGACCTTTGACCTCTGGTGAAAAATAAAAGGCCTGCATAATCCTCACATTGTCGTTTATAAGTATACCAGGTTTCATCGAAATATCTTCAGTACTTTTTGAGTTATCGCAGGATCCAGTTTGTTTTAGTTTATTTATAATTTTAGTTACAATCACGCGACCTTTGACCTCTGGTAAAAAATAAAATGTCGTGCATAATACTCACATTGCGTTTATATGTATACCAAGTTTCATCGAAGTATTTTCAGTACTTTTTGAGTTATCGCAGGAACAATATTTTGCGGACGGACGGACTGACGGACGGACGAAGGGCAAACCTATAGTCCCCTCCGATGAAACACCGGTAGGGGACTAAAAAGGGGCACAACTCAAGTACGATAAGAGCAATTATGTCGAAAATCGAAGTTAACCTTCCTTTTATGCCTACTAAAACTTCCAAAAAGTTTCATAATAATAGCACAAAACCTCCTAAAGTTATTGTCAACGCAAACTGAAGGGGACGCCGCCCCCGACGCCGCCATAAGTAACCAGTATATGTTGCCTTTTCAGGCGACACAAAAATGAGAGTCTAATGCGTTAACCACTCGGCCATTGAGACTTGCATATCAATAGTAATTTTCTGATAAGCTTACTGGAGTGTAACCGATCGCTATTGCTAGTATCTGTACTGCGTTATTACCGACAAACTGTGAATTCTATTTTGTTCTTTTTTAATATTATTATTACGCACAAGTAAATAATACAATAAGTAATAAAATAATTTATCATGCCCCACTCAACAAATAACCTTAACATGAGACGGCGATAACGAGACGGAAGTTAGAATTATAATGTCTATGTTTCATCTCGGCTCGCTTCGTGACACGTTTGTTCGTTTTAATTCATGGTAAAATGAAACGTTATACATTTTTAAATATGCCACACATAAATACCGTGCATCAACTAAGCGAGATAAATATGTTAGGATGATCATATGTCCACGATTCCACTTGGCTCGTGACCCAATAAAACCATTTATCAATGACTTCGAACGCAGCATAGTGTACTACTTTCTTCCGCGATATTTTCTCAAATTTGATCCTAGACTGAAAGCTATGAATTACCCGACTATTTTGAGTTTGTTTAAAACAGATTATGTTCTAATCGCATTCTTCATCAAAACGATTGATGCATTTGGGAAACGTTCATGATATTCAAAACGGCATTTCTTACTTTCGCGTAATAATAAAGGAGTTAAAATCACAGTAATTCCATCCATTGGATTTCAGAAGCGGTACACAGTCGTTCTTCGAACAACTAACAAAACTGAGAAGTGGGAACTTTTGCACCTTATCATAAAAAAAATGCTATATTTCAAGTTTCAAATGAATACCGGATGAATATTTTAGTTACAGAACTTTTGAACCTAAACTTTAATGTGAACATATAAGTAAAAAAGGGGCACAACTATGTCATAATAACAACAGAGTTATACAAATTGTTGTATCTGATGTTGTCGTTAATGACGATGGTATTTTGTAAGCTTAAAGCGAATACCTTATGCATTGAGCGAATATACAGAACTTTTGAACCAAACCTTTACCCAGAAAATCGAAGTGAAAATGGGGCATAACTCTGTCAAAGTACAAAACTGTGTTATGGGGATTGTTGCATTTGACGCTGGAGTTGACAACAATGATACCAGCATATTCTAAGTTTGGGGTGAATACCTAATTTAGTATTGAGGTTATATTCGAATAGTCGAGCTAATAAACATAATCCAAATAATACACGCAACAGGCGTCAAAGTTGGACATTCATTTAAGAATTGAAACGATCTTTTCGGCGTTTCATCGATGTATGAAGGTCAGTTTTTGGGCATCTAATTTGCATAAAGCCGAATGCTTAATGTCCAAATGAGATGCAGAATAAACTGACCTTCATACATCGATGAAGTTCTGAAAAGAGCGTTTTAATTCTTATAATTACAAATATAATTACAATTGTGCCTATGCTTTAAAATTTTACCTTCAAAAGAAAAAATAATTTGGGATTAATTCTTACGCAATTCGCGCAGCAATACATTGAAGTATCACCCTTGCACTGCAGTAGCGTTGTGTAGATCTTCATTCATTAGAGGCTTTTTATTATGTAGTCTCTTATGAATATTAATTGTGGCAATCGGCTTCATAGAAAAATTAAAGCCTGTCACATGATGGGTTTCAGCCAATCAGAACACTGTAAAATGATGAAACCCAATGAAATTGTAATTATTCATTCAACACTTACCTTTACATGGTTATTTTTACGCTTCAATTCACAAGCGAGGAAATTGTCAAAAGATACACTTCCAAATTCTAATGAATGGTTACTGACATCTTGGCTATGTGAAACGAACTTTTGATTTTAACATCAATAACATGAGACCAGTCTTAAGCATAAAAGAAACACTCTGGATTGATGTCTCCCCATCAACTGTCAATTCGCCAGCATGGATCATTGACAGGGCAAACGTCCTTGGTTGGTGAGCATTAATGATCATTTCCTGATTGTTTATAAGATTATCAAAACAAACTATAGATCCGCTGTCACCTCTATCCGAAAATGGCCCATCAAGTGGTACATCAGGAAGACTGTCGATCATGATAAGATAACTGTCGGGCGGCTGTAAAGCTCCTGGTAAGTCTGGACAAGGAAGCTCCAAATCAGCGCTTGCAATCAACCCCCGAGTAAATCTTGTTCGAGCTCCAATTTTATAAACCCTCCTACCAACCACATCCGACTGCTTGCCTTCGAACAATTCTATCGACCTAGGTACACCATCGTCGTCCGTAATGTATGGATTACAATACTGCTCTAAGTCCTTCTTGAGCTTGACCGCTGCAACGTCAACAAGAGTGAATGTTTGAATTTCGCCGAAGGAAATAGTCATTTCAGGCGAACTTGTTGCAAAATCGTTAATGACTTGTCCGTCGTCAATGAAAACATCATGCTCAGGATAAGGACTGCTGACCACATGGGCGCATGTCAAACCAAATGAACTACCAGTCACATCGTTAACAATTCCACCGAGAGTTCCAAACCGGTAGTTTTGAGAACCATTTGTAGAACCGCAGACAGATCCATCTAGACACTTGCCAGGCATCTGATTTGGCCAAGGAGAACAAATCTTCGTGCCATTTCCAACTGCTAACTGAGCAGACAATTTAACGCTTACGACCTCAATGGCATACGGATAATGGAAGCCATTCTGCTTCATGATGTTTTGTATTTGTTGACGACAAATGTCCTTTTTGAAGTCAACGTCAACATCCATAGCTTGCCCAAGTTTACGAATTTCAATGCTATCGTCTACTTCCATCGTCTCCAAGTTGCTTCCATGATGTACGGTACCTCCACCCTCGCTCGCGAGCATAAGGTTTTCTCCACGGTATTCTGGTTTTAAATAAATCTTGAATTCGTTGTAAACAGTTCCAATGCAGTACACGCGATCTAGACTGAAAGCAGAAATAGCCTTACATGAGAAACACGAACAAGAACTTGTTACTCTGTGGCTGTATTGAGGAAACGAAAAGTATGCAAAGAAAGTTAGCACTTATGCATATTATCACTTTATATTTTTTATCAACGTTTTTAATTTATGCCCCCTCTAGGTTAAAAGCAATCTTTAAAATATCCATTTTGATGAAGATCACATGGAGATCAGATGGAAACTGTTGAACAGAGGAAATTAAGACTTCTAAGAAGGAAAATTTTACACAAAGTGAAATCAAGGGCCATAACTGGGCATTTCATACGGCAATTTGGTTGATCATCGAACTTGGTTAAGATATGATAAATCAAGCATTTTCTAGTTTGGTGAAGATCGGATGAAAACTGTTAAACTTGGAGAGTCGAAACAGCTAAAAGGGCTTATTTAAGATAATTAAAGGGCCATAACTCCAGTTAATCGGCCAATTTGGTTGATGATCGAGCTCGACCGAGCTATTATGCTCACAAAGATTTCCACTAAGTTTGGGGAAGATCGGATCAAAACTGACTGACTTAAAGAACGGAAACGGCTAAAAAGGCCAATTTAAGATAATTCAAGGGCCATAACTCCACAACTTCTGGGGCGATTTGGCTGATTATCAAACTTGGTCGAGATACTATGCCCACACAGATTTTCATGAAGCTTGGTGAAGACTTCAAATGAAAATGGTTGGACAGCGGACACGGCTTAAAAGGCCTAACCAATGACATTAGCAAACCAATATACCCCGCGATCTTCGATGGGGGGTGGGCATAAAAATACAGGATTAAAACTGTTTATTAATCGATTTTATTTCTCATAATAAAATCCAATTTTTATCAGGGTACCTCAAAAGTTCCTTCCTCATATTTGCTGGTACAACTGGGGGTTCGGATATCCATTTCACATCATTTCTTAAAGATGACTGTTCTAAGTAACTGTTGACTTCAAATGACATTTTCTTCATAATAGCGATTGTTTTCCTGGTGGCTTCACAAGCGTCATCCAAATCCTTAATGACATCAGAAATTTCACTTTGTATCGATAAACCCAATAATCGACACGTCGAATCTGTGGTAAGTGATTTAGAATGTTCCGGAGCTTTCAGTATTTGATTTTTTGTATCTTGTGAAATATGTTCGGTGAATCGTGTTTCATAGTTTATTTTTTCCAGAATAAGATTAACAGTTTTTGCTGGGATTGCGTATTTTTGAACACAATAGTTAAGTAAGACACTACATTTAAACAGCCTGCTCAAATGCGTTGTGTCAAGAGTCATCACTGGGACAGTTTCTCCTGCAGTTTCAATCGTCCATGCAATGTCTTGCACATCAGTTTCCATACCCACTGCAGTGGCTTCCTTTGTAAACTTATATTCACGCATGTACGCTTCCATATCAACGTGAAAATGTCCTGTGCGATAGTAGTGCTTAATGTCAACCCTTTCTCTCTTTCGGAGTGTTGATTTAATACCAACTGACAACAAACATTCGTTGATCAAGCCCAAGACATGCGCTAAGTTCTCTTCTATGTAATCCGAGATGGTTGTAGCAACTTCGAGTTGCCCGGAACCAAATATAACCCTGCCTAGCACCTCCCTATTTGACTTGATGTAACTGTCGACAAATGCTTGCTCCGATGGTGAAAGACTATTTGCAAGGTCCACAATGCAAAACAAAGGCTGTCTAACAGCTACATTGGCCTCCAGGTAATCCAAAATATGACCCAAATTCTGAAAATAAGAAACTCATATTTGTTTAACCAGATTTAAAGTTCCAAGTTGTATACCATCAAAATATCATAAAAACATAGGTGCACTTTTAAAAGAATTCAGGGCCTCATTGCCCACATTCGTGTGTAGATTTTATCACATGAGAAATAAATCAAAGCTTAGGAGCTTACCTTAATAAACAATTACACAAAACGGGATTTTTTTATTTAAAAAAACGCTCTTGACTTTTTGACCATGAGTTTGACCGCAAACAAGTTCAAATCAAATCAACTTTGGTATTCGTTGCCATCCCTAGAAACAACCAATTCCCAAGCATGGCCTAGACATATAATCTGACCAAATTTGAAGTTGTTCTCTTGACAAATTATCTCCCTCTTTACATACAATATATCCATTTTTATTGACATACTGGCCAAGTTTAAACCACACTTGCCACCTGATCAAACTTTTTTTACCCATATTTAACTGAGACAATCAAATTGACAAAGTTTTAAAGTTAATCTGTGACAAGTCTCGAATTAATGAGATAAAATAAATAGGTTTAACGATCTTTACACACATGATTCGACCTTTTGACCTAGTTTTCTGACGCATATGACCCTTTTTTTACATAGATATATTTCAGGCGACCACTCTGACAGAGTTTAAGAATAATATTGTAGGAAATTATGCATCTAATCCATTAAGGAACTTTATATTATAATTAACATAGTGAACTTTTATTCACCCAACTTGACTGAACCTACGTTTCATCGGGGAAATCATTTTTCAGTGTCTCTAAGCTGATCTAATGAAATGGAACCAAACATTTTTTCTGCCATATTAGACCTACAGACCAAGTTCGTGTTTTCACCTGTTTGTGACTAGACTTGGTAACCCAGTTTCACCTGTTTGTGACTAGACCTAGTAACCCAGTGTTTTATTCCACATGTACTAATAGAAAACTTGATGTACACATGTAGCTTTTTAGGACAGACCAATATGCCGAGGTTTTAAGCTGTTCAGATGAAAATTGTGACCTGTATGTGTTTTCAAAGATATTCTCGACACGGCACATCGCACATCACTATTGCACGACGGACAGAGTCGGATCTGAACTACTTACTATAAAGCCTTCGTTCTCTGGTGAGTTGTTTTTTCATTAACTGAATTTAGTTTCATATATTAAAAAAAGGTTTATTATACCTGTACGAAAATATCGTCTAGCTCCTGACCGTTTACATAGCACAGACAGACACGTGCTTTCGTTGCACTGTGAGGCGGCTGTGGCTCTGCATTGCGGTCGACAAAGGTGTTCTCTTTCGGCAGGACTGCATTTCCAACATGGACCATTTCCAAATCGTTTTGATACCAGGTGAAAGCGTCATCAATTTTCCACATCAAATCAAAATTTATGTTGAATGGAAGAGAACCTGATAATATATTTATGTGTTTCTCTGTTACTGTTACATAATGAAAGCAATGCCAATTGTATAAAATCAAAACTTGACTTTGCATCAGCATAAATGGTGTCATTGTTAACTGTAAAAGGGAACTGCAATACGAATGAAGGTCTTACCAATGACACGTTTGAATCGAGGATACAAATCCAGGAATCTTTTCCGGAAGTAGTGTACCCTGGGGTACACCCTCCAAGACTCAACGCTGCTGCTTTCGTGGATAGTCATGGTGGAAAGTCCAAGGAAAACATAAGGTCATGAACCAAAAGCAACTAAAACAAACAAACAGCATGACGAATGATGTTAAAATGTCACAAAATACTGTTGATTATTTTTAGAAATAGGCCTACATTCTCGACATTCACAGTAAAGTTTTAATCATGTTTAGTTTCATGTTTGAATATAACAGTCATTAGATATGTGTCTCGAGTTATCGTAAACAGTTTCCAAAACTTTCACCATTGCAGTGTATTTCACCTTTAGGGAAAGGATGGCGGGGCCCTTCAGAAGGAAAACTACTGCTTTTATGAAAAGGGGGCAATTTGACAACTCATAATTTAAGTCAGATTCAATACCTTACTCAACATCACCCTTTACCGACTTACCACAGTTATCACACAAATTAAGGAAATAATAAACAATTATAATAAAGTATAAAACTTCAGGCTCAAACAACTTTATTTAAAGTTTTCGTTAAGATGCGCAATAATCAGGGTCATTTGCCCCCACTTCTGGAGGGTAATTTTCTGCAAATATATATATTTTTCAGGAGGGGAATGGGGTCTAATATCCGCCCCAAGATATACAATACACTACATGTGCAACCTTTTTAACGTCATGAATACTACATTATGTTTAAGTCTGCATATTTCTTTAAGCAAACACTACATCAATATACAAGAAACAAGTATGGGGGTCTTAGTGTGTTTATGCCTAACTTTCTTGGGTTTAGTAGTTTCATTTCTTTATAAACAGTAATGGGTTAAATGCCTTATCCGATCAATCAGTCAACCAATCATGTGTACTTCTATTTGAGAACAGACAAAATCCTTTAGGACATTAAGGAATGTCTGACAAATATAATATCAACATACCTCAATACTTGCTGTCATCATGCTAAAATAGTGTACGTACTACATAAATGAACTGGTAGCAGAAGTAAACATAATTTTTCTAAATTATTATATACTTTTAGTCTTTTTTATTGTTAAGTTATTAATTAGGATTGGCTGACTGATTGATTGGATAAGGCATTAAACCCATTAGTGCTTATAAATGGTTTCATCCCAATATAAAGTAAAGAAATTTTACTTCAAATTATACAATGTAGATCTACATTACATAACACACAACCGTTTTGGCACTTAAGCATGTGTTATTTACCAAGATAAACAAAGCTATTGAACTAAAGTGAAAATAAGTCAACTAATGATAATTTGAAAAAGACCACCACATATACTGGCGCAGTGCCTAAATCCGCCACATTTGGGGGGTATTTTTACGATATTTTCAAAAGTTGTTTACCGATTGATATACAAATTTACATAAATCAAGTTAGGCTTAATGTGCATTTGCTGGCGTGTTTTGGTTACATTTCAAATACTCTGATAATGAAAATTTTTATAGAGATTGAAGGCCTAAACAGTGTAAAAAATGAGCGCGAAAATGCCTAAATCCGCCACCCGTCTTTAAAATGTTCAAACTGCTCGAAAAAAATTATGTTTTATGAATTCTGTTTTCAAAGCAACTTCTATTGACTCCTATTGGCAAAACTCCCACTTTTGTTTATTTAAGGGTCATTGTCTAGTGTTTAAAAAAAAAACACGGTGATCCGAAGTTGCTTGGTGAAAATCGTACATCAGGAACTGTGACATGCTTAATCCACATTTGACTATTGTTCTTATTTAATTTTCTATATAAAGCAGCTTGTTGTCTGTTATTTAAAAAAAAATCAATTTATTCCCAATACTCATTTGTTTTTATAAAAATAGCCTTGAAACTGAGGCCCTGCGTGCATGTGGGACAAATAATAAGGGTTTTGAGTAGCTAGATATTTGCGCTCTTAATATGCAGTTTTTTCCGCATTTTATTGTATGTAATGCCAATGATTAATGGTTATTTGTATGCTGCACATGCTCACATGGATATAATATTAAAACACGATAATTTAATTTTATCATGGACACCATGAAGGGCCTCAAAATTGGGCATGCACAGTATGAAATAGATTCCCCGCATGCAGTTTGTTTGCATTTAGGGGTTATGTACACAATAATTGAATTAAATATTTATTTTAGCACAAATCAAGATGAAAACTCGTCAGCATTATTAAGGGAAAGTATATGATTGACTGAGATCAACAAACTAGAAATCGCCCGTAAAAAAACGCTAATTCGGATGGTGTGGCGGATTAGGCAAGTGGCGGATTTAGGCACTGCATCAGTAGTCCTTCTTTCCTATACTATAGATTCAGCCATTCCTTTAGATTCAGCCACCCCTAGATAATTAAAAATAACTAGTATTTCTTATAAAACTTGTGTTAGTTATCTGTACTGAAACAATTCTTTCACATAAATATTGTTTTTGGTTTTAAACATTGTGAATTTTAGATTTTGTCTGAGATGATTTACATTTTTAATAGAAATTCCAAAAAATTGCTGCACACTTTGTGCATAAGCCAAGAATTTTGTAAACATTCATTTCCAAACAGTATGCTAATGTGTGTTAGTCTAATAAAGAATGTTTCTAATGAATTATATAAAAATTGTAACAAAAACTAACTGAATGGCTGATCTCTACAATATCGGGCCTTTATTTAGTAGAAGAGACCTTAAATTTATAGATAAATCTCACTGGTGTTGAAATTGTGGCCTTTTAGGGTATACAAGCAGCTTAGCTCTTACGTGGCCGAATATACAGGAAAATAGGCTAATTCATTTGTGGCAGTCGTAACCGATTTTAAATAAGAATACTGTATACTGCACTAAAAAACATAGGTTCCTGCTGCATAAAATAACGTTTTCTACGCATTACTTATGTTCAAGACTTTAGTCCAACATTTTTGCTTACAGGTAAGTTAATACAAATCTTTCAGCGGCATCATACGTAGTCAAAGATGTGTTAGAAACTTGCAGTCGCAAATTCAAGCAATCTTTGTCCTAAAATGGACGCACGAAAATAAAGCTAATAACTTAAATCAGAGGACTATTATAATGCCGTTATAAGTCGTATTTATCAAAATATTATAGGAACTATTTCAGTGTTTCATATTTTAACTACTATTAAAACAGTTCGCTAGTTATGATTTTATAAATTCTAAAAGGCTTACTTACCTAAACTACCCAAACTATGTTTAGATTTTCATCGGAATTTCCAGAGCTAATATTAGACTAAAGATATCGCGGTTACTTACCACTAAAAGTTTAGCGTTGTCCTAATATGGTTCCCGGTCGCACGAAACAAGCCAAAACATTTAGTGACCGCGGGGGTAATCCTATGGTGGGATACTTCTGCATAAGATATCCGGATACTGTTCGTGAAATACTGACTTATTTTTTTTTTTAAAACGTCAATGACATATGTTAATTTTTCATGAAAATCTTAATTTTTCTCGATAAGTAACAAAAGTTTGCGAAATAAATCATAGTATCTTCTACACAAGAGCGCACTTAAAGTGTGTATGTACGATCTTTCATAACAATTATTTTCAAAATAAGCACAATAAAGTGACTATAAAATTTGAAAGCAGATAGATAAATATAATACTTTCGAAGAAACACTAACATATTGACTAAATCAACAAATAAGAGTGTCGACTCTTGCGTCATTTATTAGTGTTGTGTAACCTAAAACAATATATACATGTTTTGGAGTTTCCGTCTATACAGACGAAAACAAGTTTGCGATTTAAAAATAGCCATATTATGCGTTTATTACAATGGTTCTTATTTAATTTTCTTCCATTTTAAAGCAAAGTACATGTTTATAACTGTATCGGGTTGGTTTAATTTATATCTCTTTGTCTGTTGTAAGTTCGTATATGTATATACACTCCTTAAATGATTTTTTTCTTGATAACCAGACAATCTCTTCACAAAAATTTTCGCGAAAGTTTTTTTAGTTTTCTTTATTTATTTTTAAATCTTTAATGATACTTATTTGGTTATTTATTGAAGAAGTATTCCACCATTAATTCAAAATATCGATTTCCTTGATTCGGTTTAGTACATTGTAAGTAATATATATATATAGACAGTTTAACCGAACAGCCAATAAACGTAATGCGCAAACCTCGCGTATTTAATGTTTGAAACAGATATACTGAATAGAGGATATTGGTTTGTTTTCGGTGTGATAACGCGTTATATCACTGGAAAGGGAGACAATTAATATTGTCACGAGCGCTTACTCGTGAAAATATGTAAATTGTATCACTTTCCAGTGATGATATAACCTTTATAACATCGAAAACAAACACATTTTCTTTTTATTTTATGCTATAGAGTATTTTTTACATTTAACAAAAGTAGTCCAGCACAGTGATAGATATAAGTATATACCTCACTGATATTTTCTATATTTTACCACTTAACATAAAATAAATCATTTTATTCGGGACGGTCTAATTTTCGCTTATTTTGCAGTCCGAACAGAGCGCGAATCTACGACGCCGTGTAAATCATCCCTTTGCCCGATGATTAAATTTTATACATGAAAATGGAGAATGAGCGAATTTAAGACCGCGCGAATAAGCCGTTTTACAAGAATGCGCGAAATTTAGACATCACGAAATAAAATAATTTTAGAGTAGAAAGCAGAAAAGAAATTGACTGGAAAAAGCATTTTATAAAAACATACCGTTGGGTATATCAATGTTCAAAACTCGTTACAAATAAAATAAATCGTAATCAGGCTTTTGTTGTTGCAGTTGTTCCACTTCCTCTTGACATATATTGGAACAAAATGATCTAATTTAATATGAAGATATATGAAGAAATGGCACTGATAGGTGTGATGATCATAAGTGTTGAGGAATGCATTAGATAAAGTTATTTAGTGAATTTTTGCCAACAAATGAACTGGTGAATGTTGTAACTTTTTATATCCGTAAACATATTGTTTATTTATTCTTATTACCTTCCAGAGAAAAACGCGATTTACTTACCGTACTTGTCCCATTATTATAAATGTGCATGTCACAAAAATACACTAGATATACATATGTAAGAAACAACAAAAGATTAAAGGAAAACTCTCGTTTATTTACATATTATATACATATTATTAAGGTTAATACATAAACAACAGTAACAACAGCGTACGTTGTCTGGGCAAAACAGACTGAAATCCGACGGTTTCTGAGTTGGATGTCCGGTAGCTCCACTGAAATGCTTTCCAAAGGCCAACCTGGTCCAGTATATATCATTCGCCTTACTCATCTTAGTCCTTCCTCGGAACAGAGCTTTTAAAAACATCATTTTTCCTTACTTTCATTATTGCCATCTGTCCTTGAACAATTGAAGACACTGCTTGAAACAGATTATTGTCGTCTGATATCGTCTTACCTGAACCATTCCTTGGCCGGCATCCGCATCATGGGCAATGCATGTTTGATGACGTCATCGCGCTTTCCTGAAAAGCGTCTGAATGCAAATAAACGCTGAACTACAGCAAGGGCTCTTTCTTATTTCAAGATGCAAAATTGTCGCAAAAACTCAACTGTTTTCTAAGTCGACTACGGTGTCGTCTACTGGTGCCTAGTTTTTCTCCAGCCGTCCATGATTTAGACTTTACCCGGAAGTGACGTAGATCAGCGGAGTGATCCTCGTGCAGCATGGGCTTGTATGTATCCGGGTCACAAAGGTTCTGAAAAGTGAACAGTACACGAATAAATATATGCTTTCTTAATGAAATATTTGAGCGTATGACCGTAGTTTCATTTCAATTTATTTCAAGGAGACTGTGAACACATTTTATAATCAAATCTGAAAAGATTATGTTGTAGTTACCACTTGCTCTTTCTGACATCTATATTTAGTAAATAAAGTATCAACTATAAACTTAAAACTTGCAACTACCTTGAAGTTCATGAAGAAGGCCTTGTACCCGCCATGGAGCAGGTACACCTCGGGGAACAAAAGGGCGGGGTACTGGTCCTTGTGGAGCTCGCGGTCCTGGCTACGCAAAAACCGGTACCTGTAAACGATAAGATATTCAAGAGTTAATACAGCATAAATATACGTATATACACATATTATACTGAAAATTATATTTTAAAAACATACCATTATACAAACTTATTAAGCGGAAAATAATTCTATATATGCTAACTTATTGACTGTATAGGTATTTTTTTCTATAGACATACGGAATGATTTAAAATAAAACGGGTCCTCTTTGCCACTACTTTATTATTGAATATTCCAAAAAATGCTTACATTTTAGGGCCCCTCTCGGACGAGAATTCGCAGTGGAAGATCAGCACGTGTCGGCGACCTCCGTTAAGAAGTTTATTAAGAAGAGCGTTGACGTCATCTTTTGTGAAAAGATTGACCGTCCCTCTGATGTGCCCGCCTTCAAACTCATACGGGTAGCGGCAGTCGACAATCGTGACGTCATCGAATACGTCATTGTACTTTCCGTTTACAACATCGGCCATGACTTCCGGTGTAATGGATTTCAAATCTCGATGCTGCCCTGAAATTGTGGGTAATGAGTATTCACGCGAGCCGTCCGCGATCATGTCACGTGATTCGAGCGTTTCGACAGATTTTAACAGTTTCTCCGAAATATCTTCCAATTTGCTAGGTGTCGTATCTTTCACTTTCTTTGTGATCCGGATCGGTGAAGCGGTCAAGTCGGTCTCTGCCGATCTTTTGCCCGAAAACAAGCTTCTCTTGACGTCATCACCAGATCTCCTCCGTGGCAGACGCTTGCACAAAAACTCCACCTAAAATATCACAAACGCGCATGCGTGTAACATTTAGCATAATAATATTAATCTTGTGCAATTGTCTGCGTGTGCGTTTCATCTTCTGATTGCCAATAGTCTGATATGCCTACTTTTCACACGTATTGATAAGGCAGTTTGGCCTTAATACTAGTACAACGAATGTAGGGGAATGGGTGGTATTATAGAGAACCTTTGTCGAAAATTAAGAAAACAATCCTGTAAGTTCTGAAAATTTATATTTAGATTGTATCTGACAAATAAATACATTGTTTTGGGGATTTTGACGATGAAGAAGCAAAATAATTCCAATTGAATAATATGTGTACGTGCTAATAATTATACAATAATCTTTATAAATATGGAGCCTTCTAGACTGTTCTTGGTGTTAGCAAATTGATCACATTTAAGGGATTTTTTCTAATCTTCATATCGACAGTCTTATATAAACACTTATATTATAGTGGTCAAACATGTATATCAAGTGATATTAAAATTGATGCAATTTTAATTGACTCAATATTATAGCAGACAAAGAATTTACTGTACATTTAAGTTTTAAGCCATGTTTAAATACTGCCCCAAACAGAAAATGTGTGACCACATATTATCTTTACACAAAATGTAATGTAACTGATGTCTTTTCTTTAGGAAATTTAGTACAAGAAAAATAAAATTGGGGTCCTGCATACCATATATATTTCTTAAAAAAAAAAATTATAATGACCATACGATAATCCGTATTTTAATGTTTCTCTTGTAAAAAATAAATGTCAGTTAAGGTACTTTTTGCGGCCAACGGGCGATTATTAAATCTAAAAATACGTGAATTCCTACCGAGTTCGGAGTCTCTTGATGGAAGTTTGACTCTGTACAGTGTTCGCTGCTTTTCAAGCTGCAGCCTTTACTGAATGGCGTGAGCACGTGCTCGAGTTCCTTGTGCGAGATCTCATCCGGGTCGCTAGTGACGTCATCGAATAATCTGAGTCTGAAAACATGTGACGTCATGCGTGTGTAATTAAGTCAAGTTAAATTTACTTAATTCAAACTCAACTCAAATTTAGTGTAACACTGTTTTATCAGTCTCAATCAGTCAGTCAATCAGTCAATCACGAATGAATGAAGGAAGGAAGGAAGGAAGGAGGAAGGAAGGAAAGAACGAAAGAACGAACGAACGTACGAACGAAGGAACGAGCGAAGGAACGAACAAACGAACGAATGACAAAGGACAATTCTCTTTTACGGAATAAACTAAAATTGTTGTTGTTGTCCGTCATTTGAAGTTTTTATATTTTATGTTGTTTAAGTGAACCCCCACCCACCCAAAAAAAAACAAAAAACAAAACCAACAAAATACTGAAAAAACTTGTATGCAAAACTAAGTTTACCTTAGGCTCATTTTTGTAACTTTAATCGGCTAATTTTAATCCCATTAAAATGTTTAATTTTCTGAGCAGAAGTTGAGTAAATCCCGTCTGACTGAATATTGATCAGTTCATGTATAGAACTACTTTTTGTCATTGTTGGTTAAGGTTTAGATATTTGTAACACATTCTCGTGCATGTTGTTACCTGCGTGTTTGTTACACCCACATACTAAATACAATACTACATACTTAAATAGTCAGTATATTGGCTAATTTTAATCCCTTTGAAATGTTTAATTTTCTGAGCAGCAGTTGAGTAAATCCCGTCTGACTGAATATTGATCAGCTCATGTATTGAACTACTTTTTGATTGGCTGTGTGTTTAAACAGGTAAAGTCAATTACTAGAATTTCATACTTGTTTTGGTTTCAATCCGTATAACACACAGCAGTTTTTCTTGAAATTTGTTTAATACTGAAATTTGTGTAATACTAACAGGATTATTGTGTTGAATTAGATGGACTTGTTGAAAGATATCTTTGGTCAAGTAGAGATTTCTTCCATCGAACATTAAGAAGTACTTGTGAATGAATACGTAAAGTTATATAAAATTATTATATGTGGCTTTAGTATAGGCTAGTCAATTAATAAACATTTGAGAAACTCGGAATATCGACGAGACGTCGCCAAATTCCTGTGGTTTCAGTGGACAGGCTCCTGTGGTTCAAGGGAAGCGACACAAACTTTAGAACGACTGAATTTCCTACCTTGAAATATGAATCTCTACACAAAGTAAAATTAACAAGTCACGAAACGAAGAATCATCATGAGCAACCGAAGTAAACGAGAGTTAAAACGGAAAGATTACAAACAAATGCATAATTCAGGAATGAGTGCAGAACAGGTTAAAGAGGAAGACGTTGAGGAATCACCAGATACCGATATAGAGAGTATCAACCAAGATGGCGCCGCCCATGAAGAAGCGGACGAAGAATATCAATATGACGAAAGTGAATTGATGTCAATGAAAGAAGAAATTGAAAGCTTGAAGCAACAACAGAAAACACTTCGAAGACAAGAAGAATATATCGCGACAAAAAAGGAACTCGAGAAGCAAAGGGCAGAAGTGCAGTCATTAAAGGGTACATTAAAAATTTCTAAAGCAAAAAGTAAACTCAGTAGTGCTGGTGACATAAAAGATAAACAGTTTGACCAGTTGAATAAAGATGAAGGGCAATTGACTATAAACGATTTACGAAAAAATAAATCTTTAAAAAGGCTTGTCAGAAAAGAAATTTCGTCGCTAGGCTTATTAAGCGAGTCTGACTCTGAAAACAATGACAGCTCATACTCTGATTCAGATTGTAATGACAATTCAAACGACAGTTCTGTATCTAACTCCAGTTCTGAGTCATCATATGCACATAATGTTAAAAAATCAAAGTTAAAAAAGTCCAAAAAGTCTGGTATCGCAATTCGATCACATGATAAAGTCCGACATTCTCAAAGATACCCTCATTCATATCTTAGGTATGAGTTTGTCAGCAAAAATATCACCTTTGACAATTTAGATTTGAATCTGTTCATTGCAGGAGAATTGGAGATAATTTCTGATGCAAAAACTAAGTCTGTAGAAAGAAAAGGCAGATTAGAATTACTCAAAAGAATTATGTACTTGAGTTTATCATACGAATTTGAGGGATTGAAAGCATACTATGCTGCGGTGCTAAGAGAGATTGAATTAGGTAAGAAAAAATGGAGCGACGAATTCCAATACTTAGAAATAGCCATTTTAAATAAGTTTGCATTAAAGAATATCAGTGGTACACGAAAATCAAATTATTCAATTTCAAAAGTTAAAAAACCAGATACAGTGAAAGAAAAAGAAGACACAGGTGTATGGTTTTGCGCATTATACCAAAGAAATAAATGTCAGCACAAAGGAGACCACACTGCGGTAGTTAAAGGACGAATGAGGTATGCCTTACACATTTGCGCCACATGCTGGCAGAAGGATGAATCCAGACAACAACACCCAGAATGCTCACAAGAGTGCCCAAGTCGTGTTAAGTGACTCAAAGATATTTCTAAACAGTTCATGGCAGAAAATAAGGTGGAAGATATATTCATTCCAAAATTTTGTTTTCAATCAAAAGAAAGAACTATTTCACAAACTATATGTAACCATATTTGTTCGCATTCGTCTTCATGCACTATTTGCAAATTTACAAAAGGAACCAATTATGACATTATTGACAAGGTATTAATTCATGAAGAGGTCAAAGCTTCAGGAAGGCCAAACTTTAAAGGATGTAGAATTCCAGTAAATAATAAAATAGACACAGAACTTATGAAAGTCTTATTACAAGATTATAGTGATGCAGTTGTTTGCGACTTGTTAAAGTATGGGTTTCCTATTGGAGTAACTGGTTACAATAACAATCAAGAAAGTAGTCGTCCAGTTTGGAAATATTTTAACCATAAAGGGTCTAATGAATTTCCGGAAGATATGTTGAAGTATCTTACAAAAGAAAAGGAACACAATGCGGTGTTGGGCCCATTTAATTCCAATCCATTCAAGAGTAGCATAAAAATTTCCCCATTAAACTCGGTACCTAAGAATAATGGTTTAGAAAGGAGAATTATATTGGACTTAAGTTTTCCAAAAGGTGCCTCATTGAATGAATTTATAAGTAAATCAGAATATCTAGGAGAAGAGATAAATCTGGTTTTTCCAAAGATTGACGATATGTGCAACTTGATAAAAGTCAAGGGACAGGGTTGCTTATTATTTAAAAAGGACTTGAAACGAGCATATAGACAGATAAATATTTGCCCAGGAGATTACAATTTAGTAGCTTTTGTTTATAAAAAACATATTTTCTGTGACACAGTACTTTCCATGGGTCTCAGATCAGCTGCTCACATTTGCCAAAGGGTCACAAAAGCCTTAGCATATATATTGCTGCAATTTGGTGTTAGTGTACTTAATTATTTAGATGACTTTGCAGGAGCAGAGAAAAAAGAACATGCAGAATTCGCCTATTTATGTTTAGAAAATCTACTAAGTAAATGTGGGTTTGAAGAAGCTAAAGAAAAAGCTATAAAACCGTGCACTAAAATGGTGTTTTTAGGTGTTTTATTTGACACAATTAAAATGACAATAGAAATTACTCCTGACAGATTGCGGGAAATTTTATTATTGATTGAGAAATGGTTAAGGAAAGAGTGGGCAACTTTAAAGGAAATTCAAAAATTACTTGGCAAATTAAATTTTGTGGGAGCCTGTGTTAAACCTAGCCGTGTTTTCATTAATAGACTATTGAACTGGCTAAGAGAGATTTACAATAACAACTGTGATGAAATGCACATAATACCAGTAGATGTAAAAAAAGACTTACAGTGGTGGAAAACATTTTTGCCATTATATAATGGTGTGTCTATTATTTCAGTAGAAGAATGGTCGATACCAGACGGCATCTTTTCTAGTGATGCCTGTATGACAGGTTGTGGGGGATTTGCACAGGGACATTACTTTCATGCCATTTTCCCGGCATTTATAAATGACATGAAGTTACACATCAGTGCCTTAGAAATATTATCTATAGTAGTATGTGTGCATTTGTGGTACATGACATTTAAACACAGAAGAATTATTGTACGGTGTGATAACATGTCCGTATGTATAGCAATCAACAGTGGTAAATCAAGATGTGACTTTATTCAGAAATGTTTGCGAGAAATATGTTTTATTGCAGCATTGAATGAATTCGAACTTAAAGCAGTACATATTTCAAGTATTGATAATAGATTGTCAGATCACCTGTCAAGATGGTATCTTAATGATGCTCACAAACAGAAGTTCCGTGAGCTGACAAAGGAACTGACAAAGGAATTATATTTGTTTAAGCATGTTGCACTTGACAAAGACTTTGAATTCATTAATGAATGGTGAATTTGTGGTATTTTCAGTTAAACAGATGCGCAGACTCAGTGA
Source organism: Congeria kusceri (assembly GCA_027627225.1). NCBI lineage: Eukaryota > Metazoa > Mollusca > Bivalvia > Myida > Dreissenidae > Congeria > Congeria kusceri. Next base: position 81,341,039 of record CM051024.1, read on the forward strand.
GGACTTACATGTATCCAATAGAAAAGCGTACGCAGACGGGTCCAGGAAGAATTTGAGGATCCAGTGGGAATCTTTCCTTTTGTTTTGCTGCCATTTTGGGTTAGTTTTCTTACCAGCCACTACTCTTACTTTGCAATTGTATGTGCAATTTTTAAGCAGATCTTTTAAATCAGTTGAATCTATTCGCAATTATGTAAGTGGAGTCCGCACCACGCATCAATTGCTGGGATACTCCTTAGAGAATATCAATCAATTTTTATTAAACCTTACTTTAAAAGGTTTATCTAGAATCAAATGTCACCTTGCTAAACAAGCCTTACCTATTACTCCAGAATTACTTTCAAAAATACATTCAGTCTTAGACAAGTCTGATATCAATTCAAGTGTTTATTGGTGCTTATTCTTATTTGCCTTTTTCTTGTTGGCTAGGAAATCAAATTTAGTTCCAACTCTTCTGAAAGATCAGAGAGCTCCAAAATTTTTGTTACGAAAAGACGTTACCGATAATAATAGTTATCTCCTTGTTCACATGAAATGGACCAAAACAATTCAATGTGGTCAAAGAATTTTGGTAACCCCTTTAGTGGCCATAAAAGATTCTGTGTTATGCCCAGTAAGAGCTTATGCTAACATGATAAAAAATATTCCCGCTGGACCTGGATCCCCACTTTTTGTATTAGCATCTGGTAGACCGGTCACTTATGATAAATATATGAAAACGCTTCGAGAAATCCTACGTAAATGCGAAGTAGATTCTTATACATACTCCTCTCACTCGTTCCGAAGAGGTTATGCCTCTTTAGCCTTTAAATTAAACCTCTCCGCTGATAAAATTCAACTTTTAGGTGACTGGTCTTCAGACGCATATAAAAAGTATCTGCACATGTCATTAGATGATAAAATTGAAGTGGCCCATTTTGTGGCTGGAAACTTGTAAATACATTTGTAAATATCCATAAATACTTTATTTGTGCTGTTGATTGAGCATGCATAGAATATATGCACTGTTGTATGTTTTCTATTCAACAGATTATCTGGAAAGATCTTGTTACAATCGTACCTTGTCTAACAACTTAGGTAAGACAAAAATTTGCATCTGCCAGTCCTTAACTAACCTTATTATCCATGGTGCATATGTCAAAGCGCCTTTCTTGTTATGTTATTTAATTTGCTTACTTTTATTATTCATTGTCTATTACTAATATATTCGTTTGTTGGCGTTAAGATTATTTACATGCATTAAAATATTTGCCTGCTCAGAATGAATGCCTCTCGTGTGCCTTTGTCTTTGAATTCCCCTTTGTTTGTATGTGTTGGCCGTTGGTTGGCTTTAGATTGAATATTCTACGAATGATTACAGGTATCTTGTTTTCAGCTATTACACGTCTTGTCGTTTGTCTTATTGGTAGATCAATTGATGGCATGTTGATTAATTGCATATCAATATTGTATATTGTGATTCCAATTTGCTGTGTTACAAGGACAAATAAATATAACTATTTGATCCATTAGTTTTTCTACTTTATTAATAAATAGAAATTCTTTACATTCATATAACTTTGAGAATGAAAATTGGCTAATTTTAATCCCATTAAAATGTTTAATTTTCTGAGCAGAAGTTGAGTAAATCCCGTCTGACTGAATATTGATCAGTTCATGTATAGAACTACTTTTTGTCATTGTTGGTTAAGGTTTAGATATTTGTAACACATTCTCGTGCATGTTGTTACCTGCGTGTTTGTTACACCCACATACTAAATACAATACTACATACTTAAATAGTCAGTATATTGGCTAATTTTAATCCCTTTGAAATGTTTAATTTTCTGAGCAGCAGTTGAGTAAATCCCGTCTGACTGAATATTGATCAGCTCATGTATTGAACTACTTTTTGATTGGCTGTGTGTTTAAACAGGTAAAGTCAATTACTAGAATTTCATACTTGTTTTGGTTTCAATCCGTATAACACACAGCAGTTTTTCTTGAAATTCAGTACGAGCACTTTCTTTTTGACGTAATTTCTCTTTGTATAATTTGTGTTTATATGCACACATGCAGTAGTTTTCGATGTGAAGAAACACTTTCAACTAGAATATATAAGTTTGTGTCTGTCTCTAATGAAGGGATATTGTTCATTCGAATTATCGAGTAGTGGAATAATTCCTGAGACATTAATTCATTGCCAAAAGCTGTTTTTCTCACGGACAGGAGATTCTAGAACAATATGAGTCATTGTTTGACAAATTAACCACTTAACAGTTTGTTAAAGGGGCAGTCAATCAGGGAGGTAACTATCGGAAGAAGCGGGCCTTTAATTACTTGTCACGCTTACAATTGCACTTACAGCTAACGAAAACGCGTACTAATTTCACCTAAGGCGTAAAAAAATGTTTGTTTCAGGTTACCCGGTCTACCCTAAAAAATGCCCCGACCCTAAAACATTTTATTGAGTTGGTCAGATATATTTTTGTTTTATTTATCTTTTTCCGATAATTAAATGTTTTTTGGATAAATACGTGTTTTGTTTTGATAGTATCCACTTTAAAACAATGTTATAGGATATTATCGATATGTTTTGAATATATATTCGTTTAGTTTTAGAATCTTAAAGTTGACCATTTTCCAATTAAAAAATAATAAAAAAATAAATCCCTACCCACCTACCCTAATTTTTGAGGGACATGTAGCCTGAAACAAACAAACAAAATTACACCCAAGGGACATTATTTAAACATAACATTCAATTCAATGGATGTAGACTCTACTATATTTATTTATAACTACTTCTGTTTTGATATATTTCGTTAATTTAATCTACATTATCGTAACACTTGGAGTGTTATACTTATTTAAAGCCCTGCTGAATATTATACAACATGTCCGTAAATACATTATTAATTCGATATATTTATAATTATATATATTTATTACCAGACTCTTTAAACTTTTATTTGAAGCGGACAATATTGCTTATGTTAACACCTGGAATTGTTATATCGCCCTCATTGTATACCCTGTATACGTGGGTGTAAATACAGAGCTGTTCTGTTCTTCTGTTCAATGAATGTAGGCGTGGTAGAAGAAACGCGAAGTTCTTTGAACTTTTGAAACAGTCCATGCGTTCAGTTTATATGTTATCATGGCAGAACATAATATATATTTTAGGACTAGTGATTAGTTTAAAATTAAATAGTGACAATCACACTGTTGTATCAATGCATTAAATATAAAAACGAGATTTGATATTGTATATATGAAAAATAAATATTATCGTTATTTTATTTCCAACAATTATTTGCTTTGGAATTATTATTAAGCAGTATTGATTTCTTGGGTAGATAGATATATGAAAGTATTCAATTCAATTCAATTTATGTATTTGCTTCATGGCCACCGGCCCTTGCATATATATACACACATGCATAAACACATTAAAATATACATATAATTGTAGACTAATATGGTGGTACAGCAACACATAATTGTAGTTAAGTTTTCGTCTTTCGAAAGCATATTAGATATACATTGCAATATTTCTGATAACAATTTCGTCACGTGAGGTCATTGCTTTATTAAATTTATTGATTGTAGGGGAAATGTAAAATGTGGTGTTAATATACTTTACACGAAGATATTCATAGAAAGGACATATAAGCAAGAAATGGTATTCATTTTCAATACAGGATTTACACAATGGACGTATGTACTCGATGTTACAAAAACAACAATACATTCATGCGTATAATAGTTTGGTACACATACATAAATTTTAATATGTCAATCATCATTTTTTTCCACCGATATGAAGTATCGTATTCATCAATATTTATACCATGGTATACAAGCACACATAAACTTATAATATGAGAATAAAGTATCCCACCGCAATATTTATGTGTATACATTTAGTGTTATTACAAATCATGTATGTTTGTCTTTTACCCGGATGGTTTTCAATACAATAATAAAGTCAGTAGCAGAATAATTATTAGGTACTTATTAAGGATATTGACATATATAACGAGCTGTTTTCCTTTCAAAATGTATGTTTGTACCTTAAATTGAAATAATGTATCATTTTATTTTGAAGATTTTTCTTGATTTTGAAATGTTTTGTTCCGATCAACACTGTGAGGCCAGAAACAAACAATATTCATTTTCATGGCCTTATATCCTTATTACATAACTATGTGTTCGAATTTTTGACCCCATATTTACTAATACATTGTATTACTGTTTTTTTCTCCCTCAAAATGAAATGTAATTTAATTAACCTAATAAATAACAATCAAGTTTAACGTTAAAACAGACTTGCTGTCATTTTAATACATGCCAAACAGAAAGTTCTTTCTATACATCACGAAAAGTTGCCGTATTTCTTGATCGGATAATCCTATCGGATTCAAATGTTTTGTCAATACTTTGGTCTAAATAATATGAACCATTTTATCTCCAGAATGTAAGGAACAATAAGTAAGCCTTCAACAATATATTATCTTTAAAAATAATAATGTTTGTCTCATGCAATATGTCTATAAACGAATTGCATATATCTTCCAAAGGTATCATTTCCTTTTCACAGCATGATTTATTTTATTGACTTTTACTGTCATGGCATATGAATGTTTATGTTTTAGCCAATGCCATATTTATTGGACGCCTTTTATATTAAGGATTTGTGCAAAGTTGCTATTTTCAATTGACCTACGTTCTCTCGCCTTATTGAGAATTTATTTTAATTTTGAATTTAATATATCCAGAAAACAATAAATCAAATTTACATTTCATTTCATTGTACAATTTTCAATATTCAAGGTTCAGTGGCGAAACTTGGCGAATAAAAAAAATCATCATCGTCCTCGTCGTCGTCGTCATCACCACCATCATCATCATCATCATCATCATCATCAACAACAACAACATCAGCGTTATTATTAACATCAATATCAATATGAAAAAAAACATCAGAAACATGTTCAGTAGCCCAACCACCACCACCTCATAATGATCATTTTCATCATCATCATTATTTTATCATCATTATTGAAATCATCATTAGCATCATCGGTATAATACTTTCATCATCATCATTTTGTTTTGTTTGTTTTGTATTTTTCGCCGTTTTTAACAGTATTTCAGTCATATTACGGCGGTCAGCTAACCTACTCACACTTTTCCTGGGCAAGCTTAGCCGATCTAAGCGGTTTTCCAGTACTAAGTGCACATACTTATGCCAGTTACTGACAACTGCTCTACATGACTCAGACGTAGGAGGAGAATGGCCGTAGAAATAATTTCATGACCAATCCTCACACAAGTTATGTGGCCGGGGTGGGGAGTAAACTCACGAACTCCGGATTGACAGTCCAGTGCTCTACCAACTGAGCTAGCCGGGCCCGGCTTATCATCATCATAATTATCACCATAATCATCACCTTTGTATGTTTTCATCACCATTATTGTAATGTCATCATCATCATCATCATCATCGTTGTCGTCGTAGTCCTCCTCCTCCTCCTTCTCCTCATCATCATATCATTCATCATCATCGTCGTCGTCATCATCATCATCATCATCATCATCAATCATCATAATCATCATATCAGTCATCATCATCATCAACATTGTCATCATCATTTCATAATATCTGTCATAATATCAGTCATCATCATCATTATCATCATCATCATCAGCAGCAGCAGCAGCAGCACCATCATCATCATTATCGTTATCACCATAATCGTCATCATCATCATCGCATTCATCATCATCATCTTCGTCAATATCGTCATAATCATCATCACTCTCATTCATCTTTATCATAATCATCATCACAATTATCATCATCATCACCGTCACTATCATCATCGTCGTAATCATTTTCATCATCAGCAGCAGCAGCACCATTAATACCACCACCACTTCATTATAATTCATTTTAATCATCATTATTATTTTAATTATTGTTTTTATGACATCATCATCAGCATTAGCGGTATCCATGATATTTGTATTATTCATCTGTTTATATCATCGTCAAAAACACCAGTATCATCATTCTAAAATAACTGAAACACGTCACTTATATATGATTGTAGGAATGCATAATAATGTTGCGCGCCAGCTGGCTCTGTCACACTTGTCAGGATGTGGTTAGCTCTGAGGCAATAATTACTTAATTTTAATGTTTAATGGTACTTCGTGATAGAAAATAAATAAACAAGTCTTATATAAAGTTTAAACGTTTATTTCTTGACTCCTTGTTAAACCCAAACATAAATAACAATTGTAAATATAAACAGTTCAAGAAATTGTTTGTCATTAAATATAGTAATACAGTACGTATTCCAAATCACTTTACAGAGTTTAATACTGGTGGTGAAAATTACAATAAGACACTACAATTCTTCAACATTCGCAATCTCTCAACGCTCCCTACTATACAATACAGTCAACATTCGCAATCTCTCAACGCTCCCTACTATACAATACAGTCAACATTCGCAATCTCTCAACGCTCACTACTATACAATACAGTCAACATTCGCAATCTCTCAACGCTCACTACTATACAATACAGTCAACATTCGCAATCTCTCAACGCTCACTACTATACAATACAGTCAACATTCGCAATCTCTCAACGCTCACTACTATACAATACAGTCAACATTCGCAATCTCTCAACGCTCACTACTATACAATACAGTCAACATTCGCAATCTCTCAACGCTCACTACTATACATACAATGCAGTAGATCCAGATTCGTGTGGACAACGACAACTAAAAATATTCAATTCTTCATGTAAGCTCTGTACAGTATAGGTGCGTGAACTGTTAAAATATTAACGATTAACTTATACTTCAATAGATCTACATAGCTTTAAAATAGATCTAACTTGCAATAATAAATGAGTGCAATTTCTGTTGCAAAAGTTTCTTTAATTTAAATTACGCTCGAGTTCTAAGTCTTAAGTTTAGGAATTACATGTTATTTTCAAGTACGGAGATGTTACGGCCTCAGATGTTACGACCTCAGATGTGACGGCCTCAGATGTTACGACCTCAGATGTTACGGCCTCAGATGTTACGACCTCAGATGTTACGGCCTCAGATGTTACGACCTCAGATGTTACGGCCTCAGATGTTACGACGTCAGATGTTACAGAACTGCTCAAACAATTTTCTGGGCGCTTTTAAACACCACTGACCCAAAACGGTGGTCACTGACCAAGTTTACATGACCCGACCAAGAATTTCTGGTCGATCGTCCAAAATAAATATCTATTAGATCTAATAACCTGTTTCATGGTTCATAAAGCAGCTGCCGAAAATTGTTTAAAATAGACCACAACGCACTGCAACAAACTGGCTTCTATTGACAGGAAAATGCGAGCGTTGTGACAATAAAATACAAAATTCACGTATTAATTCAAGGATTGTTAATCTGACATGCAGCTAAAATGAAAAAGTACTGTTACTCAATATTATACTAGCTTAAAATCGTGTGAACTCTTAGTAAAAACAACATGAATCAAATGAAATCGATACACAGACTCAACGACAACAAGAACAGACTTGGAATTTACACTTAAAAGTTAGAAAAATGGATTAATTCATCAGCTATGTCACTGGTTTGTATGTTTTCTGTCATATTAACAAGATCACATGCACATTTAAAGCATGGCTGTTGAAATAAATGTCCAGTGTCAACAAGTACGTACACGAATAAAGGAAAGTAAATGGTTCATTTGATAATAGCAACAACGTTATTTCATATGCAGGGCTTATCAATATTGCTCTTTAAATATGTTTGTGTAATATTTATATCAAAGGCATGTCATTTCTAAGCTCTCAAGAAACTGGCTTATTGTTTGTTTGTGTGACATGGGGTCCATTCTTTTGTACTTTAAATATTTTTCTTTTCATTTTTTCGAAGGGATTAAAGTGTCAATCGATAGAAGTAATTTTTTTTGTGCAGGTATATTTAAAAATGGTTTTTGTTCTATCTTCCCATTCGCCAGACTATAGACATAACGGTGAATGAAAGTGTTTGATATCCTAGTAATTAAAATATAACAACTTAAACCAATAAACGCACACCTGCTGAAAGCACCATGATAGAGCCATGTTCACAAATGTAACAAGACACGCGGCTAATATTTAAGAGACAAAAAAAGGAAATTAACTTTATAGGTCATTCTGCAATGAATTATGGGCAGTGCCCAATGTTTTGAAAATAGTTCCAGAAATTCGCAGATATTGTTCAGTAAAATGCCCGTGCTTAAACGCGCGATAGCAAAATCGTGACAAACGAATCATTTCTGCATTATGTAGCGCAATTAAACCACATTATGTTTACATCAAACTCAAAAAGACGTTTTGTTCATTTGCTATTAGTTTGCACATTCGTGATTTAATTCCTACGCACCTACACTCCTTGCCGTGGGTTGTTCGATAAAAAACTATGGTAGAAAATTATTATTTCTTAACACGTTGACGTCTTACCTTGCTCGCTACACATTGTATTTTAAATGTGTGTAATTAAATGTGTCATTTGATTGTATATAGCATGAGTCACATTGTCACACTTTTTTCAATATACATAATGTCAAACATATATTTTATCCGTGTGTTTTCGTGCACAATATATGTGATAAGCGAGTGTGGCCATGCCACTACATGACTTCATTGTGCACACACCAGGCACGGGTTCACAAAGCATTAACTACCGGGGATCAAAATCTGCCTTCTTGAATTTTTAGCTCAGCTTCCAACAGATTCTCAAAAATAGTTTATGCCTCAGTCACACATCCACGATTTTTTCTGCCGTTCTTGAGCCGACCGCGTCCCGAATCAAATATGTCAAAAGTCGGGACAATATCAAAAGATCGAATATGTCCTGACAGCGTCTCGACGGAGTCCCGACAGCGTCCCATTCTCCCGAATGCGATCCAACAGTGTACCGACAGCATCCAGACAGCACCCCGACATTCCCGACTTTTTTTTTTATTTGTATCGTAGCGCTGTCGGGACGCTAACAGGAGCCATAATCGGGAACGTTCATGGTCAAAGTCTTGTCCATGAATGACAAACACACACAAACACGCACAATACACACGCTATACACCAGACTTGATATATTTATATATAATTTGTTTGCAATAGCATTCCTGTTCCACCGGATATTGTCCCAACACCGTCCAAACACCGTCCCGAATTTGAACCGATACAGCCGAATCGATTTACATTTGTTATGTTTGCAATAAGAATTGTATAATGTCTTAAGGCAATAAATATATCGTATCGTATCGTTTTGAATCTATCTCGACAGAGTCCCGACTATACAGATTCGGCTGAGTCTCCCGAATGTTATTAAAGGTACAAACCTAACTGTCGGAAATGCTTGGCCGATTACGCCGAACGTGTTCCGATGATTCCCGATTCTCAGGACAACGTCCCGAAAGCGTCCAGACAGCTTCCGACAGCGTCCAGACAGCTTCCGACAGCGCTCCGACAGCGTCCCGATATTCCCGATGTTTTTAGTATTTGTATCGTAGCGCTGTCGGGACGCTGTCTGGAGCCATAATCAGGAATGTGTGACTGAGGCTTTATATTGAAATAACTTTTTGTCTACATAAAATAACATGAAATGCTCTGAGTTTTTGATTAAAAATTTCTTATCAAATGTACGCTGATAGGAGTTGAGAGTAATGATATATATTTATTTAGACAATAATATACGGCAGAGCTGGGCCGGGCATCTATAATCGGCCCGCTGCCGATATAACGGCCCGAGGGCCTTTGGCCCGAGGGCCGTTATACGGCTAGGGCCGATTATAGACGCCCGGCCCAGCTCTGCCGTATATTATCGTTTATAATACATATTATCCTGTCACAAGAAAAGAATCATGTTACTTTCTTTATTACACAAAATGTTAACAAAAACACCAAACAAACTTTCCGTACTTTTATTTAACATTCAGCTAATTACGCAATACGTGACGCAATTCTAACGAATGACTTAATTTATAAACAGAAAAACAGTGACGAAACAAACCAGTTTTCGCTGAACTCGCAGTTTTGTTGTGACAACGTTATGTCGTGTTTGCTTTTATTTTTAGTAAAATACATTACTATTAGTTTAATAAATCATGCATGGACGAATTCTGAATGATGAATGTGTCAGTTGGATAAATAATATATTTTGAGACTTTGAATCGAATAAAATCAAACGTTCTGACCAGTCATTGCGATTTCGTAAATCGTGTTTCTGGTCAGAATGGTTCATATGAAATTAATATCATGAATGTTAAAAATTAAGGCTTATGGATACAAGACAATGGAATTGAAGTGCTTACAGTATTGTTGGATTTTTATTGTTGGAAGCAATGGATTGAAATTGAGGTATGTAAGTAAAAGTTTCCGATCTGTTCAATTTTGTTCAGTGATTCTTTTTCTCAAACTAAAAGATGCATAGGCTATAGATCGTATATATATTTAATCAATTTAACTACAAACTTTCGTTAATATTCAGTATTTGCATTTTCGGATATAACCGTTTAATTTTGACTAAATACGCCATTCGTGGTCGTTGACGTCGCGCGATCGGATTTTCTTCGATTATCGAAAAATCGGCCGCTTCCAATTATAATTATAGCGGCTCAGCGGAGCCGCGTAACGGCCCGTAATCGACGTCAAAATGTTACTATTTTTAGTAACACTATGTATTATATATATATATTCTACAAACAATTACAACTGATGCAGATTTTTAGTGAACGCCATTTTTAGCTTGATCCTGAAATATCTTATTCTAGTTCAGTTTGGAACAAAAATCAGGCTTGTTTTGAGGACACGGGGCCAGTCATGTGAACTTGAGATTGGCCACTGTTCTTTGGCTCAATGCATTCTGGGAACTGTGGTGGCTGATTTCTGCTATGGCATGCTGTCGGAATGGCGGGGCGCCAAGGCGTAAACGCGAAAAAGGTGACACACTAATACTACGGCGACAAATCGACGTCGGTTACATTGTCGCGTTTTCGCATTGTTGCCTTCGCGCCGCGACAACCCGGCAAACCCTACCGGATACTTTCAAGTGGGCTTCCTACCCAGGTTAGGAATAAAGACACATTGGTTAACAGTGTGTACCTCTGTAAAAATAGTTATAAATGGACTGCATGAAAACATGTACCAGATCACGTTCGCTTGATGAGGGAACATTGATTTGTGTATATTTAATTATTTATTTACTATTTTCGGAACTATATTGTCAATCCTTTTACCACAGCGTATGTCAATAAAAACATTGCATTTTATACTGATCCGTCATAGAATAGAGGCAAGTATAAGACGTGAACGCTAGTTATAGAATGTCATGACGTCAGCTCTGTCCAGATTTATCGGTCCTAAATCCTTAACTCCTCCTTCTACGCGCACTTCTCGCACGGTCGGAAATATTCGGTGATTTGTCTATAGCCCAACATAATCTTCACAAAACGCCTTGCTGGGTCATAAACTTGGGAGATAGACTCATCGCAGTCAAATGAATTGCCGCTAGATCAGTGCGTTAAAAATCGCTGATAACAAAAATGCCGACCGGACTATATGGGCGTGTTTGTAAATTTGTCTGTTTTGTAACAACAATACTTACGGTAATTCAGTTACCAACAGTCTCTGCAATTTGTGTATTCCCGGCGACCAATGAAGTACTGTTCACCCAATGCAGCTGGAGCAAGTGGATGCCGTGGAACTGCAGCCGTTGTGACAACCCGGACCCGACCCTCGGACCCACTTTAGCGTTCCGCAACCGCGGTTTGTGCTGCCCCTTTACCGCAGATCTGGACGTGTGTCTCAGTAACTGTAACTGTACCAGGGCCGACGGCGAGGATAACGCACCCTGTTCGCCGCTGTGTTCGACTACGTCAACGCTGCCCAGTACAGGTGCACTTACCATTATATTGCCGGGACCTTCTTCGCTGCCTAGTACAGGTGCAATTACCTCGCCAGGACCTTCTTCGCTGCCGAATACAGGTGCACTTACCATTCTATCACCAGGACCCTCTTCGTTGCCGAATACAGGTACACTTACCATTCTATCACCAGGACCTTCTTCGCTGCCGAATACAGGTACACTTACCATTCTATCACCAGGACCTTCTTCGTTGCCGAATACAGGTACACTTACCATTCTATCACCAGGACCTTCTTCGCTGCCGAATACAGGTACACTTACCATTATATCACCAGGACCTTCTTCGTTGCCGAATACAGGTACACTTACCATTCTATCACCAGGACCTTCTTCGTTGCCTAGTATAGGTGCAGTTACCTCGTCAGGACCTTCTTCAATTTCACTGAAACTTTCCATTCTCTCTACATCTTCACTTGTAACGCCAGTCGCTTCGCAAACAGCCACGACACTATGGCAGTCAACAGCGAAAATCCAGATATCAAATCACGGAAATACAGGCCCGGTTTCCGGACACGACAACGGTGCTGCCTCCGAGATAGGTACCGCCTCAAATAGTGGCACCTCCTGCTCGTTTGGACAATGGAAATGTATCCAATATTTACCTGATACCCCAGGTGCGTTTTTGAACAACTCTTTTAAATATACACATACTTAAAATTATGCTCGTTGAAAAGCACTTCTTCACAGATTTTCGTGTTTTTAATAATGTCATAAAATGTCTTAAATAAAATAATATAGTTTACAAATCCATGTCTAGAAAAAATCTATGTCAATTATATAAATAATATTAATTACGTATTTAAAATACATTTAAACAAAAATAACTTAAGTTATATTCATTTAAAATGTTAGTATAATAATTAACATAATTACAAGTTGGAATAATCAAGGGTAATTGATGCGCGCGCATTCAAACGTTGACATACTGCGAGCTAACGGTTAATTGTTATTTTCATGGAATACCTGAAAAATAACATATTTGTACAGCAAAATGTACGAACTTGTCTCTGATGTATGATCGATTTAACAAGTTTGATGTTACTGCTATGTCCCGTTTTTCTTGTAATTATTTATTTATTTATTTATTTTATTTTATTTTTTTACAACGCGATAAATTGATCTTAAGTTGTCAAACTCGCGCTTCGATTACTAACTTACTGGATATGATGGCATTTTAACAGAACAGTATTTGAATTTATTTCCCCCAAAACCTGACGTGTTTTTTTTTCACAATAATTTACCATTAAAATTCATCCGGATGACAGAAATTCAAATTGCAGACCGCATCTCAATAAGAGTTGTTGATTTTTAGTTTCTTGAAACCGCCGACAAGAATTTTTTATGAGACGAAAACAAATGTGGTAAAAATAATACAACCAAACAATAATAAAAATCAGTTATTTACACTGTTCCTTATCTACATAGATATTAATCGAGAGTTTTCATTTCACGGTTATAATGTAAAAACAAAGTGAACATAATTATATTAATTTAACGTAAATCACGTTAACTTTACAAGACCCGAATAATTATGTTAACACGTATTCTACCACGGCACTCGGCTAGTGGTCCATAGATAAAGAAGGAAAATAACTGTGGGTTATTCTGCAACAAATTATGGGCGGAGCCTAATGTTTTGAAAATAGTTCCGGAAATTCAAAGAAATTGTTCCGTAAAATACACGTGCTTAAACGCGCAATTTAGTAAATTGTGACAAACAAATCATTTCTGCATTATGTAGCGCAATAAAACCACACCTGTACTACATATGTTATACTTAAGTTCACAAAAACGTTTACGTTTGGTTAATATGCTTGTAATTTGCGCTTTTTAGCAACATGTTTCACTGTATTATATCGATAAGTATGACGTCATTTGCTCAATGTTTATCAATAAAGTTGACGTCTTTTTGAATTGTTATGATTTATTGACGTCACTGAAACGCACGTGTGAGTGCACTTCTCAGAAAATGGGCGGAGTATAGATAAATATAGTTCTCATTCATAACCTTAAAAAATACGAATTTTATATAAGATCGTGTTAGAATCGAAATAATTAACGGGTAACAGTTGGTTATTGCGGTAATAACCAACGGTTCGTCGTTCCGATGCATGTTATCAAGCCACTCGGGCTACCGCTCTCGTGGTTTAATTCCTACGCATCGGAACTCCAAACCGTTGGTTATTACCGCAATAACCAACAGTTACCCGTCAATTATTTCTTAGTTGTAACATGATACTCGCTAATTTTTCTATAGACAAAGAACAAAATTACCCTTGTTAAACTACCCAATAAACAACGCAATAAGAAGTCCCGATTCTGAGCGGAGCATAGCAAAAAGTAGTTCCAAATACAATTGCAAAAATAAATGTGATATCATGTTAGAAGCGAAATAATTTTCGCATTATCGTTGTGTATCGGCCATTAAACAACTCTTTGTCGTTCTGATGCGTGGTATTAAACATCTCGGGCTAACGCCCTCGTGGTTTAATTCCTACGCATCAGAATTTCAAATCGTTATTTATTGTCCGTTAAACAACGATATTTTTTTCTTACTTAAAAATCGTTACAACCTATTATTAATATATTATTGTTATTGTGATGTTTATTGTGAAAATGGGCTGACAATATAATTGTATTTTAATATTTTTTATTTCCGCCTCAATTTGATTTTCAACAATTAATGAAAAAAAAACTATATATATTGCCTAATGCATCATAATGCACATATGCGCGTTTAATGCCTACAATTAATATTTGGCTTTATTGATATATACTTCCAGATTTTGTTTGATAAGTATATAAATGAATACGACAGATACAATGCAAACAGTAATCACCGAAGTTAACATTGAATGGTTTATACTAAGAGCGATACAGATTGTCATTTGAAACGATTTAGTTGAAATACCAATAACATAATAATTATACTAATATGGTTATTATATGCCTTTTAAGTCATTTAAAGCAGAAGTGCATAAATATGTTAATAAAATAAAACTTTGCAGAACTCGTTTCTAATGGACATCTTATCGATCAAAATACAAAAAAAAACGCATTGAAATCCTTAAAGTAATTAAGTTCTGGTAACTTTTCATCGTATAGTTTCTGTATGCGATAGCTGGAGATGCCTCTGGACTATAATGTTCGTATAACAAGCGTTTTCGAACATTGACATTAGTAACGCGTAAAAAAAATATGTGTTTCAGGTTACCCGACCTACCCTAAAAAAATGCCCCGACCCTAGAACATTTTATTGGGCTTGTCAGATATATTTTTGTTTAATTTACCTCTTTCAATAATTAAATGTGTTTTTGGATAAATACGTGTTTTGTTTTGAACGCATTCACTTATAAACAATGTTTAAGGATATAACTGATATGTTTTCAATATTTAGCGAATAATAATTTTAAAACATCCCGACCTACCTACCCTAATTTTTTATTTTTTTTTGGGGGGGGGGGGGGCATGTAACCTGAAACAAACATATTTTTTACTCCTAAATGCATTTCTTAAATAAGAAACAGTTTTCAGTCAAATAAACGACAAAAACGTTCATAAGAACTAATGCCAATTTAAGATGCATTGAATTATATTATATGGACTGGGGCTTTAAACATTGTGTAACTTGATTGACAATGCATGTAGTCGCATACATCGTATATGAAAACAAAACACACGACTTTTCCCCTTAAATTCATTTCAGTATCTGTTTGTCGAGCCTTGGAAATTCTGATCACGGTCGTAATACTTGCGCTCCTGTACGCCATCTTGATGACGTCATATCATTTCTACGCGCGCAACTTAGCCGTGAAACCCAAGGTCGACAACTCAGTAGAGGCCAAACACGGCCCGGGGATGGTTAAAAGGACCAGGTTTGCGACGATAGACCGAGTGCAGAGAATCTGGGATTCTGTCAGGAAATCTCCCAAAACCCAACCGGAAATGACGCTGCAGGACGTGTGAAATCGCTGACTCATTCCTCTAAATATGGGATGATCGTTTGACAACGTAAAATTTAATATGTTTAATATGTTTGTTGTAAATATATATAGTCAAAGTCGTTGTTAAACTTGCATTTAACAGTCGTAGGGACAGGACACTGTTTCTATTGCTTTGTTGATGTTTTGTTTGATGTTTTAAAATTGATCTAGCATTTAGTATTTACACGTTTCAGCATTTAAACAAGTTCGTGTGTATAGACACTGTCCTTCCGTTTTCACACATTGACATGTGCACAAAATATATAATATTTAATCTAAAACGCGTTTGACGTAAATCGAATGTTTGAATTTATAAATATTCAACAACTATTTTTGCATTCATCTCTATTGAAAGTTATCATATCTGCAAGGTAAATGGTTTTCGGATATGATATCATTTCGGAAAATTGCAAAACCACCAACTTCACAACAATAGTCTTTAGACGCAATTTTTCAATGTTTTATGCAAGGCTGGCGATCGTTAGGATTACTTATATTTTCATTGTTTTCTCCACTTTTAGATAAAGCTATGATTCATCGTTGATAAAATGAGTTTTTCTCCACTCGTAGAGAAATCAAATGTCGCCTAGTAGTTAAGAAATGACCAATTCTCTTAATGCGCGCAGCTAGAGTCGTGAGCTCGTTAGGTCGCATTCCGTATTCGCCTTTCACTTTGTGAAAAATAATATTGCTTTTAAGTAATTTTTTGTTTTGTTTCAAACGAGCAATATGCTTTATCAAGCGGACGAAAAGAAACGTGCTTTTCTGCAAGAAAATATTCCAATTAGTCTACATACCGGACAAAGAATTTCTTGCGCATTGGTGGTGATTCATAATTATTTCAAAACTATCGCCAAAAGGTCACGTGTTGAGGAAGTCTCACTCCTTTGTTTATGTTTTTTTTTTATTTAACAAGAACAAATAAACAATACCATTTATTTCAAACTTGGTGAGTACCCGATGCTCATAACACGTCTGAGAAGAGCTGTTTCATCGACTTGAGCTTGTCACACTAAATCGCAATATTGTGACCCGATCCACCGAAAGAACGATTGTAATAACAATGCCGATCATGATATGTCTCCTCCCATGTATCAGCCACCATCCCAGCAAACAGTTTCAGGCTCTCTCCCTCCCCCTCCTCCCATATTCCCTCCTATTCTTCTCTAACTCCATCTCACCCCTTCCTCCCTCTAACATCCCTCCGCTTCCTTGATCTCTTCTCCCTCAAAAACCCCTCACTCTCTCCCACGCCTTCTTCCATAACTATCCGTCCATCGCCTTTCTACTTTATCCTCCCCCCCCCATCATAATTTTGTCTAGCATTGGAAGGAATTTCATATAACTTGGCACAAGTATTGAGCATGGTGAGAAGGTGTGTCGCACGCAAGAACTAGGTCCCTAGGTACAAAAGTCAAGGTCACACTTAAAGGTGAATTTTCATATATAAGAATTTAAGCCATAGATACTGTCTGAAGCATAATCAGGAAAAATTTTTAAACTAACTTGGCCGAAGTGCTAAGCATTGTGTGTTGGTGTGTTGGGCGTAAGAACCAGGTCCTTTTGTATAATGTCAAGGTCACACTAAAAGGTCAAAGGTCAAATATAAGAATTTAAGCCATAGACCATGTCCAGAGTATAATGTTGTTCAGCAGGGAAAGATTTTCAAACAACTTGACATAAGTGATAAGCATTATGCGGCGGTGTAGCATGCAAGAACCAGGTGCTTTGGTCCAAGATCAGAGTCACACTGTTAGGTCAAGTATATGGGTATATTTTTACATTCTTGTCCATGCAATCACTCCATCCATCATTTAAGGATTATCAAATAACTTGGCAGAAGTGATATCCATTATAAGACAATGTGTCGCCCGCAAAAACTAGGTCCAAGGTCATGGTCACACTTAAAGGTCAAATGTAACGCATAAGAATTAAGTCCATGGATTCTGTCTGGAGCATAATTTTGTCCGGCTAACAATTTTTTCAAATAACTGGGCAGAAGGGGTAAGCATTATGAGACGGCATGTGGCGTTCAAGAAGCAGGTCTGTAGCTGAAAGGTCAAGGTCACTATTCAAGGTCAAAAGTCAAATAATTTTCCTGAGTATAATAGTGTCATGCATGCAGGGATTTTCAGATAAATTAGAAATGATCACAATCATCCGTTTTTGTTTGCATGCAAGAACCTGACTAGTGAAGTTAGTAAATTACTCCGCTTTATTATGAGTGTGCAAATTATTATTCAAAAATGATAATAGGCATTTTGTTGATTTTGCACAGAATTATTTAATATAGCAAGAATAAGTGAAGCATGCAAGAACCATTACTCATAATTGCCTAAAAGTTTTAATTACTACCCTTTATTGATTTTTTTTATCAGGACTAAAACTATTTTGTGATATCCAATTTACTTCACAGAATAAGAGCATACATTAGCAAAAAGTAAAATATATAAGGACAATTCCCTTTTTGCAAATGAATTGTATGCATACAGAAAAAGCGGCGCCATGTAAAAATAGGTTGGGGCATCTTTGTCTGTGGACACATTTCTACTTTGGGATTGCATTTGGTGTGGGTTGGGTGGGGTCAAGGTCAATGTTACTATAAATAGAAATAACAGTTTCTGCTCAATAATTCAAGAACAAATTGAAAGACTTTAATGAAACCCATTTTATATATACCACATAGCGAGACATTGCATGAGATTGCATATCGGGTGGGTGGGGTCAAGGTTACTGTTTTGAAAATTAGAAAAATGCTTTCCACTCATTAACTCGAGAACGAAATTAACTGTGTTTAATTGGCTCTTACTATCCAAACAGTTTTTTTTTTAAATGCTTGTAACTCTGACAAGTGCAATTAAGGTCAAGCGCGCTGTCCTCCAAATGCTTTCATAAAAACTCACAATGTATTAAAACAAATTCATTTTTAGCTTAACTATTCGAAGAATATGTGAGCTTTCCTACTACCCCCGGCGTCTAAGTCCGTGTCTGAATTGGTTAAAATTTTTATTCATAAGTCTTGTGACTTGAAAACTACATAAGTTATTAACTTGAAACTTGGATTATTCCTTTGTCATCTACTCCAGTGTCAGGGGCAACATTCCTCATAACTCTGTTTTGTATTTTGACAGAGTTATGCCCCCTTTTCACCTAGATTTTCTGATAAAAGTGTATATTCAAACGATTTGTAACTTCAAAACTACATAAGTTATTCACTTGAAACTTGGAACTAATCTTTGGCATCAACTCCAGTATCAGTGACAACATTACCTTTAACTCTGTTTTGTATTTTGACATAGTTGTGCCCCTTTTGCACGTAGATTTTTTGGTAAGTTTATATTCAGAAGTGTTGTAGCTTCAAAACTACATAAGCTATTTACTTGAGACTTTGATTATACCTTTGTCATCAACTCCAGAATCAGGGGCAATATTTCCCATAACTTTGTTTTGTATTTTACCAGAGTTATGCCCCTTTTTCAAATAGATTTTCTGGTTAAAGTTTATATTCAAAAGTTTGATAACTTCAACAAACGTTTGTCATCAACTCGTGTATCAGGGGCAACATTCCCCATAAATCTGTTTTGTATTTTGACAGAGTTATGCCCCCTTTTCACTTAGATTTTCTGGTTAAAGTTTATATATAAAAGTTGTGTAACTTCAAAACTACGTAAGTTATTCACTTGAAACTTGGAATATACCTTTGTCATCAGCTCCAGTATCAGCTGCAACATTCCCCATTACTCCGTTTTGTATTTTGACAGAGTTATGACCCTTTTTCATACAGATTTTCTGGTTAAAGTTTATATTCAAAAGTTTTGTAACTTCAAAACTACATAAGCTATTCACTTCAAACTTGAAATATACCTTTGTTATCAACTCCAGCATCAGGTTCAATATTCCCCATAACTATGTTTTGTATTTTTATGTCGCCTGACTAGGCGACATATAGGGGTTTACTGATGTCGGCGGCGGCGGCCCCTTTCGCTGGTCCGGAGCATAACTCTTAGACTATTAAAGCTATCAACATGAATCTTCATAGGTAGATAGAGCTAATTGAGGGGAAGTGCAGTGCACAAGAACCATTACTCTGCACCTCATACTTTTGGAGTTATTGCCCTTTGTTTATTTTCATAATTAATTTTTGTCCGGTGCATGACTCTAAGACTATGAAAGCTATCAATTTGAAACTTCATAGGTAGATAGATCTCATTGAGGAGAAGTTCAATGCACAAGAACTGTTTCTCTGCATCACACACTTTTGGAGTTATTGCCCTTTGTTTATTTTCATACTTAATTTTTGTCTGGAGCATAAACTGTAAGACTATGAAAGCTATCAACTTGAAACTTCATATGTAGATAGCTCTCATTGAGGAAAAGTAGAGTGCACAAGAACCGTTACTCTGCACCTCATACTTTCGGAGTTATTGCCCTTTGTAAATTTTCATACTTATTTTTGAGTCGCATTTTTGGTTTGAATAAGTCTTTTCTTTGCAATTAGCCAGAGTGCAGTGCTTTTGAAGATTTCAATAAATCTGTTTAAAAAAAATTGAGCTTCTTTATTTGGATTCACGTAAGCTATCTGGCATCAGGCAATACATCCGACTCGCGGAGTTCTAGTTACAGAGGTATGCCCACTTTTTAGATTTTGTGGTTAAAATTTTTGTTCTAACATCTTAAAATGTATAAACTTAAAGATTTTGTATTTCAACAAATTTATTCCCCTTCTACTTTCCAAAATATGTACCAACTGAAATACTTCGAAAAGTCGAGCGCGCTGTCCTCTGACAGCTCTTGTTGTTGCCACTGATGTGTTTTTCATTCAATCCTTTCATTGTCATTATTACAATTTCCCTTGGTTTCATCATTTTACAGTGTTCTACTTGGCTGAAACTCATCATGTGACAGGCTTTTATTTTTCAATGAAGTTGGTTGCCTCTATTAATATTCATAAGGGACTACTTTCTATATAGCCTCTAATTAATGTAGATCTACATAACGCTACTGCAGTGCAAGGGGCGGAGCTTATGGATGATACTTTAATGTATTATTGCGCGAATTGCAAAAAAATGAATCCCAAATTATTATTTTTTCTTTTTAAGGTAAAGTTTTAAAGCATATACACAATGGTAATTAGAATTGTAATTATAAGAATTGGAACGCTCTTTTCGGGGCTTCATCAATGCATGAAGGTCTAATTTGTACATAAAGCCTTTGGCTTTGTGCAAATTAGATGCCCCAAAGCTGACCTTCATACATCGATGAAGCGCCGAAAAGAGCGTTCCATTTCTTAAATCAACCCCATTATTCGGTATTTTCCTTAAAGTGTTGCTTTTGAATGAAAAATCACCTGTCCGGTATCTATCCCAACATTCACAAGTGAACAAAAGCAGTTTTTTGGCAGCTTTTTCCAGTGACTGAATATTTCCACCCCCTCTAACTCGAAATCATGTATCCCACCTGCATAATACTGCTTAACTCTTAGGTAATTATTATACATAATTCATTATGATTTTGATGGAAGTAGTGACTTAAAGCGTTCATTTAAAAGTTCTTCTAATTTCATATGCTAATCTCTTTAGACATTTAATATCTAAAGTTCATATTCAGGTTACAGATATTGCTGATGCCATGATTCTGAAGCGACTGTTCACGGAATTGTTCAACAACGGTGTGGTTGTTGTAGCAACATCCAACAGAGCACCAGACGGTTCGTTTATTAACTTATTTAGAGTTTTGCTTTGGTGGCTAATTTACTGTGGATACCTTTCTTGTTTTCATATCTGCAGCCCTAAAATGTAGCACAACAAAGATATTTTTTGATGAGTGATTTTTCAAATACATTACAATATTGACTATTGCATGCTCAAGATACAGGTTGTTGTGAACAAAACTACTATCAAAATAATATTTTCACATTACTTTTTTCTTCTTGTTGGAAAAGAAAATACATTTAGAGGGACTTTTTGCTTCTTCTTAAATTTAAAACATTTTGAATCAGAAATATTCATCAATAGATTAAGTTACAGGTCATGTATTATTTGTGTAAATATTTTGTTGTTGCAATTTCTATCCTGTGTCATTATGTTTTTGTTTTCATTCAAATTGACAGAAACAATATTCACTATGCATTATTATATCTTTTAGATCTATACAAGAATGGCCTACAGAGAATGAATTTTGTTCCTTTTATTGATGTACTAAAGGCAAGTATCAAACTGTTTTTATCGTGTTGTTATCTGAATTGTAAAAGTATGGGCTAGTTTTTGTTTGTTACTTGACCAAAAAGTTCTAAAATGCCGGCTACATATCCCTTCAATTGTATAGTTCAGTCAGTCAATGTTTATGTTTTTATATTGTTTGGTTAAGAAATAATTTTGGATTTATGTTGTTTATCGGCCAATAAACAACGCTTTGGAGTTCTGATGCCTAGGAATTAAACCAGGAGGGCCTTAGCCTGAGTTGTTTAATAGCCACTCATCAGAACGACAAAGAGTTGTTTATTGGCCGAAAAACAAGATCATGTGAAAATTATTTCGATTCTAACATGAATTGACAAATATTTTTGCAATTGTAATGAAACCTACATTTCGCTATGCTCTGCTCAGAATCGGACTACTACTTTTTGCTATGCTCTACTCAGAATCGGACTACTACATTTTGCTATGCTCTACTCAGAATCGGACTACTACATTTTGCATCGTTTACTGGGTAGTTGAACAACAATCATTATGTTCTTTGTCTATAGAAAAATTAGTGAGTATCGTGTTAGAATTAAGATTTCAATTTACTGTAGCACCATTGGAAACGTTTCAGCAAATTATAATAAAGATATATAATAAAGATAGACGATAAAATCAGCACCCTTGACATGGAAGAAAAAAATAAACATTTACAGTGCTACGTTTAATACCACTAATGTTAAGGTTTTCTAAAGACAAAGTTGTAGACAAACTGAAACTCAAATTTTTGTTAGCCAATCGTCCAAAGTTTTAGCCATCGACTTATTTGAACGGCAGAATTGAGCACTGTTCCTTCTGAAACTAAATACTTTCGTTGTAATATTCCGTACAGGAAATGCAGAAATATTAATAAAATGCTACAGTTGTTATGAATTCTTTCAGAAACACAGTGAAGTTCTGTGTCTGGACTCGGGGATAGATTACAGGATGACCTCTTTACCAAAAGAAGGCAGCATATATTTCCTGTAAGAATTGACGCTACACTTTGGGCAAAACTCTGACAAACATCGTATCAGAAATTTTTTTTTCATGAAATGTCCATCATATAATTAAGTCCTAGCTTTCTGAATTTCTAAACATGTTCAATCTAATTTTTTCATAAGGTCAATTGTGCTGTTAAAAAAGCATTTGCATATTGTTTCTCTATTAAAATATTTTTTATTCTTTTATAACAATTACGTTTATTAATGTGTAATACACTACTAAGAAATCTACATGTATGTCTAGGCATTCTCTGGATTGTAAGCTTAAATTGGAAATGTGAATTTTTTGGTATGTTAAATAACATTTAATATTTTTTTAATTGATATGAAAATTTTATGTTTTTTGTTATTCTAATTATAATAGAACAAAATAGACAGATTGTTGTCACAAACTTGCACAATACAAAACAAGCCTTTACGTTTGTGGTGTCTGTTAGATAATGAAGCACGATACTTTTCTTTTCCAGCACCAATGACCGTGGTTGTACAGAGAAAGTAGATGAAGTGTTTGAGGAACTGATAGCGGATGAAGATGATGGTATTGAAATTGAATAAAACCATTCTAACATTACACGCGAGTTTTCTATAGACGAAGAACAAAATTTACTGTTGTTAAACTACCAATAAACAACCCCAAAAATAGTTCAGAAACTGTTAAATATAGTTTGAATTGTAATTGCAGAAAATGTTGTCAGGTCAGGTTAGAATCGAAATAATGTTCGCATTATCGTTGTTTATCATCTAATAAACACAGATTTGCCATACTGATGCTGTATATTAACGTCCTCGTGGTTTAATTAATATGAACTCCGGATCGTTGTTTATTAGCCAATTAACGACTCAATCATTAATTATTTCTTAATTAAATTCTACCAAGATTCATGAAATATTAATATATGTATTAAACAGTATTTAAGTTGTTTCTGTACAGGAAAGTTGAAGTGGTTTATACTATCAAAACTGTATTTAAACCCAAATTTGAAGCTGTTTTAAGATCTGGTTGTTAACACAGTAAGTTCATGTATGTTGTTTTAAGCTATAAAAACTGTTTGTAAACACATTAGTTGTTAAATAACTTTTTGGGGAATTCACTTTACTTCATTAACTAAATATCTCATTCACTAAATGGCCAGGTTTGTTTATCATCTAATTCACATCCCCTTAAGTTTGTGCAGACAATAACTTGAGGCGTTTTAGTGCAATCGTTATGAGTCTTCAGGGAAGTGTTAGTAGGCAGAACAGAAAGGTCAAGTTTGGTTTTCGGCAAAGCCAGTCCATCTGTATTCTCGCAGTACTTAACCATTAAGTAAATATTTGCAGCAAAAAACAACTAACCAAACATTTTCTTTCAATAACATGCTATAAATTGAACCTTTTCACGACAATAACAACTGGAAATTGTGTTTAAAAGTAAAGTATTTTTTCTTAAATTATTGTGTTGTTCAATGCATCCTGCGGCCATCTTGAAAAATTTCGTCATCGGTAATCTCGCGGTAAAACTTTTGTTTTGAAATAAGTTTGCTGTTAGTGTATAAACAAACACAAATACACTTAAAAGTGTTGGATTGTAACCTTTTACAAATGTAACAAAACAATAATTTAAGTCTTCATTATATGAGCCCGTGCAGACACGAGTGTAGACATCGATGGCCTAATGTCTACTGATGGCTGCGAGCTGATACAAAAGTTATTTATAATTATTGTTTCAAATCATATTGCTTGTTTGTTTTCGAATGAAATAATTTATAACTTATTATTTTCTTAAAGAAAACCAAAAATATGCTTGATGTTGACAATTAAGCATGAAAATCCGAAGATAAACAATTACTGTGTAAATACAGATATCGCGAGAATACCGATGCCGAGTATAATTGCTCTTATCGAACTTGAGTTATTCCCCCTTTTTTAAAAATAGTTCAAATAAAGCTTGTGCAGACAATGACTTGAGAAGTTTGTGTGCAGTCATTATGAAACATTAAGGAAGTGTTAGTAGGCATAAAAGAAAGGTTAAGTTCCGTTTTCGGCATATTTGCTCTTATCGTACTTGAGTTATGCCCCATCAGGCCACATAACTGACTCGCGGAGTTCTAGTTTTAAATATCCTTATCATGCTTGTATTTGTAATGCTGATATATTAAGGGAGAAAAATATTCTGTGTTATATAATAAACTAACGTGGTTTTAGGGCTATTTTTGGGATCAATGTCTTTATTTTCATATATTTTACTATTTGTACTTAAACATGTTATATTTTCTACTAAGACAGATATCCAGTTATAAATGAACATGTTACGTAAAAAATCTGTCAAATGACAAAAGCAAAGTCTTGGGACGTAATGTTCGACTGCCAAAGACATGCGGGAGAGTGCTGGATGCCACATTTGACAGTCTGTGTGCTGAAGTATTTAAGTGTTACATCTAGACTGTGAAAGGGACAGGGTTATGTGAACAAAGGGCACGGTGCTAAGAAAATGGGTCAGGTCAATCACATGACTCAATGACGTGCCCTTGCATCTGTATTTACATTTATGTTCTTATATATAATATTATACAAATGTATGTTTTGGATATGTTGAAAATATCAGTTAACAAACCGGTTTCGCTGGTTCAAAAAAAATATAATGCTGACACATATGTAACGGTACTTACATGTATTTCTAGTAATCAAGGAAGATCCATGATGCCTGAAGCTCATTTCGAATTTGGTCTTGGGCAGATTACCGGTATTCACAAAGCTCCTAAGGGAAATCTTAAGTTGTACTTAAGTGAAATTTTCTATGTAAAATCCAGTAATTTCTGTTGAGACAAAAGGGCTAAATACTTAACAACTAAGCAATATTGACTAGTTTAAAACATTTTAATGTCAAAGACCTATACATGAAACAGCCAGAGACTTTAGGAATTTATGAATTTAAGAATCTTTCCATAAGAATGGGTAGAACTTTCTTGTGGGTAGAACTAGTACTTGGTGTCTGTTGTGGACATCACTCGAATGCTCTGTGAGTGGGGATCAAACTCATGATCTCCTGATCAAAAGACGGACACCATATCCATTGCTCAACTGATATCTTACATGTATGCGACTTTTCTAGGCTGCCACTAAGAAATAATAAGCTGTTTAATTGGTCCAGTTTGCAAAAATAAAGCTAGTTTTGAATGCCAATTGAATATTATTTTTTTATTCAGTTAAAAAAATAAAATTCAGGTACTCTGTTGTGTGGAAACTTGTGGTAGACGGCAAATGTGTCATTTGCGGGTTTGATGCCAACATATATATTATTATAATTCAAGTTTTTGTTTTACATTTGTGAAATTTTCATTGGAGTTGTTGTTGTTTAAAAGATTAAACTATTCCTTTGTAGCCCAAACAAGAAAGGTAGCATGTTAGAGCAGAGAGCAGCATTACACTGTTTTCTTCAGGATTCTGCTCTCATCTCAGTGGGCTATAATTTCAGGCTTTAGGGGCTGTGGACTACCTAGAGATCAGTCGACACTTTGATTCTGTGATAGTGCGAGACATACCCAAGATGACCTTGAAACACAAATCTGAGGCTACGCGATTTCTCGTGTTGGTGGATACATTGTATGATAACAGGGTACATGTTGTATGTGACAAAATAACATCCCGAATGTATCCTACTTAAAATACATTTCAGGCGTGGCAAAATCAAACGTCCGTATTGTCTATCTGGGCCCAGAGCATGTACAGTCGAGTGAAAATTTGCCAGAATTTACTATATAATTACTGTACGGACCAGTGACAAACAGCATTTCAAGGGCTGAGTGTAAAACTATTGTATCTGATATAGAAATGTTAAGCAGATACAACAGTTTCACACTCAACCCTGTCGGGCCCGGCTAGCTCAGTTGGTAGAGCGCTAGACTGTCAATCTGGGGATCGTGAGTTCGAACCCCAGCACTGCCACATAACTTGTGTGGGGATTGGTCATGAAAGTATTTCGACGGCCATTCTCCCCTACCTCTGATTCAAGTAGGGCTGTTGTCAGTTACTGGCATAGGTATGTGCACTTAGTACTGGTAAACCGCTTAAATCGGCTAAGCTTGCCCAGGAAAAGTGTGAGTAGGTTAACTGACCGCCGTGATATGACTGAAATACTGTTAAAAACGGCAAAAAATACAAACAAACAAACTTGTCAAAAACAGACAAGTAAGGGAATATAAGATTTCAGCACCCCTTTACACCTAGGGCCCTCCATAATACCCTTAGATAGTACAGAAGGAATTCTCACAATTCTAGAAGAGACGACAAGATAAAGTAGGGAATGTTTAGTCGTTTTATGTAATTTAGAAGTAAACAGTTAGTGGCTGTTAAAAAATACTAGCGCTCTAGTGTGATGTTATTTATTATGACTCTTTCTCTTTATGTGGCCAGTGTTGATTTGTATGTATGTTTTATATTCATTTTCTTAATAATAGGTAAATCAGTTATATTTCACATATTAAGTTGTTTCTCGTGTGATAAAAATACATATGCTTAAGTAACTATAATTGTCTTTAAAATAACAGAAGTGGTGTAACAAAAGCGACTATGTGGAACGACTTAGAGTATAAAGCTTCAATCCACTTTAATACTGTACATATGTATATATACACTGTACATATGTCTGTTGTGAATAACTATGTTCAAACAGAAGTGATTTTAAACCATTCGGTCTCTGATAAAAGAGGGGCGGCCCAGAACTACATTTGTTTCTTCTGTTGAAACTACTTTCTACCTTAACCCATTTGTATAATTTCAGGTTCGTCTGATATGTTCGGCTGCCGACGTTCCAAACAGGCTGTTCACACGGGGCAAGGAAACATTGAGACAGGAAGACATGAACAGGATGCTAATGGATGACCTTGGTTTAAAAGCGGTAAGAAATATTGAGTTCTGTCACTCAAACTTAAGGACATTAAATGTTCAAGTTAAAGCTTTGCTGCCTTTTACTTCCTATGGGAATATGTACATGATTTTTAGCTAGATATACATAGTAAGCATTGCCATAATACAATTCACAATTCCGATAATATAATTTGACCATGTTGACATAGTATGCTGTAACAGGCAGTCGGCTTAGATTCAGAAGGCCATTTTTGGATTCTTGTCAAAAAAGATTATATAGATCTTTTTCAAGGACACAAACTATCGGTTCTGCCCAAAAAAATAATTATGTTTTTCAAAAAGGCACAGACTTTAAATGTTTCTGAACTTAATGTATTCAAATTATATCTGCCTACCATGCATTTCAATTCCTAAAACACCGCGTATACCCAATCTCAAACTTAGTCTCAAATAAATTATAAAAATATTGACCAATGAAAACTCTTATTATGTATAGGCTTGGGATTCGATTGGTTAATATTTAAGATAAGAAATAATACCAGGTTTAAGTATGCTCGTAGTCATGAACCCGGAGCTCAGATGTCTCAAACCCAAGCAAATTTACTTTGAAATCACTACCCTTAGTTATATAACCCATTACCACTGCATGACTCACCACGACACACTATAAGTTGACCGCCTATTGACGCATATGGCCTCACCTATCGTTCAACAAATAATTATGCACACTGATGCATTTCTAATCTCCTAACTATAGATGCGCTTTGATACAATCTAATTCAAAACAACCTATTTTAAGTTGTTATGACATCATATCGGGAATATCCCTAATATGAACATTTTAAACTTTCCTCAACAAAAATCTGCACAAGAGTACTATTTAAAGTATGTCAGTCCAGCGATCCAATCATCTAACACATGCACTAGTCGATCATTGAACTTCCTATTCAATAAAAACAAGTTAGACGCCACATTGCAAATTTCTGACAAAATACATTATAAACTTGCCTTTCATGCATTTCAGAGCTCAGATGACTCCAACACACGTATATTCACCGGGGGAAGAGGAGCTGTTTGCATTCGAGAGGACGGTTTCCCGGCTAACAGAAATGCAGACGGAAGAATATTGGAACTGTCGAGCACTACGTGGCAGCTCTTGATGATGGCTGAAATCTAGGCCATACAGATTTAAATCAATACCTTCTGATATTAAGGTTCTATATTTGATAATTTTGCAGATTGTTACGTTATTTTTTAAAGTCATGGATGATAATATTGAGGCGTGTCGTGGGGAAACTGGGCTTAATGCACGTGCGTTAAGTGTCGTCCCGGATTAGCCAATGCTGTCCGCACAGGCTAATCCAGGACTGCATTTTCCACTTTTATGGTATTTTCTGTTTCAAGTAAGTGTCTTCTAAACATACATCCACTGTGGGCAGAAAGTGCCATCCTGGATTAGCCTGTCCGGACTGCACAGGCTAATCCGGGACGACTCTTTCGCACTTGCATTAAGCCCAGTATTCCCAAGACACGCTTTATATGATTTCATTTTGTTCTGATGCATGTTTAAAGGAACCTGTTCACATATTTGTAAATTGGCAATTTACAAAACTTTTGTCATGGATTCCAAAAACAAATTACACATTATATACAAACAACCAAAATAACACTCGTGACTAAAAAAAGGGAAATATATTGGAAGTATTGTTTCGTTTATGGATAATTATTAATCGAAATGGATACAATTATAAAGTGTTTGTAACGCTTTTTATCGGTATTTTGGAAAACACGTGTATCACTTACATAACATCAAAAATGTGCTAACAAGTCTTACTGGCCGAGTTGTTAGCGTATGAGATTTTTTATCCGGAAGGTCCTGTGTTCAAGTCCTGGCAAAGGCATTTTTTTTTTTTTTTTAAATACGAAAATCTGTGAACAAGTGCCTTTAAAGATATAAATCCACTTCATTGTATGAAAATAAATGTATTCTTAAAAGAAAGAGCTTCATAAGAAAATCTAAATTATGGACAAAGTTCATGTTTAATATAATACAGTAGTCCCTTTCATGATGGTTTTAATTATTGTTTTCATTTATTTAATGTTATTTATGTACTTGTTAGTCTGCACCGTTCACGTTTGGGTATTATTTAAAGGACAGTGGCTACAAAAAGTAATCTCATTTTTAAAATGAATGTTCTGTTATTGTTATTTTTGTTTTAAACAAATATTTACCATTTTAAGAAATGAATTCAGGAAACCCCAGCTGGTCAATATAACTTGCAGTGGTTGATGCACAAAAACAATATTTGAATATTTAAAATATGGGTATATTTGACTTGCAAGCATATACAGATGAAAGTGCCTAAAATTGTCTCAAATTCTTTTCTTTTTTTTTTCTCAGAATGTGTAAAACATTTGAGATATTGTTTAATTTATTCTTACTTTGAAAAACACCACTTTAAGCATTAATGTTTTAGTTTTTGGTGCTGTTAGCCATGTGGGATCTTTTTGTGGACACTGCCCCTTTAAGCAAGTGCTCATTACTCAGTTAATCTCAGGGTTTTTAGCTTATTGGTTTGTTTCTAAGCTGAGATTTCTCTTTTGTATATCCCTATTGTAGTTGTATGTGATAAGAAGAAGTAAATCTTTTAAAAGAAGTTGCACAAATTTTAATTCTGTTTAGAACTTGATATTTAATGTCTAAAGTTATTGAACTATACATTTATTTGTTCTAATGTTCTGTTTGAATTGTTCATGGCAGCTTTGAATCTATGCAATGTGTAAATCTTGTTACAGTTTTAGTTTGGTAATTTTATAGCAAGTTGTCCCCATGATGTTATTTCTTGTTATTGTATCATTTTATTATTTATTGTTTTGATTTTTAAGACTTGTTAGTGAAATATGTATAATAATACTAGTTTGCTCCCTTTATTGGAGTGTTATCAGCAGTTTCAAGAAATTGTACATTCATGTTTTTACAAAACTATGTTTTTGTGTTATTGTTTAAAAAAAAAAACAAGCTAATGCATAAACTATCTTAAGAAAGATCCGTTGATTTATAATTTTGAAGAACCAGTCTGCTTAATTTGCATCTGTTTTCAACAATTTATAACATACGATCACATAAATTATGTTTTATACTCTCGAATCATGTCAATTAACAATGGATAAAAATAGTGCTTGCACATATACATCGTTTTACTTATTGCAAATTCGTGTTTGTAACAATTTTCATCGGTATTTTGGAAAACACGTGTATCACTTACATAGCGTTATACTCGACCAAGTGTATAAGTCTGAATGGTCGAGATGTAAGCGCATGAGATTTTTTATCTCAAAGGTCCCGGGTTTGAGTCCCGGTGAAGGCACATTTTTTAATTTACCGTTTTTTTCTGTACATAATGTTTGTTTTAGATGATTCCAGATGCGGTAGTTTTTGCAGTTAAAAAATGTAATGATATTTTTCAAAAACACGACAAACACAAGTCCCGTGAATGATCAGCAACATCCTTTTAATATTTTTTTTAAGTATATTTAAATATGTGCTTTTGTATTTTAACGTGTAAATTTGTATTGAATGTTATATTATTTTCTTTGAAATATTGGAATTTTAAGAAAACCTGGGTAAACCGAAACCATGTGAAGACCAAACGATTGGCCCGGTCCTGATGCTGTTTGGCTTTCACGGGTTTTACTGTATCACATTTATAGTTATGAACCTTAAAAACTTGTGCATGCTAATAATGATATGAATAAGTTTTTCCATGACTGAAAAATTGACAGAAACTGATTGAATCTTTCCCTTTAATATTGTTTCAGTCATTTTCAAATACACCAACTAATGGTTCAATTCAACCCAATTAATAAAGAGATTGAGATGTTGAATTGTACTGTATTTCATACTTGTATATTTCAGATTTCATTTTTAGCTCACTTGTGCTCATGGTGAGCTTTTGTGGTCGCCTTTTGTCCATCGTGCGTCGTCAACATTTACCTTGTGAACACTCGAGAGGCCACATTTATTGGCCGATCTTCATGAAACCTGGTCAGAACATTTGTCCCAATGATATCTCGGCCGAGTTCGAAACTGGGTCATGTGGGGTCAAAAACTAGGTCATTAGGTCAAATTGCTTGTGAACACTCGAAGTCACATTTTTTGCCCAATCAACATGAAACTTGCTCAGAACATTTGTTCTAATGATTTCTCGGGTGAGTTTGAAAATGGTTTCGGTCTGTGGAAAAACATGGCCGCCAGGGGGTGGTGCAGTTTTCCTTATATGGCTATAGAAAAAGCTTGTGAACACTCGAAAAGTCACACTTTCTGTCCAATCGACATAAAACTTGCTCAGAACCTTTGTTCTTATGATATCTCGGTCGAGTTCGAAAATGGTTCCGCTCCATTGAAAAACATAGCCGCCAGGGGGCGGGGCAGTCTTTCCTTATATGGCTATAGGATAAGCTTGTGAACACTCTAGAAGTCACATTTTTTGCCCAATCAACATGAAACTTGCTCAGAACCTTTGTTCTTATGATATCTTGGCTGAGTTTTAAAATGGTTCCGGTCCGTTGAAAAACATGGCTGCCAGGGCTGGGGTCAGTTTTCCTTATATGGCTATAGGAAAAGCTTGTGAACATTCTAGAAGTCACATTGTTTGCCCAATCACCATGAAACTTGCTCCGAACCTTTGTTCTAATGATATCTCGGCCGAGTTCAAAAATGGTTCCTGTCCGGTGAAAAACATGGCCGCCAGGGGGGGGGGGCAGTTTTCCTTATATGGCTATAGGAAAAGCTTGTGAACACTCTAGAAGTGACATTGTTTGCCCAATCTTCATGAATCTTGGTCAGGACATTTGTCCTAATGAGATCTCGACCGAGTTCGAATCTGGGTCATGTGGGGTCAAAAACTAGGTCTCTAGGTTAAATTGAAGAAAAGCTTGTTAGCACTCTAGAAGTCACATTTTTGCCCAATCTTTATGAAACTTGGTCAGAACATTTGTCCCAATGATATCTCGGCAGAGTTCAGATCTCGGTCATGTGGGGTCAAAAACTAGTTCACTATGTGAAATTGAAGAAAAAGCGTTTTAACACTATAGAAGTCACATTTTTTGCCCAATCTTCATGAAACTTGGTCAGAACATATTATGTTCTGTCTGGAAATTGTGTTGATAAGGACATTGTCATCTTCATGTTTCATAAAGTAACGTGGATACACGGTTTGAACCGTTTCGTTAATGCGGCGACGCGCAACGCATAAAGCAGTCGTTTTTTTTTTTTGCGGCACGATTGTGCCTTTTTAACGCATAACTGAGATGAGTACATATGTATACAGTTGAAATTTTTTTAGAAAATGCAACGACCTCGGCGCCCACGATTTAACGATGATGATGATGATAATGATGATGATACTGTTGCACCTGCTGGTGCTGATGATGATTGTGATGTATTTGCAACAATCAATAAACTATAAAGGGACATAACAATGTTCAAGCAAAATCATTAAAATGCAGCCTATTTGCAGTTTGCACATATACACTCAATACAATTAGTCATTTCTGTTTAATGAAATTTGAGTTACTGCATGTAGAGAAGGCGTACACAAACTATGAATAGTCAAAACTACATTGGCTATAGATTACTTGTATAAAGGGACATAACAATGTTGAAGCAAAAAAATGCAGCCTATTTGCAGTTTGCACATATAAACTCAATACAATTAGTCATTTCTGTTTAATGAAATTTGAGTTACTGCATGTAGAGAAGGCGTACACGAACTATGAATAGTCAAAACTACATTGGCTATAGATTACTTGTTTAAAGGTTTATTCACTATGGGCAAGAGGTTTCGAGAAGTCTGCAAATTGTGTAAATATTAGCAAATAAAAAATGTTAGAATATACACAGTCACACGTCTATGAAATTAAATTAAATGTGTGTTTATGACGAAAATGTATAAAAAAAGGTGCCTGAAGACATACAGGGTGACCGACAAAAAAAGATACATGCTGGTTCCGGTACTCTCCGCCCATCAACTGTGTTGTGCGAGGGAATAATAACATGTTTATTCTTCCGTACGTTCATTATTATTGTTTATGAGGCGCTGGTTTTCCTTTTTGCCGCATAAACGTTGTCACGTTTTTGCGCTGAAAATCACCGCATAAATACGTTTGCTCACGTTTTTTGCGGCGACGTGCATATCACAGCTTTACGGTTAGTGAAAAATATAGGATCTTTAAAAGAAATCAATAATATTTACATGAGGAGTTCAGAAAAGTTATGCAAATCATAAAAAGCTTTTCTTGCTATTTAACACATTTACTTCATACAATCATTGAAAGGTTTTCAATCAGGGATCAAAGCATTGACAAATTGGATACGTTATTTGTAATTAAAATAGAAGATAAATAAAACCCCAGAAATTTTAGCAGGAGAGAAACCCATATTAACCCAATCCTCATAGCATTGCTATTTAAATTAAATAGTTATAATAAGAGGGATTAGTAATTTAATGGAAGAGCAATAGAACTGCATCTTTCCGAGGCCCGATGAAAATGAGTCAAAATAGTAACAGCTACATCTCTGCTTGTTCACAAGACCAGATCATGGTTGATCATTTGAAAAACGTATCACGCATGTCGTGTTTTAATGCAACAAACTATTTCATTCTCATTTTGGTATAAGAAGTTGAACTGCGTTAATATTTTTGAACACAGAACATCTGGTTGTGGGAGTTGGTGGTACATTTATAGACAATGTTCCAATATGTGTACATGCACATGCAGTTCTAGAAGTTATGTAATTCGGTATATAAGCACGATGTTATTGGTGGCCGTTTGCGCACGGCTACATTAAAACCAGAGCATTTTTTACGCACGTAATTATGTATAACTCTAACATGACACGCGCAGAGTTGACAAAGAACAGAATTCACCGTTGTTAAACGATACATAAACAACCCGAAAAATAAAGGTCCGAAACTGCAAAATATAGTTCGCAAATGTAATTGCAGAAACTGTTGCCAGGTCATGTTAGAATCGAAATAATAATTATACTGATAAAATATATGCGAGGTGTTGTTATATTTGTATTGTTTGGAATTATTTAATCGGATTAACTTGACAGTTTGTGTATAATTATGTTAAGTATGGTGTAGGGGACTTCCGTGAATGGAACGATAATATATTTTATTTAACACTAACGTTTTTCAGTAACATTATCAGGATTTATACGCTCTTATCCATGGTTCTGAATATTGTTTTTGTTACCATGGTTACATTTATGGATTATGGCATAAATAAAAAAAGTTAATCCATGCATACACTTGTTTGTGTGTTAATAACAACCATCCCTGTATATAGTGTTGGTGCTGTGTGCTCCCGTACGTCAGTCCGCCCCGCCTGTCGACTGATGGTTGTATATCGATATGTTAATGTATGGGGAGGGTGTCATAGTGTTGGTGCTGTGTGCTCCCGTACGTCAGTCCGCCCCGCCTGTCGACTGATGGTTGTATATCGATATGTTAATGTATGGGGAGGGTGTCATAGTGTTGGTGCTGTGTGCTCCCGTACGTCAGTCCGCCCCGCCTGTCGACTGATGGTTGTATATCGATATGTTAATGTATGGGGAGGGTGTCATAGTGTTGGTGCTGTGTGCTCCCGTACGTCAGTCCGCCCCGCCTGTCGACTGATGGTTGTATATCGATATGTTAATGTATGGGGAGGGTGTCATTGTGTTGGTGCTGTGTGCTCCCGTTCGTCAGTCCGCCCCGTATTCCATCGCAGCGATGATGATGATAATGGCAAAGGCTATCTATAATGAAATAAAGAATGGACACAGAAAATACCACGAACGAGAACTTATTATTTTTCGTGTAAATACGAGTCAATAAAACATTAGACACGAATAGTAAACATATACAATTTGGAATTAATTATTCTATAACAAACGTCACAACTATAACAATAACGAACTGTGTTTTCAATATTCTGTCCGCGAGGCGTCCACACAGAGAGTGCACTATAAGTCACTCTAACGTCGGCGATTGTCGTCATTACTTTGACAATCATCTTAGATCAGCGGTAATCACAAGAGATACTCGCCTTATCAAGTTCTGTGTCAAGAACAATTGCGTAAATGATCGCTTCCTTCATTGATCAATCGCAGGTTCTGTACATCAGAGCTGTCAGGACTTGAATGAGATATTCGAGAGCGCTTCAGGAGTGCCATATGGCGTCTATGTACACTGTCGATTGATGAATTTAAGGGACGTCCCCAGTAAATGTCTTTAAACTCTCTTAAACAGCCTGTGTTACTGAACACAACTTTGGTAACCCATTTATTTACCCCGTACTAAGACTAAAAACTTTTTCGAACACTATAGCAATATTATTGTTTTTAGCATAAACGGGGGGTTTCCGATATTCTAAACAATCCTAAAATTGCCGGTACATCTTGCGTTATTGTTTAAAATATTTGGAAATAGTTTGATTACTGTATTTAACCTGACGAGTTATTGACAAACGGT
Source organism: Congeria kusceri (assembly GCA_027627225.1). Classification (NCBI taxonomy): domain Eukaryota; kingdom Metazoa; phylum Mollusca; class Bivalvia; order Myida; family Dreissenidae; genus Congeria; species Congeria kusceri. Next base: position 81,377,587 of record CM051024.1, read on the forward strand.
CAAAGTACCTTTATACATGTGCTAGGAAAGTTACAGATAAAAAACATAAGGCCTTAGGCCAACTATCAAACTGCTGGGATCCAGAGCAGCAAACTCATACCAATACTGCGATTTGGGGAGTAAGGTCTAAAGCCTAAGATTCATAACTACTATTTGTGGCAAACATGGGAAAGATCTAAAGATAAGCATAACCGTTATTGAATTCAGTTACTGGCTATAACAAGCTAGTGCGCATGACCATTTATGAAGACATATTTTCCTTCAGAATCATAATGACATACAGCAGACAACATTAGCAGATGTAGTTAAAAATATTATGGTTGAATATGTAGTGTCCGTGACAAAATTAAAGATATAGATCTACATTTGTAACTTGTATTAAAAAAAATAAACTTTACTAAACATTGTAAAACTATGCACTAAATTAAGTTGTTTTTAACGTTTTTTAGGTCATGCATACGGCACATGTGAGTATTTTTACTATATACCAATTAAAGTTGTGTTTTATTACTGTTGTTCGATCCTAGTACACATAATCATATAATTTATCTATTTATCTCAATTTGTTAAAATATACACTTTTTCGTATTGTTAACTTATCATCATTTAGAAGGGTAATGCGCCTTTAAAGTAATAAATACAAAGGCGTAAACCTTTAATGTCATGATATGTCTCACTTATCTGTCAACTCGCGGACCATTCAATCTCTAAACGTTTTTCTCGTGCTTGTTCTGGTTCACCGTAGATCTGTTTGTGCCAGTTCTTATATTGTTGTTTTTTTCGGTTCTGAAGTTAATTATTGGAATATTAGAACCATCCGAGCTATCAGCTAATTCCGTATTCGTGATTATATGACAAAGTGTTGTAAGCACTGTGTTTAATAACGGAATATCCGCTTTAATCCTGTAAACATAGTGCAAACGTGTGTTGAGTGTGAAAATTATGACAATATTCCATGGACACATAGGAATTGATGAGTTCAAAACTAATAAGGTGTCTTATTATAGCCATGCACGTGTTTAAGGTGGATTTATATTGTATTGTTTGAATACTGAAATACTATTCGTAGAAATGACACAGCATGGATAATTTGCGTCAGAGATGTAATTCGGAGAAAATTATGTGGGGAAATGCAACGGATGATGGTCAGCATAGTATTAAGCAGCGTTTCGAAAGCATTCCTCACATGTTGGTACTGTCAACAATCTGTGTAAATTATTGTGATAGCTGTACTGAAAACTGATAGACTTTACTTTAAAGTACAGAAAAATACTAACAATGGCACGCATGCGTTCCACGTATGTACATGGCGGAAAGTACATCATCATTTAAAGAATATTTAAAGGGGGTTAAAACTAATATCTCATCTCAAGGGCATTACAAGAACAAATATTATAATAAACTTTACGTGATAACGAGGTTTAAGTTACGTGTGTTTGTGTGCTGATACTTGAGCTGTTACCGTTTTATACCCGAATATCGTGTGCGTTTCTTTGGTAATACGTTGTCTTGGACAAGCTGTTGCCATATTGTCATCTCTACGGCAATCATGGCCAACGAAACAGATTTCGTGACCACTGAAGCGGTTAATTCAAAGAAGGACTTCATTTCAATATGGATTAAAATAATTCTATGCATTCTAGTGTTCATAACCATATGTGTAGCCGTCGTGGGCAACACGTTCACGTGCGTAATAGTTTACCGAAAGACGGTTATGAGAACGGCTAAAAACCTTTTACTAACGAATATAGCGTTGTCGGACTTGGTGCTGTCTTGCACGGTGATGCCGTTCTTGATATTCAAAACAGTGTTCCCGGGACATTTAGTGGACTTACGCCTGTGTGTTTCATTTTCAATGATCAAAGACGTCACTGTGGCCGTTTCGACCCTTACCTTGCTGATTATAAGCGCAGACCGGTACATGATTGTTGTTCACAAGAAAGATCGGCTCACCGTTTACATTGCCAAATTATGCATCGCTATCACATGGGGCATTTCAATCCTGTTCACTCTGGTACAGCTTGAAAGCAACAGCCAGGAGGCAATTTTGCACGATGTTCTGTTTTGTGATCTACATGGTTCATCTTCAAGATTAACGGTCATATATACGGCAAGCTTTGTGACGCTGACTTTCATTCTCCCAGTGGCAGCCACATTTTACCTATTCGCCGCCATTTTGAGAACTGTGCAATTAACCTACAAGAAAGTGCATATTCATACCGGAAGTAATCTAAATATTACCGTAACGCAGTACAGCAGCAAACTGGGACTTCCTCCGGTGGCGATGCGTTACAGATTCACGGGAGATTTTGAAGCCAAACGACGCGCATTTGGGACGATATTTATTTTATTTACCACATTATTTTTATGCTGGTTGTTTTATATGACAGAGAGGATTTCCAGAAATAACGGTAACAAAGAACATACGTCAGTTGATCTAATTGTGAAGTCAGTATTTATATCTTTAGGATTTATTAAAAGTGCGCTTTATCCTGTAATATTCTGCGCGCGCAATCGTCGTTTCCGGTCAGCATGTGGACGAATTTTGACGGCCAAGCTATGTCTGTTCAAGAAATGTGTCGTCGTCAAGTCTAGACGAATACGCCCACAGAGTCTTTACGCATACCCTGAATCTGTCGGCCATCTTTGACCATGGTATCCGAAATGAATCTATCCGAAAATATGCATGTTGACGCTGACCTATAGATCAACCAAAATTCAGCTGTATATAACGTCCTGCAAAAGTGCGAATTTCGACCCAGGAAAAGGCATCAGTCGTCTAAAATATAACTCAGCCCGTCCTGTGTTGCATTTTATGAGAGAACACTAGCATGATCCACTAGCTGATACCGCTCTGACTGGGTAACCTTGACTAACGAACGCAATTGCAAGCATTCTCTGCAACATACTGATGGACACTTTATAAACCGAAGCTATAAAGATCCAAGCTTCAGAAAAAATTACACACGCATGCCGCAGAAAAGTGCAAAAACTAGGTTCCAAACACCAAACGCCAGAAGACAAATGAGCCACAAGAACTGTCTATTCTGTATTTGCAAATTAAGCCATGGCAAAACTATAAGTTTGTTGTTTCTTAAACAACTAGGTTTCCAACTGGGCTAGACAAAAGAATCATGCTCGCTGCTGGAATAGGAGGCATTCTGTATTTTGCACTACATACGATCTAGTACGCCTCGACACAACTATATCAAATCTTCGTTTCGTTCAGCTAGTTCGACTTTCAAATGGAGACTTGTCCAGACACAAACCTGTGAATGGTTCAAGCTGCTTCTCATGTGCTAACAATCATCACACGACAACATATTCAATTTGAAAATATTTGTGGAGATTTTAATTGAGTGTCTGTATGCAATCACCTGATGCATATGTCAAATAACAGTGGTGAACACGTGCTTTGCAGGCACTGTGTCTATTATCTATTGCAATCTAATACTTTGCGTTTTCAGTTTTGTTTAGCTCGAAGAGTGCTATTTTTTATCAGATGATCTATGTTTGTGTTAATTAGAAACTTAATAGCGTTGCGGTATCTGTATTTTCAATGAATTATATAAAACTTGGACAGAAATAGCCATTTTAAAGCAGAAATGTGTCTTGGATCTTCTTTCATACGTCAGCGTGTTCAGGTTTTAATTAGGTTTCTTGTATATACTGATTATAATTAAATCCCATTAATCAAAACTGTTTTTCTCTGAAAAAAAATCGTCTGATGTTACAAATCTTTTACCGAAGTAAGTTTATCGAAATATATCATGGTCCCTTTATAGTTTGTTTAGTGCTTTGGAATTACATCTACGAAATCATGGTTGTATATGTAAACTCGGAACAATATTCATTCTTTTTAACCGAAATGTTGTATAGACATTTTATTTCTTGTGAAAAAAATCAATACATATTTTAAACGCAATTAATACCCGGTACTCTCTAATTAAATATGTTAATAATCGTGGAACATGTCAATGAAAATATACACTTTCCCGGGTTTTGCGCATGAACACATGTATATGTTTTATTTATATTCAGTTTGGCCTTACTCAGCATGTACTAGTGTGTCAATCGAAAATGTTAACGTTCATTAATAACTATTGAAAATTTAATTAACTATTACATTACCCATTAAATTTTTTTTTTTAATGTGTTAGGCAATGTTTCAATGCTCAGGCATTCACAAGCCAATATAACTCCCAACGTTTGAGCAATAACTCATGAGTTATTTGGTTTTTAGAACGCTTTGAGAGAAACGAATTTAGTGTTATGTTTGAGGAATTATGCCAGCCTTTCACTATAGAAATTATTAATAAAACTATCAATGAATTAAACAAAACGTTCAGGCCCCGATAGGCTTTTAAGATGAGTTCTTCATCTATGATAAAGACCTAATTTTACCATACATTTTAGCTGTTCATCTTCTGAGCGTTTGTATGAGAAAAAACTAGTATATACAAACAATAAATATAAGTATAGAGGCATAAAGGCATAACATTACTGAGAACATAAGAAAACTCCTTACACGCATCTAAATATTCGACTTTCACGGAACAGTATTCCGTTGATCTAGAAGCTCAGGCGGGTTTCAGACAAAATATAAGCAACATCGATAATAATTTTGTGCTTTGTGGTCTTCAGACGCCTATATTAACCAAGGAAGTCAAGGTGAGTTGGGGGGGGGGGGGGGGTTGTTGATTTTAGTAACGTTTTGATAACATTGGTATAGAAATTATTTGGTTTAAACTTATTGACCTAGGCTTTCGAGGCAAAATCTTTAGTATTTTTAAATCAATTTATTCAGCTGTTCGATCTAGAGTGAAGTTTTGTAATCAGTTATTACGTTGATATTTCGAATGCATGCTAGGTGTGAGACAAAGGGAATGTGTACCTCCTTTCCTGATTCCAACGTTATTAAATGATTTAGAATCTACCGTAAAACGGTATCAATGGAATTGAGGTATGTAACGCCACATACATATATGCACGTCGCCGCATAAACGTGAACACACGATTTCAACGCATATACTGATCGGACACGTTTATGCGGAGACGCGCAACGCATATATTAATCATTGCTTATATGCGTCAGGACTGTGCCTTTATAACGCATTTAGAGCACTAATATTAATTATTTATAATACGTACAGACGGAAACAAGTCAGGGAATAAGACTGTTGTTTGTAATGATGAAGGAGAACGTTTGTTTGGCTCGGCTAAGGATCTTCGGAATTCGCCAGCATGACTCACAATAACTTCCTCCTCCTCGTTAGATAAACTGTCTCCATCTATGTTACCTACCTATTGTTATCTTGTTTATGACCGTTAAGAAAAATAAAAATCAAAACGCTGACAGCGCACAAAAACTGTTGATGACAAAAGAAACTAAAATCATGTGCATTATGAATGCATTTTTGCTAAAAAGGAAACTGTTTGAATGAAATTCAATTTCCCACCTTCAAACTTAATAATATGGCTTCTTATTCAATAACATTTGCTAAAAAGGAAACATTTGTTTGAATGAAATTCAATTTCCCACTTTCAAACTTAATAATATGGCTTCTTATTCAATAACATATACGACATGTAACAACAAATATTTGTAAGAAACCAACAAATATTTTTAAAGTTAATTATCTTGTTCATACTGCAGTTTTAAAATTAACACATTGCAGTATATTGCTATCAGAATATTCAGAATAAGAATCTTTAACAAGAAATAACACTTTCACAACGCGTCAACAATAACCGATGGAGCGAATTAATTAAGTGGTCTTATTCTAGGACACCCAGGTAAATATTTCGGTTACATTCAAGTAAATAGCGAAAATTGGGGTGTCATCAATTTGACGTAACATTTGTAGTGAATGACTTTTTAGAAACTGTAATGATATTAAATCACATCATATACACATTATAATACACCTGACATACATTATCTCTGATAATAAAAAGTTAAGAAAACATTCGCGAATTTTTGCTGTTTTGAAAAAGGATCTTTTCAGGTTTCGATTTCCTGACTCGTAGCCTGCAAAGAAAAGAAGTAGTTTTTCGCGATGCCTGTTTTTGGAAATTACCCTCTCAAGAGACCGTTGCATCGACATTGAACGTGTAATTGATATAAAAGGGACAAACAAAATGCTTTAAAAAGAGATCATTTTATTTAGAGTTATAATATTACAAAATACATACATAAGATGTTTGACAAGCGATTGATTCAGAACAGAACAGTATTTTAATAGCGATTACTAGAACTATTGAATAAGAATTATTAAAGGATTGTGAAAATGGTATATAAATAATAAAAAATACTATATTTTATAAATCAGATGGCTTCAAACATAACACCGGTGGAATTATTAATTATTATTGTATGCATCTTTATTTCAAATTATTACCATGACGGCACATAACTATGCATGAATGATTATCATACTTATATAACGTACAAATATTTATAAACCAATAATAACTATGAACATGAGCATGCATACAATCTATAAAATAATAACCAGTCGCAACAGCACACCAAAAATTAATGTGAGTAAAATAACAGACAACTTTGTTCAACAAAAAACAAACAATGGTAAAAACGGTGGACACGAAAGCATAATCACGCAAAGGTTTAACCACAAAATCAACCACAGCCTTCATTGAACAGAGCCAAATCTTATAACCTATTTGTAGTATATTATTTCGATGAAATGGATATATATTTTTGTTTTCAAAACGACCCTCATATTTAACTATAAATTAAGTATAAACTAGTTTAGAAACTGGTATAAAATAAGTTTGACCCCAATGAATATTTATCCAATATATATATTTTTTTTTTAACACAACTTTTTAGTATGAACATGAAAGACCAAGATAATATGCATCATTAACTTATACAACCGTGATGGAAGGCGTAACAGTTGTCTGCATGTGTGCATCAATGCACGTAACAAATTTGGTAAAGTTATGATAAAACAAAAAACTGGCACTAAGTTATTTAGAAGAATAGTAAACCATAAACATAAAACTGACCTATTCAATATAACAGATGCCTGGAATAATCTTAGAAATACCTTTAAAACGTTATGGAAATATTTAAAGCAATATCAAACACTCAAAATAATAAATTAATAATGCTTTTTCATAATTTCCGTGGTATTCCACTGTATATATGCTGAAGCAAAGTACATGTTATCAATGTTTTGTGTATATATATATATATACAGTAGAACCTGTCTAAACCGAACGGCGTCGGGACCGGGCCGATCGTTCGGTTTTCAGAGGTGTTCGGTTTACCCAGGTTTTTTTAAATGTCATATTCCTTTAAAAATTTACGTTCTTTTATATATGTTTATTCGAGTATATAATAAGACAAGACAACATGTTAACGTTTACACTTTTATATAATTGTTTATTATTTTTGTTATTTACGATTAAAAATGTGTATTTGCACATAAAACGACACTCAAATTATCAATCAAACAAGTTCATGAATGTATGTTATGTACAACCTATTTACATCTCTTTAAAGAAATCGTTGACTGCTTTTATAAGTTTAAACATTTTTATTTTAGCTTGATCATGTCGCAATCGTTAGGTTTCAAGAGATCAGTGCCAGAATTTACTATATATATACATTAACTACATTATTGTGAAACATAAAAAATTGTACAGCGTAAATGAATTTCAACATAAAACACGACCGAATAATCTGTTTTTCACAAGTTGACTATTGTCCTATGCACCAACTTGCTAATTGCTAATTGCACCACTGTCCCGTTATCACCACGGCGAGTATGCCCGTTGTGTGTACTTGTGTCACCAACTATCGAGTTCACACTTCCGCGGTATCGCGAAGTGACACCTAACAGGATACACCGTTAGGTTTATTCATTTTTTTAAGATTGAATGAGATCACATTTGTGAAAAAATCGTTCGGTATTCGGTTTGGACAGGGTTCGGTTTATTAAGGTTTTTTGATAAATAAAATAATAAGGAAAAAAATCGGGACCAACACAGCCGTTCGGTTTGGACCGGGATTCGCTTTCACATGGTTCGATTTGGACAGGTTTCACTGTATATGCTGCAACAAAGTACACGTAATCAATGTTTTTTAAGGCATACTCAAACACTCAATAATAAATGCTGCTTAATAACATTCAGTGTATCAATGCTGAAGCAAATGTCACTCTTATACAACAAAAACTCAATACTTATAACTAAAACAATAACACAATAAAAAATGTTATCAGGAAATGCAACATTATAATACAGTCAACACATAAATACGTGATGTAATTAAGCAAAACCTAAAACAAATTTAGAAAGTCTCGTAACATTTGATTGCGTTCAAGTTTTTTACAAACTATAGTACATAATGACACAGTGTTAATAAATAAAAATACGATTGTTGTCTTATATTACAAATGACTATTATACTAAGCGAACGGTTTATTTTGCACTAAAATGAAACAAAATACAACAATTGTGGAAATTTGTTAGCTACAAACATGTTTTGTTTGCCTGAGGACCTCCACCCCTCTGCCCTGTATATTTTTTGGAGATGTAAGTGGATTTTTTTACTAATAATGTAAATGTCAACAATTTTCTTTGCAAGTAAAGTTAATGTGTCCATAAAACATTCTAAGCTGGACTAACAGTTAACGCCAGTATAGCACTATTCCATATTTGAAAGTAAATCTCATTATAGGATAGATAAAATATAAAATGTACTCGTTCTTGTTGTTAACACGCAGTGTAATCAAGTCTTGTAAGAACAACTGGATGATCTTGGACAACTGTAACTTATCAATCATAATGTTTAAGTGGTAATGTTTTCTTGTATAAAATGTACATGTGAGACAATTCCAGACATCAACACCACGTACACATTGTACAGAATTCAAAGTTAATAGACAGTGATTTAGTAAAGAATTATTTCAATTTCAACTTTCGTAAAATATGGACTTAATCATTTAAAGCAGGTTTGCTTTAATTTAACATTGTGTTGCATGTCATTATAGTCGCTATCTAATTGACTAACATATACATTTAACATTGTGTTGCATGTCATTATAGTCGCTATCTAATTGACTAACACATACATTTAACATCGTGTTGCATGTCATTATAGTCGCTATCTAATTGACTAACATATACATTTAACATTGTGTTGCATGTCATTATAGTCGCTATCTAATTGACTAACATATACATTTAACATTGTTTTGCATGTCATTATAGTCGCTATCTAATTGACTAACATATACATTTAACATTGTGTTGCATGTCATTATAGTCGCTATCTAACTGACTAACGTATACAGAACTAAAACCATACGGCAGCCGATCATGTTAATAATGATGTTATGAACACGAATTCTAAAACGGTATCAGAAAAATATGTACACATAAAAATATAACATGCTTAAACACAATACACACTATTTGTCAAATTTAACACCAACGAATGGTTTGCATATATGCATTTTCAAAAAGTGTCTAAATTGGACACATTTAAACAATTGTTAATATTATAAACGTACAATCTTAAACAATATTTTAAATATAACACTTTTATTTGTGACAGACAATGGTATCATTTCAATAAATATCAACTGATCAACTTCGTAAATAATGATAGCAAAGGTTTACGGAGTATTATCTTTATACGATTCAATATAATTATTATAAAACACATCGTATAAACTTACCGAAAATGAGATAATTATCCAATTAAATTATTGATGACCAACATCCCGCTAGAGTTTATATGGAGTTCATATAACATCTGTGAATTTTCTTCACTCTATGGTGGTCTCAATTCCACGTTTGATTTATTATACAACAATTGTAACGCGTAGTTCAATCCAAATGAAAACGTTTGGTCCAATTCCATCCCACCAGTCTGGAAACCGCCAAGGTGTACCATAGATACAGCTATTACCCTTGTTGCGCTTGGATTATTAATCAAATCCGCATTGCCCAGCAATCGGGGTATGCAAACCACAGAACCGCTGTCACCTTGGGCGGTAAACCTTTCATCTGAACCAGGTAAGTTGTCTATCACCACAACGTAACTGTTAAAAGGCTGTGCAGCTACAGGCAATGCTGGTGGCGGTAACTCCATGTCCGCAGACGAAATAATTCCAAATGTCAAACCAGATTCACCGCCATGTTTGTAAACGTTAATATGCAATATATTTGCACCTTGTCCATCCCAAATCTCCCAGGGTCTGTTTAATCCATCCTCGTCTTTTATATTTGTCTCGCATAAGCGTTCAACATCATCGATTATTTTCAACGCCGTAAAGTCAATTAGACGAAAGGAGGTTTCGGCAGAGCAAACTGTTAGATCTGGATTACTTCTCGCAAACAACATGAAATTGCCATCGCTATTTTTGATAAAAACATCTTGTTCTCTCGCGGGATAACCGAGCAAATGGGCGCACGTAAGGGCGTATTTCCTGTCGTTATCATCAAAAACGAACGCCCCGACTGTGCCGGTGTCAACCGACCGTATGACATCTCCGTTTTCGTATTGTATGTTGGTAAGAGGTATTGGTGGTTTGGTCACTTTCTTAACCGACCACGGAAATTCAACACTGTGACGTTTCATTATTTCCTTTATTTCTGAGCCAGCTTTCTGCACTTGTTCATTGTTAACCACTGATTCCAAATACACGGTAAATTGATTGTAGACTGTTCCAATACAATGCACCCCTTTAATGCTGAAAATAAACAAGTACACAGAATATATTGTAAACAAATTGCACACATTACAGACAAAAAGACAAATTGCAACAAAAAGTGTATACTTATAATGAATATTATATTTAGGAAAGCGTGTCTTACAAAGCAGAACAGACAATATACGTATAGGACCGTAGCTATGTTTACCCTAAAATTTCTTTTCGGGCAGGTGCTGGTACGACAGGGGCCTTTCGTAGCCAGTTAATCTTCTTTCCAAAAGAGGACTGCTCAAGGTAGCTGTTTACTTCAAACGACATCTTCATGCAAATTGTTGATTTCTTGGCATATTCGTTTTCTAGTTTTTGCACAAGAGGCCATACGTCTGTAATTATGGAGTTCACTAACTCTGAGTATTTGCATACTTTATCTTTGTATTTCAATTTCTTTATGTCCTCTTCCATGATTTTTAAAAGTAAACCTTCGGTAGAAGATGCAATGTGGTATGTGAATTCGTCGTCGAATTGAGTATCAACAAGAATTCCCTGTGAAATGTGTGATGATACAGACAGTTTTTCATAAAACGGAAAAATAACTCGGCATTTTATTATCCTAGCTAGATTTAACAAAGTTTCGCGTCCAATTTTCCCTTCAATCCCTGGCGTGAGCTTCTCCATGGCACTTATGCCAGCCGCGATTGAGTTAATAGCGCGGTTTGTAGAAACGAAGTTCTCAAAATGGCTTGGGTGTATAGTTTCCTTATTGTCCCATGTTTCACTAGGAATAAGCAACTTCAGGCATTCGGCTACCTCTGAGAACCCGTCAACCAACTGCTGCTCAAAATAATCTGAAATGGCTGCAGGCAGGTCGGTGCTATCTATTTTGAACACCACTGACCATGACTTATTCCAGCTAAGTGGACGCCATTTCAACTGTTCATCAAAATCGTTTTGAATAATTGTGCGTTCTTGATCGGAAGATGTCTTGAACAGATTAACGGCAAAAAACAGCATACTTTCTTCAGAAGGGGATTCTTTGTTAAGAACTTCTAGGGCATCTTTTAAATTCTGAAAGGGATTCAGATGTATTAATGCATAAATAAGCATCGTAACAGGAGACTATCTTCACTACCGATGGAACTATGTAAGTTACATAGTTTCCAATTCGTTCGAAAGTATGAATGTTTTTCAACGTATTTTGCTGGTTATATTTCCTTACTATATATGTAAGCAATCCAAATTTCCCACATAACATAACTTTAAATATTTAGAAAAATATGTATTTGTTAATAAAGCGTCGTCAAATTTAGTTCATGTTCTTGAATATTAATGGAAAACTTAAAAATCGTTAATTTGTTGTTTTTTACGCAACTGTCTTCAACGCCAATACCAGCCTGGTAACCAGGGTTGTATAAGTTTTACTTTGACTTGATTTACAGACAGATAACATGGGTGCAGGGTATTTTAGAGTTCTATATAATATATTTGAACGTCAATGCCCATTACCTGAATGAAATGAGGGTCTTGTCCCTCTAAAAAGCACAGATACAACAGAGTTTTCGTATTCTCCTTGCCATCACTTTCTTCTGTTGATGTCGGTAGCGACGTCGGGTCAACACTGAATCTTTCTGTTGGGGAGTCGGATTTCGTTATTACTTTTATTTCAAGATCACTTTTAAACCTCGTAAACCTCTTTTTTATTGCTTCTAGTTGGTCCTGTATTTTCCACTCCACCGATCCTGAAGGGAGGGCGTAAAGTATGCTGGTTATTGGCAATCAATATGTTTACGTCTAGTATGTTGTTTTTGGACAAAATGATATTTCATACAATAAAATATAACACGATGTTTTGGTTATTCTGCCGGGCTCGGCTAGCTCAATTGGTAGAGCGCTAGACTGTAAATCTTTGGATCGTGAGTTCGAACCCCAGCCCGGCGACATAACTTGTGTGCGGATTGGTCATGAATTTATTTATACGGCCATTCTCCCCCTACCTCCGATTGAAGTAGGGCAATTGTCAGTTATGTGCACTTAGTACTGGTAAACCGCTCATTCCGGCTAAGCTTGCCAAGGAAACATTGTATGAACAATTGCGTTTAATTCGATATTAAACCGAACGAAAACGTATTGTTTTTCCATGTTTAATCACATTTCTTGACACATAATTCCAACTAATTTTCAAAGAAGTTTAGATTAAAATGAAGTCAAATTATTCTTCCAATCCAAATTTACGTCGAGTTTAATTAAATGAAACATGTAATTAAACTTGAAATATTGTTCACCTTAAACGCGTGTTTGTTTGCAAATCAGTACCATTATACAACATTAAACCCAACGTAAACGCCTATTTTTTCTCAAGTTTAATCACAATTTATGACGCACTATTAAAATTTAGATCAAATTTATACAAAATTAAGTTCGGTGTTTTTTTGACCAAATTTACGTTGAGTTTAATCAAGCGGTAATATTAAATCAAATTATACGAATTCATGAAAGAAAAACAAACCGTTATCCTTATAAAACGTATTGCTACAAAATAACTGTGTCATCATTGTAACGTCTTTTAATAAAAGGCGACGAGATTTTGAATATAATTGTGACAAGTGGAGAAACAGATCCGTTTTAGAGGTGAACTTCGGGATATTTGCGACGGGATGTGTGGAAGTACTTTGAAGGTCCGGATACTGGGAATTAGGAGCAAACGCCTTGGAATTATTATATTATGCTTAATTTAAACTGGTTTCAGTCATTTACACATGGTCCTTATTGTGTTGGTGTGATATATCTCTGCTAGCACAAAAACGTGCTAACGTTAAAAAGGTATGGTTTGTTTGACGTTTCCAAAACGTTGCGGAATAACGTTACGATATAACCTGTAAATAACCTCATTATAACTTTACGTCAGACATTGCACAACAGAACTAGGAAGGTGGAGACAAAGAAAATCAAATGTTGCGCGTGTTCGGTCAATCCCAGCTAGATACCGAGAGATAAAGGAATGGTGTTAAATAACATCACTCAGTATCTCGGTTTGGGATATTTACATAATTACGTCTTAGAATACAGCAAATGCTTTTCTTTCGTACATCATGGGATGTTTAAATAACTTCATAAAAATAATTATTATAAACAAATATCACTCAAAAATCACGTTTTATTGGACAATACATAAGTGCAGATTATGTAGTTTCGAGTGATTCTTTGAAAGAGTTTACTATCTTCTTGCTGCTTGCAATACACCGCTGGAAATAAGTATACACAATGTCTTACAAGATTGCACTCTTAAAGGACAAAAAAAAATTGAGATTAAAGATTGAGATAAAGAATATCAGAGACTACTCGTGGACATTTGTGAAAACGTGGTGAAGTTTTGCTAAACATGGGTGAATGTTTTGTCTACATATGCCACAGACAGGCAGACACTGACTATATGACATTATTGAGTATTCAACTAGAACTGATGATCTTCCATAAGAAATGTATATAGTATCAACATTCAAACTTAACCAGATATATTTGGTGCCGCATCAAGATTTTTTGTGTGTGATGATTTGACACAAATGTTAGTCATATGTAATAATCTGATAAATATTTACTATTTCAAAGTGTTATATTTATATATTATAGTAATCTATATTATGTTACTGTTATCACTTTTACTTCAATCTAAACGAACCGCACAGTTGATCTGATCACTTTTGTGTACAATAATTTATAACTGTGTTGATATAAATGAAATTATAGCAGTATATAGAATACTTTGGGTTTGTCGATTATGTCCCGATTATTGCAATTTTATAACCAATATATATTCTATGCATGCAATAAAATGTGATTTATATAACTGAAATATAGATATAGTATCATAATTATGGTGACACACAAAATATTTTAATAAGGAAATTCTACATGATATGATGACAGGTTTACACGATATAAATGTAAGTAAATACATGTAGATAAATTATAACGGGCAATGGCTGATAAAAGTAAGTAACCAGTCTAACATGTATACATTAAAATTAGTCGTCACTTACCAAATATATCTATAAATCGTGGATACAGGCTTAAAAAGCGATTCCGGAAGTATTGAACTCTGGGGTAAACACGCCATGTCGGATATAGTGTCTGAATTCGCAGTTCTGACATTGTATGTGTGGTAAATTTACATTCGGATTAGATATCTCCATGTGGCGAATGCCAGCTGACTTCTACAATAAAATACAAGATAATTTAACACACACCTTATGAACAATGTAAACCTCATAAAACTAGCTTTACGAAGTTTAAAAACTTTAAACGATGAGATTTAGTAGTTCGCTTTTTTAAACGATGAGATTTAGTGGTTCGCTTTTTTAAATGGTGAGATTTAGTGGTTCGCTTTTTTAAACGATGAGATTTAGTGGTTCGCTTTTTTAAACGATGAGATTTAGTAGTTCGCTTTTTTAAACGATGAGATTTAGTGGTTCGCTTTTTTAAATGGTGAGATTTAGTAGTTCGCTTTTTTAAACGATGAGATTTAGTAGTTCGCTTTTTTAAATGGTGAGATTTAGTGGTTCGCTTTTTTAAATGGTGAATGATAAGATGTTTTAGTTTTGACTAAATATTTGAAATTATGACTTATTTTGTAAAACTTCTTACATGTTTCACAAAAGATAAGATAAAGTCAATAATCTACTTGCAAATATATAACGTTTTTACAAAGGAGAACCTATTATATATACGAGTATTATTTCAATTAATAACACATTCACTATTTAGAGTTTTAATTTTTGTGACAAATTTTACCAAATAATTTCTGTCAAGCAAACTTAATCCATGTTCGATGACATAAAGTAATTGTATTCATTTCATCACATTTAATGCAGATTCCGCATGTAATGAACACAACTTCCTGATCCTAAAAACTTCAAATATCAAAATCCAAGTAACCTTTGTGTTTCAAGTACAAATTAAATAAGATAATTGAAGTATTTTTTAAAACCGACAAAACGAAGTCAACTGTTCTCTAGAGCTATTTTTCATTTCGAATTGGGTTTTCCAAAGTTTAAAATACATATGATGGGATTTCGTGAAATACGAGCTGTCATGGTTTACCGATTACTTGAAATACAAGTTTCCCACACCCGATTACGAAACACTTCGATATCCGTAACTACTTAAGTATAAATAGGAATGCTTCATAACATTCTTACTTAGAGTATGTACACACAAAACCTGCAAAACGTGCACATATCTCATATACTTCAACTCCTCTCTGGAAAGTTTCACCATCACGACCTGCTTTCAAGCGAAACTTTGTGCTGGTTTCCAGATAGTTTCTTCATGTTACGTTAAACCTTTACGACTGGGAACCATAATTGTTTTCGTCCCAAATTCATTTCAAACATTTGACAACGAAAGTTGGACGTCTGTATTATTGGTTACCGGGGGAATTCTGTAATATTGGTTACCGGGGGTAATTCTTTTAATCGATCGTTGAAGTACATAATATGATAATTTGTTGGTAGTTGCATAAAATGTAAACCACTAGATTATACACCAACACGTAATCAGCCATTAAGTTGATGAACTTGTATGGAACGCCATGATGTCTTATGTCGTCATGATTCGTGTTGTCTTGTTTAGGATTGTCTTATTATGTCAAAAATAATGTCGTTATGTTAAGATTTAGTTTCATCATGTGCTTTGATTTGTCGAACTTTTCAAACAATTATGTTATTTTGTCAAAAAAATCGTGTCATTATGTGAAAATAGTGTTTCATCATGTGCTACGATGAGATGAATTTGTCAAAAGTATATCTTATCATTTCAAAAAGACCTGTCATTATGTTAAAATATTGTTTCATCATGTGCTAAGAGTATGTGAACTTGTCAATATAATATGTTATTATGTCCAAAAGACGTGTCATTATGCTAAAATGTTGTTTCATTTAAGATTAGTTGAACTTGTCAAAAGTATATGTTGTTATGTCCATAGGACGTGTCAGTATGTTAAAATGTCGTTTCATCATGTGCTATGGTCAGGTGAGTTTGTCCAAAGTATATGTTATTATGTCCAAAAGACGTGTCATGATGTTAAAATATTGTTTCATCATATGCTATGATCAGGTCAACTTGTCAACAGACTATGTTATTTTGTCAATATACTATGTTATTGCGTCAAAATTACGTGTCATTGTGTTAAAATACTGTTTTATCATGTGCTTCGATCAGGTGAACTTGTCAAAATTATATGATATTATGTTTAAAAGACGTGTCATTATATTAAAATGTTGTTTCATCATGTGGTCTGGTCAAGTGAACTTGTCACAAGTATATGTTATCATGTCTAAAAGGCGTGTCATTATGTTAAAATGTTGTTTCATTATGTGCTCTGGTCAGGTCAACTTGTCAAAAGCATATGTTATTATGTCCAAAAGACGTGTCATCATGATTAAATGCTATTTTATTATGTACTTAGACTAGGTGAACTTGTCTAAAGAATATGTCATTTTGTCTAAAAGACGTGTTATTATGGTAAAATGTTGTTTCATCGTTTATTATTCTAATGATTTTGTACATTAAACTGGTTATTCTATCATATACACATGTTTTTTGTTGATATATGATTTTAACTTGTCAAGACTTAGTCTTATCATGTCTACAGTTAATTCGTTTTGTTGCATCTACGTGTTGTCTTGTCCAAATGTCATGTTGTTGTTGACACAAATTTATTGGAGTGTAACCACGAAATGGCGGGAAATCAGAGCACGATGGAGCCATTGGAGGAAGTTCTCACTCACGCAGGATTGCCTGCATTAATTAATAAATTTAAGTCCGAAAAAATAGAAGTAAGCGCAATCGCAACGCTTTCCGATGAGGATATAGTGCGCTTGGGAGTGGTCACTATTGGGGATAGATTGCGCCTGAAAGAATGCGCTAAACAAAAGCAGATTCGTACCACAGACTTGAGTATAGTCTATATAGAGTTCTAGATCTAGTTTTTTTTTTATACCAAATCTTAGCTGTACCTGAATCAATACGACTTGTGTGGTATGTGCTACGGATTTTGAAAGACGATAAGATCACTAATAAGCTGGATCCATGGCATAATCTATGGACACGTTGCTGTGGTAAAATTATTGAACTGTATGAATAGATAACGACTAACCCCATTAATGACTCGTGCCATGTTGTCATAACAACAGATAGTTGTTGACCATTTACTCATAACAGTGGTATTAAAGGGACCTGTTCACAGATTGGCTAATTGAAAAAGACTTTCAATATTTTTATACCCCTACTCTTTGAAAAAGTGTGGTTTATATATGAATTGTGCATGTTGGTCCGTACGTAAGTACGCCGGTACGTGCGTCCATTATTGTGTTTCCCCTCCATAACTTCGTAACGCCTGGAAGGATTTTAATAACTTTATTATTCCCCATGACCAGACGATGTGTCGCGTACCTGACCCATGCGCGTCAATCAAAAGGTCATGGTTACAATTCAATACATCTTTTTTACTGCCGCTCCATAACTTCGTAATGCCTAGAAGGATTTTAATATAACTTGATATAAATATTTACTATGACCAGCAGTTGTGTCGGGTACATGACCCATGCTTGTCCTACAATGGTCAAGGTAAATGTTTTTCATTTCCGCTTCATAACATCTTAATGCATGGAAGGACTTTAATACAACTTAAGATATTATTATTCCCCATGACCAGAAGATGTAACGCACACATGACCAATGCTTGTCCTTGAAAGGGCAAGGTAACAGTTGAAGGTAAAAGGTCAAAAACTTGTATTTCGTTTCTGCTCGGTAACTTCTGAATGCCTGAAAGGATTTGAATATAACTTATTATTCCTAATGACCCCATGTCTCGCATACATGACTTAATCTTGTCTGTCATAGATCAAGGCACAATTCAAGGTCATATATTTGTATTGTATTTCCACTCCATAACTTCTTAGTGTCTAGAAGGATTTTAATATTACTTAACATTGTTATACTTCATGATCAGATAATGTTTCACGTATGCTTTCCATTCTTGTCTGTCAAAGGTCAAGGTCACAATTCTACGTCTGCATCCGCGTCTAATCTTGGTTTATACAGTTTATCATCAAATGTCTTGTATCTTCAAAACTACATGTTATTCACTTCAAACTTGGAATATACCTTTGTCATTTACTACAGCATCAGGTGCAACATTTCCACAATTCAGATTTGTATTTTGACAGAGTAATGCGCCTTTTTGCACATAGATTTTCTTGTTTTAAGTTTATATTCAAAAGTCTTACGACTTGACAACTACATAAGTTATTCACTTCAAACTTGAAATGAACCTTTGTTATCAACTCCCAACATCAATTGCAACATTCCCCATAACTCTATTTTGTATCTTGAAAGAGGTATGCCCCTTTTTCACATAGATTTATGTTTAAAGTTCATATTCAAACGTCTTATAACTTCAAAACTACACCACAAGTTATTCACTTAAAACTTGGAATGTACCGTTGTCACCAACTCTAACATCAAGTGCAACATTTCCCAAAACTCAATTTTGTATTTAGCAGAGTTATGCCTCTTTTTCACATACATTTTCGTGTTAAAGTTTTAATTAAAAAATCTTGTAACTTTAAAACTACAGAAGTTATTCACTTGAAACTTGGAATGTACTTTTGCAACATTCGCTATAACTCTGTTTTGTATTTTGGCACAGTTATGTCTCTTTTTGCACATAGTTTTTTCAGATTTAATTTGTATAACTTAAAACTTGATAGGTAATCCAATTGAAACTTGGAATATACATTTGTCATCATTCATCATTGCCACAATCCACATAACCCTGTTTTGTATTTTGACAGTTTTATACTCCTTTCCCCAAAGATTTTCAGTGTTACGTTTCTATTCAAAAGTCTTGTAATTTTTAAACTACATAAAGTATTCACTTGAAATTTGGAATACGTCCTTGTAATCAACTCCAGCATCAGGTGCAACAATCCCCATAACTCGCTTTTTGTATTTTGACAGAGGTATGCCCACTTTTCACATAGATCTCGGGGTTAAAGTTTTTGTTCCAAAATCTGATAATTTCTAAACATGTATACGCATTGTATTTCAACAAATGTATAAAACATCCCTAATTACCGGTCATGAAAATGTGGCTGCAACGTCCCAAAATATGGAGGTCAGATTATCAACAACCGTAAATTTAAAATACTAGTAAATTCCATTATAATGAATGTTGAACTATTAAAGTCTCTGTTTTCAGCTGTTAATTATTATTCTAACATTACATTTACTGAATATTCTATATACAAAAAAAATACAACAAATTTTCGTTGTTAATCTACCAATAAACAACGCAAACAAGTATTTTGTTATTGACGTCATAATGAATTTGTATCAAGGAATGACGTCACTAGCGTTCGAACGTTCGCTCGGGAAGTTGTGCGGAACATAGTAAAATGTAGTTTTCAATACAATTGCAAAAAAATCAGATCATTTTAGAATCGAAATAATATTCAATTTATCGTTGTTTATCCGCCAGTAAACAACTCTTTGTCGTTCTTATGCGTGGCTATTAAACTACATACTGGGCTTACGCCCTCGTCGTTTAATTTGTCCCCATCAGAAATGTCTTGGCCGATAAACAACGATAAATCGAATATTATTATACGTGCCATCTGAAATGGCCGCATACTCATATGGCGGGTTTTTGTATAGATCTTGATCTAACGTTCGCTTAGCTCAAACATATTTTATCGCAATAGATCTAGTAGCCTACCTTGTGTACGTCTTAATAAATTATTTGTCCTGTTAATTTTAAACCTTGATCGTATTTTAATAATTGTGTCGTTTTCAACTTCTAAACATGTTGTGTTCTTTGAAAGCATACCTTATGTTATTCCAATGCTTTTAATCGATCACTAGAATAGACAATTCTATGTAAAAATGTGTATGGTGGTTAGAGAATTCTTAGTGAATACTTTAAAAAATGACCTACAAAGTTTTCTTCAGAAAAGGGTTTAGATTTTTGTGAATTTGGATTAAAATTGGATTCAATTAAATTTTAACCGATACCTGGTACGTCCTCTAAACAAGTGTGGTGACCTAAACTCGTTTGTTCATGAAAAAACATAGGAAAAACTACCGAACTCGCCTTTAACAAAAATGAACAGAACTGTACACGGCACACAATTTTACTGTTCATGATGTAAGGTAAATCTTAAAAAACTATTATCCGACACCACTGGATCAAGTCAGAGTGGTGATAGTGAAAACTAAAAAGAAAAAATCGGCACATATCTTAAATATTGGCGTATAACCGCCAACTTTGACATTTCCATCGAAAGGAACAAGTTGAGAATGAATGTTGAAGTTGAGCTAATAAATTCAAAATGTCGCTTCGTAGTACAAATTATGATTTATTTATGTATTCACTACCAGCATGGGTAAGTAATGATCTCAGCAAGATATGTGTAAATATGTATACATCTGAAACACATACATATTAAACTACATCTTTGTTCCCAAAGCTTATATACTTTGAACGCATTAATATGACTTGCTAAAATAACCTGTTGTCAGCTATTATGTATGTATTATGTATGTAGAGTCTACACTCTATTGTTCATTGCATAGCTAAAATGGTACTAATCTGTACTTATTTTGCCGTAAATATCAAAATACTTTTATATAAATGTACACCATGCGAGGTTAGTAACAGCAGTTGTGGTAAATATTAGATTAACACAATTTGTTTTATAATTGACATATTATTTTATAAAGATACATTTATTGTATAAAACATGGTACAGTTATGGCTCACTGCCTTTCCATTGCATTTATCTGGTGACCGATATAGGATCTGTAGTTCATAAAACATCTTCCCATTATCTGGGAAAGTGCCTATTGGGTCAACTGCAATTAACTGACCACCACACATTTTTGTCAAAACCAATTAGGGATTTCATTATATTCACGCGCTATTCTGAATACATTTTGGTAAACGTTGATACCGAAATTTGGACAAACCCAGTTTCTAGGACACTCGCGCGCAAGTCGAAGTAAACACTCATCGTTTATCTCTGGATGGTCTATTTGAAAAACCGGTGTTTCATTAATTTGAGGAATGTTTTGACTATGCTGTACGGGCGGAAGTAAATCCAATGTATCTAATTCGCCGTTCAGAACTCATGCAGTCCACAAGCGCATAGGTGATGTACCCACGGTCCTCAGTCTGTGGGAAGCCCAGGCTTCTCTCCATATATTGAGCTTTTCGTTTATTTTGTGCAGGTATGTATAATGCAGAGAAATGCAAGGGATTTAGAAAGCTCAAAATACTTTCATCTTCCATAAATAAAAAGAGCTGATACAAGTGAGCTAAGACTCCTTCATATACGTCGCGCCAGAGTGTCTCAATTCTTAGGTTGTGTGTGCTTTTTCCTGTTAGAATTCCACGGGCTCCTCTTTTTCGTACATAAATTCGACAATTCTTATGTTTTCCAGGCCTTGATCAGTTCTGACGCAACGAGGCATACCAAACTTGTATGTAGCTTCACAGAACACCTCTAGAAGCGACTCAGATCTGTTGTTATCTAAACAGCGTAAAGCAGTCACTAGTCTGCTGAATCCGTCTATTGCACCTGCAATGACAAAGCCCCACCTAATAATTTTGTGATTTGTATCCACGTGCCACATATGTTTGGTCCTTGAACGTGATCAATGCGCCGGTGCAACCTTCCAAGTTGCCGTTCTTTTATGCCATTCTGATCGTGCTGATGTAGAATATCTCGAAGTCTGTACCGAGGTATCTAAAACACATAATTCCTATAATGACTCAGATCTTGTAATGAAATAAATATAAAAGAAGTAATTTACTGTTATTTACAAACTCGTACCATTTTCCTACCACTTAAAACACGGTCTGTAATCACTAGTGCCACCTCTTTTTGGAGATGCATTGGAAAACGAGCCAATTATACTTCATAGGTGGCGCTAATGACAGAAAGTAGTAGGAACAAGTAAAAACAGTGATAGAAGGTGAGTTGGGTTTATATGTTTTATAACCATTTGTGACACTGTTTTAAAAATTGGACAATGTAGTGCGATTTGGAATCAATATTACCTTGCAAAAATGTAGAGAAGTATGAAGAAGTCACAACGCATTTTAAAACGTCAGGATTTTCATAAGTTGTTACATGGTTAAAATTGAACCAGGTAATTGATGAATTTGAACGTGTTAAGACGTAATTTACACACAATTAGAGCATTAATGGCTTAAATTAATTACTTTCGAAATGTATTATTTGCTGCGTTATCAAAAATGTTGGTTTGACGTCGATTAAACATACTATTTTGCATTTTCACGTAAGAGGTGGAGCCAAAGCAATGGAGGTGGCGCTCAGAACAGGAGTTGGAGCCAATGCATATTATATAGTTTGAAGAATTGACAATTTTATTAACGTTTCATTCTACATTTCGTGATAAGCATTACATGTATAATCATATTGACCATTTAAATTGTCACAAATATCACTTAAATAGTATCTTTTGTAGTGCATGTATACAGTTCATCTTAACAAGTCTGCAAATTCAAGTAAGGTGTACGATTCTTTAAGGATTTGTAATGAATCGAAATCGAACACATTTGAACCTTATACACGCCCCGTTCCAGAAGCGACCCTGGGTCTTTTAGTGCCCGGTGTGAAGCACCTAGTACACTGCACCTCGGTTTAACGTCTCATGCGAAAGACGAGGAAGAAGGTTAGGGTGTAGCGGGGGGCTCGAACCTGCGACCCCTGGGTTGCGAAGCCGATGTTATTCCACTAGACTACGCATCCGCCACAAGCTTTATATCGATACGCGCATGCGCGCTATTGATAAATGCATTCTAACCTATGGATGTTTCCATTTAAGTGCGCGATTTCATAGGCGCGAGTTCGAATCCTGCTGGAACCGTGTATCGAAAAAACAACATTTTTGGCGTTCTATAAATTTTTCCGTCAATATAATGTGTTGTTTAATACGTGTCTATATAAATACCGGCGATATGTCCCTTTAAAAGCAATTCCTACCAAACTAGATCATATATCAATATTCGAAATATACAGTAGAACGACATATTTACTATGATATTTTTCTGGCGGAGGATCTCAATTAACATTCGTTCTCCACACCTGGGAATTTCCTGTAATGTTTCTTTTACTACAACAGTTCATTGCTCATCGTCTATTTCCGTGAACAGAAGTTTCTTTAATCCAAATGCTCGCATTCGTCGGTAGATTGTACTTTCAGAAACACCGAGTAATTGAGCAATTTCAGTTATAGTAAAATTAATGTTTATCAAATATTCTAAATAGTCTTTTGGTATCACATACACAGGTGCCCCTCCACCATTCCCCGGTAACGAACTTGGTTTAGAAGGTCCATAAGGAATATAGGCTATCCTCAGTTTCATGATTTCACCCCTGTCACTGAGTCCTACACAGTTCATTTCATATAACGACATCTTGCACACAATATCAGGAGAAATATTTTCATTTTTAAATGCATGTGTAAGTCGCTCTAATCCAATGTCTTTCAATATCTTCTCCATGTTAAATTACACTAGTTATTTATTAAATTACAGACACGCTTAGTATAACAGTTTATAATCTAAACGTTCATAATAACAAAGCTATTAGACATAACAAAACACCGATCTGACAAGTTGACATTACCCGATAATAAAACAAGATGTGAACATTGCATAACACATTCTTTTTTGACAAGTTCACCTGATCATAGCACATGATGAAACAACATTTTACCATAATAAAACTTCTTTTTGACATAATAAGATATTGATTGACAAGTTCACCTAATCATAGCACATGATGAGACCACATTTTACCATGAAGACACGTCTTTTAGATCTAATAACATATACCTTTCAAAAGTTCAGCTGATCCTAGCACATGATGAGACCACATTTTACCATGAAGACACGTCTTTTGGATATAATAACATATACCTTTCAAAAGTTCAGCTGATCCTAGCACATGATGAAACGCCATTTGATCACTTTTTTATCAGAATACCTCATTCCAAACACGTTACTATGTATATTCTTCAACATTTGGTCATGCTTTTATAAAAATACTAAAACAAAACACGTTACTATGTATGTTCTTTAACATTTGGTAATGCTTTTATAAGAATACTAAAACAAAACACGTTACTATGTATGTTCTTTAACATTTGGTAATGCTTTTATAAGAATACTAAAACAAAACACGTTACTATGTATGTTCTTGAACATTTGGTAATGCTTTTATAAGAATACTAAAACAAAACACGTTACTATGTATGTTCTTTAACATTTGGTAATGCTTTTATAAGAATACTAAAACAAAACACGTTACTCTAAGTAGTCTGCAACATTTGAACAGGATTTTGTGAGAACATTAAAACAAAATACGTATCTATGTTCTGTAACATTTGATCAGGCAATACGTATACTGAATACAAACAAAGTAAAAATCCAGCTGCATCAACAGGAGATAATTCTTATGAAGCGCACAAGTCCTTTATTTACAGTAAGTGACCAATTGCCAAAACAACACGCACAATACAAAACACACAACAAATACAAAACACAAATATGGATAAAACTGGGTTCACCGACTTGGAACAGTCACTTTATTGTGTATTGTCTGCAACATTTGAGAATACATTTGTACGAATACTTACAAAGCAAAAAACGTTAAAATTTATGGTCTGCAGCCTTGATTAGGATTTCGTAAAAAGTTACTAAAAACACTAAAACATAATAATGCAACTTTGTATCAGGATTTTGTCAAAATACACGTACAAGGCTTTATGTCTGGGCTGCAAAATTTTAACAGGTCCTTGTTATGAAAGGAAACGTACAGCTCGAAAACATTAACATGACACTCGCGTTCTGTTATCAGCATTCACCGTTCACGCGTTTCACACGTTTAACGATATCAAACAGTATTTTCTGTGGGATATTCTTTCATCGATTTACCTCGAGTCGAGTACGGAAAATAATATATGCATGGTAACGTTGTTTTAATATATTCATGCATAAAGCTCAGTGTAAGGTTAATGTTGGCGAGCATTCACAGTCTACTATATGTATATACGGACTACAACAATTATTTGTGGTTGTTTTTTTCAGAATACCGAAACAGAACACTGCCATATGAATTTACTGCGAATATCGCAAGGCACTATTCACGGACTGCAACATTTTATCAGGTATTTTTATAGAACATGGTACTGTTATGTATAGAGTATACCAGGTTTCTTAAGCTTATAACACTTAAACTAAACACAAAGATTCTGTGAGAAAAATTAATCTTTACATCATTACAACGCACATGATTATCTGATATCTAAGAACAGGCTTACGTGTAAAATGATAAACACAACATAACACACAAAACGCTGTGGTATAATTTATCACTGCATGAAAATAATCTGTGTGTGTATATAAAGGATATGTGTTTGTTTTTGGTGTGATAACGCGTGATATAATCACCGGAACAGGAGACAATATTTTCACGAGCGCTTGCGCGAGTGGAAATATGTAAATCGTCTCCCTTTTCGGTGATGATATCACGGGTTATCACACGGAAAACAAACAAATGTTCTTTTTATTTAATGCTTTATTAACCTTTGTTTTACATTTTGATTGGAAAATATCACGGGAATCATTACGTCATTACGTCAAAATAATGACGTCATTTCACAGTTTTGAGCCCGGTATCGATGACGGTCCGTTTCATTTAACGTAATAAATCGGAACCCAAAAAAGTAGTCCCTCGGTGTGAGTGATATAGGGATGTATCTCAATGATATTTATCTATAATTCACTACTTTGCATTAAATAAAAACTGATATTAAGTCGTAATATTTTTAAAAGGGATTTTCCACTGAATCCCATTTAAAAGGGCCATTTTCCAGGTTATTTATGAAAAATAAACCTCATTTTTTCAATAAATTACCAAAAAGCAAGAAAAATGTTCCGCTGGCGGAAGAAAACTTCATTTGTTTCTATAATTTTATAAGAATTTGCAATAAATGTTCCGCTGGCGGTACATAAATAAACCTTTTTAATTCCAGGAAACCACCTTAAATGTTGCCCCACAAATTCTTGTATTCCTAATTACAAGGAACCGAAGTGTATCGCTGGCAGTACAAACATCATGACATTTATATTTAGAATAACAGAAAACCTGATCTGCCGGCGGTACAAGCATCCAAACATTAATATTCTGATTAACCAAAAAATAACAAACTAAACGTGTTCCGCTGGCGGTACAAGTAGCCTTTATATTCTAACTTACAAAAAAAAAACGTTCCGCTGGCGGTACAAACATCCCAACTTTTATATTCTAAATTACAGAAAATAAGACTAACAAATTGTTCCGCTGGCGGTACAAACATTCTGAAACAGAAAACTAAAAATTGTTCCGCTGTTTTAAATTACACAAGATTATATTGATGATCGGATCAACATATCATGGTTAAAAGTTTGGATATATCACAGATTTTCTACTCCACAAAATCATGATACGATCAGTTTTAACAGGTTAATATGAATTCACTGGTTACTATGTTTGAAATAATGTTCGTTAAATAAAAGAATTGTTTTCTACGTATGCACAGGACTTTGACAAGACTACTTTGTACAAGGGATGCCTCTTCTTCTGATATGTTATTATTTATTCATTTCGTATTCTATCGCATTACCGAGTTGAAAAGTAGGGTGCTATTATTTTGTATCATATCAATTTTATTCCAATCAGTGTTTCGTGGGTAAAAATGAGCAAAGCTTTTTATCAGTTACATTTGGTAAACACACTATTAAGTATGAAAACCTATTTATTCAGGCAATGGAGACAATTACACTTTAATGCATCAATAAATTTCGTTAATTTGAAATTGAAGAGTAATTATTGTCTGATATACGATAGCAGACAGAGGTTCAAAACATGCAAGTACGTCATACCAAAGACATTTTGAATATAATCCTTAATATGGTAATATGTTGTGAACAACTTTGTAAATGGGTAAAACTTGTAATTATGTAATGTACTTATCCCAAGCAAAGCCACATTTAGAAATAACTTAATTTAACCGGTACAACAACAACAGCACCGCCTACGGGTGTTGGACGCTTGACTTTCTTGTATTTGATAGCATTATGGCCTTTTGTTAATATAATGGGTTCATCACTGTGATGAAGTGTGTTGAATTTCAAGTCAATACCTCTTAAAGATCTTGAGAAATTTGACCTAAACCTAAAATTGTTAGTTGAAAAAAGGGCAATAACTCATCCAAATTCCTTTATAGTCACCTCATCTTGTCTACAGAAGGGTTCATAACTGTGTTCAAGTATTTTGAGTTTCAGGTCAATACCTTTAATAGTTATTGTGAAATCTGATCTAAAGAGAAAATTCTAAGTTGAAAAAAGGACAATAACTCAAGCAAAATCCTTGATAGAGTTACCTCCTCTTGTCTACAGAATACATTTATCACTGTAATCAAGTACCTGTACCATGAGTTCCAAGTCAATATCTTATACAGGTATTGAGAAATTTTGCTAAATTGAAAATTCTCAGTTGAAAAAAGGGTTATAACGAAAACAAAATCCTTGAAAGAGTAACCTCCTCATTTCTGCAGAATGGGATCAGCACCATAAACAAGTATCTTAGTTATCAATTAAACGTCTTTGATAGTTGTTGAGAAATTTTATATATAACAAAACAAAATGTCAAACTATTCGTTTTAAGTGCAAACACGGGCAGATAACTCTATAAATACAATTATAACAGAGTTACCTGCCTTGT
The DNA here is from genome assembly GCA_027627225.1 of Congeria kusceri. Lineage (NCBI taxonomy): Eukaryota > Metazoa > Mollusca > Bivalvia > Myida > Dreissenidae > Congeria > Congeria kusceri. The sequence goes on from CM051024.1 coordinate 81,406,127, forward strand.
TGTAATAAATTACCCTTTTGATCGTGAGCAATTATTGAAAGGTATCAAATGGATACCTTCGATAGTTTTTGAGAAATGGACTCTAACAAAAACTTAACCAAAAAACTTAACTAACGCAGACGCTGACGCAAATGCAGACGACAGAGCGACAATAACTCAACTTTTTCTTCGAAAAGTCGAGCTAATAAAACGATTAAAAAAATAACAATCATGAATCAAAATATCAATAACAAACATTTTATACAAATTATAGCTAACAAAAAGTAGTATCACAATTTTCATGACCATAAATGAACATGGATTGAAGTAATTTATACATGCGCACAATCAAACAATGTTAACAGTAATTTTCGAAAAGTTAGTACAGAAAAACCTGTCAACATCGACACCTTTGAGTGACCACATTTGTCTGTGGTCCCCGCAAATACCTATATTCCATATACATGTACATTGTACTCTAAACCTGTCCCTAACGGAACCTGTAAGACCTGACATCTGGACCTATCTATAATTATGTGCATGTAATTAATACAAAAACAAATCAGTACATTTAAAAAAACATGAGCTGTCAGAAGGACAGCGCGCTCGACTTAACTGAAGTATTTGTTTTGGAGCACGTTTTGCAAAGTGGACAGGGTAAAAATGTGTCAGTATAAAAAGCTGAGTTATAGTTATTATTACCGAGGGTGCTAAAGTTGATGGCGATATTACATTCTACGTTTTAGATGAAAACCATTTGTAGTTTTAAAGTTCCAGGACATGTGAACCTATACATACTTAGTAAAATAAGAACTTAAGACTAGGGCTCCAACGGGGCGAAAAAATTCATCGGGTCGGGTCGTCGGGTCAAAATTTCAAAGTTCGGGTAATTTCGGGTCGGGTCGGGTATTACCGGTAAACCAGTAAATTCTAAAAAAGCTAAACTACATTCAAAAACCTTTTTCTTTAGAGCATTACATGTCAGCTAGTCAGAAATAAAGAGTTTTTTCATTATAACTGAATACTGTACATAAAATAATATTTTACTTGAATAGTATGCATCACATTCTTAATAGCAATCAGCAAATGCTGGTCATGAATGACAAAATAACAATGCTATTCGTAAAACACCATTCGCTGGCTAGAAAGACTGAACAGTACAGTAAACATTAAACTTTCAAACAGGTACAACGCTTCTCTATGTTCAGATATGGGAACACATCTATGATTGAAAATGACTAGAGCAAATAATGTCAAACTAAAGTTTTCAGTTTTAAGAGGAAGGCCAAAAGTTATGTTTTCACAAAGATTTATAACAAAACTTGACCAAGCTGTTGGTACAATGCTTGTTTATTGCTCATAAAATCAATTTCTTATGGTATAGAACCACGAGTTTTGTACGACAATGAAATCATATTATATTCATCTTGCGGAAGTGATTTTTACAACGTTTGTTTAATCTACAAAATGGATAACACATTGTACTCCGCTTTCATAAAATAGCGGCCCGACCCGGTAACGTCGATGAAAACTTAGGCCCGGAATCGCGAGTATTCTTTTTAAGCCGCGAATACGGGTTTCTTGGGGTAACCGTTGGAGCCCTCCTTAAGACCTGTTATGGTGTTTTGCAGAATATTTCGCAAATATATTGAAAATACAATAGTATGAAAATTGTATATTAGAACCAGTAAATACAAGAGCTGTCGGAGGACAGCGCGCTCGACTTTTCTTGAGTTACTGGCATTTTTTTCTAAAACTAGAAACATGGAAATTCCACGAAAAATAAATTTTCAAACGAAATGCATTTAAATTAGCACATCAATAACATTTTAGTAATGGTAAACTTGACCTTGACCCCACCAGCCCCATAGAAAACCATTTTTCTATTTTTAGTAACAGTGACCTTGACCCCACCCACCCCATAAGCAATCTCAAGCGAGGTCTCGATATAAGGAATCTATGTATAAAGTTTCATTAAAAAACTCAATGTGTTCTCAAGTTATTGAGCGGAAAACGTTTTTCTATTTGAGTAACAGTGACCTTCACCTTGACCCTATACGCAATCGCATGTGAGGTCTCGATATAAGGTATGTATGTATTAAGTCTCATTAAAATATCTCAATGCGTTCTCAAGTTATTAAGCGGAAACCGTTTGTCTATCTTCAGTAACAGTGACCTTGACCTTGATCCCACCCCATATGCAATCCCAAGGTTAGATACCAGTAAATTATTGTGTATCCCTCCGTGGTCCATTAAAAAGTAGTGCCTATTACTAAAGAGTTCCTCTTCTCTTCTGGCATAAAAGCCATTTAGGAATCTCAGACATGCCTTTAATGGTTATTTTTAATATCATATGCGTATCTGCAATATGTTGGTACATTTCATTGGTGGCTAACTTGAAAGGTGAACTTTTGGGGGGTGTTTACTATGGTATGGGGCTTTTGTCAAAATATGGCTGCCGAAACCTTGTTTTCTACCGGTGCCTGCATTCAAGTGAGATGCATTTTCTTATAAGTAACATGACATATCTTTTTTATTGAAAATTTTTGGAAGAGGGCAGATTGATCTTTAAATTGATACCCGGCTTGCACAATCTGAAATAAAGGAAATGCTAGAAAGATGCTTGGAAAGTTTGCCATTTTATAATGGGACCCTATGGGAATTGGAATTACTGGTATTTAACCCCAAGCGCGGTCTCGATATAAGGTATGTATGTATACAGTTGAATAAAAATATCTCAATGTGTTCTCAAGTTATTGAGCGGAAACCGTTGTTACATATTTAGTAACAGTGACCTTGACCCCACCCTCCCAATATGCAATCCCAAGCGAAGTCTTGATATTGGTTATATATGTATTAAGTTTCATTAAATATCACAATGCGTGTTCAAATTATTGAGCAGAAACCATTTTCCATTTATAGTAACAATGACCTTGACCTTGACCCCACCAACCACATATGCAATCCCTAGTGAGGTCTTAATATACGTTACCTATGAATTACGAATTATTAATATTTGCGGAAACCTTTTTTTTTTTATATATTTTTAGTAACATTAACCTTGACCCCACCCACCCCATATGCAATCCCAAGCGAGGATCGCTATAAGGTATATTTGTTTTAAGTTTCATTACAATAGCTTAATCCGTTCTCGAGTTACAGAGCGGAAACAAAACGTTCAGAAACTATTCTACCGAAAAACTTTAACCTGTCCATATAGCTTATATGTAAAAAATATTAAGTGTAAAAAGGCCCATAATTTTGACAAATTTCGAACTACAGTTATCAAAATTGGCCTATAAGTTCATTTTAATCCAGGGGATAAGTGTTATAAGTTTGAATGAAACCCTCAAGCCATTCCTGAGAAACCAGTTTATCGAAAAACTTTAACCTGTCCATATAGTTATATGTAACATTTCTAAGTGTAAAAAGGCCCATATATTTGACAAATTTCAAACTAGGTTCATTTACATGTGGGGAATACATGTTTCAAGTTTCAATGAAATCCTTCAAGCCATTCCTGAGAAACTAGCTTACCAAAAAATTTTCAACTAACTCGGAAGCCGACGCCGACGTCGACGCCGGGGCGAGTAGAATAGCTTGCCTTTTCTTCGAAAAGTCGAGCTAAAAATCAAATTGTATGACGTAACTTAATGACTTAAAACGACGACGCGTTATCATGGAAAATCTTGGCAATCAGAGAAGAATGCCATATCATATGACACCATAAATACAGTGGTTATAAACTTATAAATGTTTATAGTTGTACTAATAGCTCGTTCAGTGTTATGTGAAGAAAATAGATATTATTGAATGTATATTATGATTAAGATTCCAGAACCAGCAAAAACGATGTGTCACACATAATAATATGTTCTTTCCAAAAAGCCCATCATTAAACGAAAATATTCGTAAAACGTCATTTAATTTAATTCTACATTCCGTGTTTACTATATTATTTGTGTCAACATTATAAATTTAACTAAAACAGAGACATTGCTTGCCTGTTATAATCTTCAAAATGCGGCGTTAAAACAATCGTTCCGACGTAATAAATCAGATTTTACAATAATAATCGCCAATGTGCGAGTTTTTGTCTCTCAATAATGCCGTTTTGAGATGTATGTTGATGTCAAATGTGCAGCTGATGAATTGATGACCATTGTATAACTTACGCCACTAATTAAAACGTTAACCGGTGTGAAAACTAGACAGCCGCTCCATCAGCTTTATACTAGGTGCGAATTAAATATACAAGGCCTGTCAAAACAACTTTCAATTGAAAATGAAACATATTGTTGGTCAAGAAACCTGATTAGCCAAATTCTTTGTCCGGTGAACAAAATCGTGGTCTTCCTTTGGGCTACAAACATAATTATCTTACTTTTAATGACATTTCAACACTTTGTCATTAAATTTTCAAAACCAACACACATTGTCTGAATGCACCTATATAGTGAAAAATGATAGTTATCAGTTTTACTACCAGGCAATCTCTGTTGGAGACATTTGCCGAAGAGAAATAACTAATAGTATGGCATTAAACAAAACTCAATGTAAACCTTAAAATAAACACAATGCTATATATTAACTAGAACTCCGCGAGTCGGATGTGTCGCCTGACGGGGCATAACTCAAGTATGATATGAGCGATTATGCCAAAAACAGATCTTGACCTTTTATGCCTACTAACACTTCTATAAAGTTTCATAAAGATTGAACAAAATTGTTAACATTATTTTCTGTGCAAGCCTTTTTTTACAAGAGGGTCACACCTCAATTACGATAAGAGCAATTATGTCGAAAATCGAAGTTAACCTTCCGTTTCTGCCTACTAACACTTCCATAAAGTTTCATAATAATAGTACTAACCCTTCTCAAGTTATTGTCTGCGTAAACTGAAGGGGACGCCGCCGCCGACGCCGCCAAAAGAAACCAGTATAAGTCGCCTTTTCAGGCGACACAAAAATAAGAGTCTAATGCGTGCACCACTCGGCCATTGAGACTGTTTCCATCTCTAGAGTAATTTTCTGGAGTGAAACAGCTCGCTATTGCTAGCATCTGTACTGCGTAATTACCGACAAACTGTGAATTCCATTTCGTTCTTTTTTTCGGCGTAGCTGTCGAAGATCACTTTTGACCCAGATTTTCTTGCGATAATTATGCAGCGGGAAAATTGAATGCCAATTGAATTGGGCAAATTCTCAAATTCTAGGGAATGCAAACTTCAAACAATGGTTCGACTTATACCAATAACTGTTGCATACTTTTGGGGATTAAAAATTTACATAAATGTTTACATAAGCGGTTAAAATGAAGTTATAAACATATCTTCAACATATACTCTAGAACTGATACTAATTATAAACGTATATTCTCATTGTATTCCATAAACAGAAAGCTATATTCATTCACGTAACGAAATAACTATTTTGTGTAGCCTACGTTAATACAAGTGGATGCTCTATAAATAGCAAGTACGCAATGTTCCCATTCATAAATCTCATTCACAGTGTTGCCGTTCAATGTAGTTCATTGATTCTAGTGAGTTCATCACATTCCAGAAACAGTAGTGTCATTAAAAAAATAGCGCGCGTGGCCAGCAACCGTTGTATAGCTGTGCTAATATACTCGTACATGCATCAATAATAGCGTTCAGAGAATCATAAACCTAAACATTAATAAATGGGGAATTTATATTTATAAACTTACTGTTAATTTGAATTAAAAGTGTGGTTACGATTTATTAACGATTATTTATAATTGCATATTTCTATCAACTTCTCCAGTAGATGTTATTTAATCTATAAAAAGATGCTACGTTTTCTATAGATAAAGTGTTATAAAAGAAGATTCGGAATACGTCGAACTGTTATTCGCGCAGCATTAATACACAATTTGCAATACCAATTATATACAGGAACCCCTGATATATCATATTTCTACTAATATAATTTAAAATCGTCATAGTCTTATGTATTTTTATGTTTGCGTTATCAAAAATAAAGTCTTAACATTTCACAAATCGCTGAATGTTCCCTGACTATTGCTTTTTATTCGGATACACAGTATAAATGCTTATTTGACTTCAGATCGTTATTATATTAGACAACTAACATGAATGGTATATTACCGGTACTATAAATAACTATATAGACTCGTCTGATACATAATAATTTTAATTCATTCTCGAAATTATGTTCTTACATTGTTAATTTGTTAAAATTGCCTGACAAATTCAGATAACAATTATGTTAACCTAAATTATTTCGGCTATTCATATATCACAGGTGGAAACGTGGAGCTGTATGAATGGTTTAGTCACAGCATATATATTTATGATACTTTTATTTAATTTTTAAATTAATACATTTATCTCAAATTAACTTTTGGGTCCGAAAAGTTTTCTTATAGTGTACAAAAAATCTGGGGTCCAATAAGTCTCCCAATATTGGTGGTGACCAAACAATCTGGGCTCTGAGAAGTCACGTAACCGATCATCTTGGCTGTCTGTTTAGGTAATTTTTAAATGACATATCAATACTAATTTCAACGCCGATTGTCTTTTTTAAAGACATTTCTTGTTATTGTTATTACTACGCACACGTGAATAAAACAAGAAGTAATAAAATAATTAACATGCCCCACTCAACAAATAACCGTAACAAGAGACGGCGATAACGAGACGAAAAGGTTAGGATTAAAATGTCTAGGCTTCATCTCGGCTCGCTTCGTTTTGTTCGTTTTAATACATGTTAAAATTAAACGTTATACATTTTTAAATATGCACACATAAACACATGAACTTGCATCGATAATAAGCGAGATAAATATGTAAGGATTATCACATGGCCATGATTCCACTTGGCTCGTGACCCACTGAAACCATTTATCAATGATTTCGAACGTTGCATAGTGTACTACTTTCTTCCGCGATATTTTCTCAAAATTTGATTCTAGACTAAAAGCTTTGAATTACCCGACTATTTTGAGTTTGTTTTAAACAGATTATGTTCTAATCACATTCTTCATCAAAACGATTGATGCATTTGGGAAACGCTCATGACATTCAAAACGGAACTTCTTACTTTCGCGTAATAATAAAGGAGTTAAAATCACAGTGATTCCATCCATCGGATTTCAGAAGCGGTACATATAGTCGTTCTTCGAACAACTAACAAAACTGAGAAGTGAAGTTTTGCACGTTATCATAAATAAGAGGGCCCTGAGGGCCCTATGACGCTCACCTGAGGCCTTGTAACCCAATTAGAATTTGCATCCCCGATGCGTGGCTTATTTTTACACCAGGTGAATAATCTGAACAATATTGAACAAACCTCTGGGCCTTGCAGTCTATTTAAATATAAACAAAGCAAACCTCCAGTTGCAACAGCGGGAGAGAACTCTTATTAGCAGCCCGAGGTCCTTTATTTATGGCAAATTACCAATTGCCAAAAACAATACACAGGACATCACAAAAACACATAACAAACACAAAACACACATGAATAAAACTGGGATCACCGCCTTGGAACGGTCTATGCAAAGCATTGGGGGGTTTAAACCATGTTACCGATCGGGATGCGGCCAGACTGACCCCATTTGCATAATTTGAGCAATCTTTGGAGAGGACCACTATACAATGTTACGTACCAAATATAGGAAAGCTGTGGGCCTTGACGTTTCAGAAAAGAAGATTTTGAAAGTCAAATTGCTCTTTAAGTCTATAAAAACCATGTGACCCCCAGGGCGTGACCAGTTTTGACCCCAGGGGCATATTTTAATTTGTAGAGGACCATTATACGATGTTACATATCAAATATGAAACCTCTAGGCCTTGTGGTTTCTGAGGAGAATATTTTTAAAGTCATTTTGCAATTAAGTCTATATAAACCATGTGACCCCAGGGGTGAGGTCAGTTTTGACCCATGGGGCATAATTTGAACAATGTTTGGAGAGGACCCCTATAGGATGTTACAAACCAAATACGAAACCTCTGGGCCTTGCGGTTTCAGAGGAGAAGATTTTTAAAGACATTTTGCTATTTAAGTTAATATAAACCATGTCACCCCAGTGCGTGGCCAGTTTTGATCCCAAGGGCATAATTTGAACACCCTTTGTAGAGGACCACTATATAATGTTACATACCAAATAAGAAACCTCTTGGCCTTGCGGTTTCTGAGGAGAAACTTTTTTAAGTCATTTTGTTATTTTTGTCTATATAAAATTTTGTGACTCCCGGGGCGTGGCCAGTCCGACCCCATGGGGCATAAATGAAACACTATTTGTAGAGAACCACTATAGAATGTTACATACCAAATATGAAACCTCTGGGCCTTGTGGTTTCAGATTTTTAAAGTCATTTTGCTATATATTCTATTGACCCCAGGTGCATAATTTGAACAAACTTTGTAAATGACCACTAAAGGATATTACATACCAAATACGAAACCTCTGGGCCTTGTAGTTTCAGAGGAGAAGAGTTTTAAAGTCCTTTGCTATATATTCCGAAAAAAAAAAAGTGACCACTATAGTATGTTACACACCAAATATGAAGCCTCTGGGCCCTGCGGTTTCACAGAAGATTTTTAAAGTTTACCATTTTTAAATCTTTTTAGCTCTGGTGACCTACATATGCCGCGGACCGTAACGAATTGAAAAACTTTGAAAGAGGGTCATCCAAAGATCATTCCTGTGAACTTTGGTGAAAATCTGCAAAGTGGTTTAGGAGATGTTGTTAGAATGAAAAGTAGACGACGGACGCACGGCTGCCGGACGGACGTACGGACGACGGACAACGGGCGATCACAAAAGCTCACCATGAACACTTTGTGCTCAGGTGAGCTAAAAATGGTATATTTCAAGTTTCAAGTAAATACCGGGTGAATATTTTAGTTACAGGACTTTTGAACGTAAAATTAAATTGGATAACACAACAAGTAATGGGGCACAACCATGCTATAAAAACAACTGAGTTATACAAATTGTTGCATCTCATGTTGGAGTTAATGACACTGGTAGTTTATAAGCTTAAAGCGAATACCTTATGCATTGAGCGAATTTACAGAACTATTGAACCAAAACTTTACCCAGACAAGAGAAAAATGCGGAAACCGCATTAAAGCCGGATTTTTTATTTTGCCGATGTATAAGTCAATGTTGGTGAAGAAGTATGGAAGTTTTATGTGGATGATCTAAAATGTATGCAGTTTGGTGAGACTTGGCAAAAATTTGGTCTCAAAATAAAATGGGAAAAAAGTGTGGACTAGAGAGATGGCATTAAATTACTGACATAATATGTTTGTTTCTATGCAATGTTGCACATTTGCATTTAAGAAAGTGCCCGTCAAAGGAACTTTTCACCACTAGACATGCTATCTTTTTTTTTTTGGAAATAATGACCAAATGCAAGGTGGATGTAACTGTTCCTTGTATTGATCAAGAACTTTAGAAAATATGACAGGAATGCACAATTTTAACGCAAATTCTATTTTTAGCTCTAGTGGCCATCTTTTGCAGTGAGGCGAAACCATTTCAACAAGTTTGGTAGAGCACCAATAAACGAACATTGGTGTGAAATTATTTGAAAATCTATCCATAGGTCTAGAATAAATTGGCGTTTAGACATATTTATATTTTTAACTCTGGTGGCCATCTTGTGCAGTGAAGAGGAACCATAATCACAGGTTTGGTAGAGGACCATCCAATGAACATTTCTGTAAAGTTTCATGAAGATTGACCAAGAACTTTTTAAAATAAGAAAGAAAAAAAAAATTGACGCAAATTCTATTTGTAGCTCTGGTGGCAATTTTGAATAGGTTTGGTCGAGTGTAAAGTTTTATCAAGATTGATCAGGAGCTTTAGAAAATATGACAGAAATACAAAACTTAAACGCAAATTCTATTTTTAGCTCTAGTGGCAATTTCGTGCAGTGAGGCGAAACCATTGAATAAGTTTGGTAGAGGAACACTAAATAAACATTTGTGTAAAATTATTTGAAAATCTAGCAATATGTTTGGAAGAAATTGTCGTTTAGACATATATTTATATTTTAAGTTCTGGGGGCCATCTTGTGCACTGATGCGGAACCATTTTCACAGGTTTGGTAGAGGACCATACAAGGAACATTTCTGTACAGTTTCATGAAGATTGACCAAGAACTTTTGAAAATGTGACAGGAATACGAAACTTTAACGCAAATTCTATTTTTAGCTATAGTGGCCATTTTGCGCAGTGAGGCGGAACCATTCGAATAAGTTTGGTAGTGGAACACTTATCGAACATTTGTCTAAAACTATTTGAAAATCTACCCTTGGGTTTAGAAGAAAATGGCGATTAGACATAATTCAGTTTTTAGCTCTGGCGGCCATCGTATGCAATGAATCGGAACCATTTTCACAAGTTTGGTAGAAGACCATCCAACGAACATTTCGGTAAAGTTTCATGAAGATTGGCCGAGAACTTTTGAAAATATGACAGGAATACAAAACTTTTACGCAAATTGTGTACGACATCGCAACGTCCGCCCGTCCGCCCAACCGCCATCCCAACCGACCGGTTTTTGCTTATCTAAAAGCCGAGATTTTTCGTTGAAAAAATCCGGCTAAAAATCGAAGTGAAAATACAAAACTGTGTAATGGGGATTGTTGCATTTGATACTGGAGTTGATAACAATGATACCAATATTTTCTAAGTTGGAGTGAATACCTAATTTAGTATTGAGGTTAAAGGAATTTTGACTAAAAACTTTAACCGAAGTTCAGACGCCGACGCCTATGCAGGGGCGAGTATGAAAGCTCACCTATTCTTCGAATAGTCGAGCTAATGAACATAATCCAAATAATACACGCAACAGGCGTCAAAGTAGGGCATTCATTTAAGAATTGAAACGCTCTTCATCGATGTATGAAATGCAGTGTTTGGGCATCAAATTTGCATACAGCCGCAGGCTTTATGTACGAATTAGATGCAGAATAAACTGACCTTCATACATCGATGAAGCTCCGAAAAGAGCGTTTCAGTCTTATAATTACAATTCTAATTACAAATGTGAATATGCTTTAAAATTTTACCTAGCAAAGAAAAAATAATTAGGGATTTATTTTTTGCAATTCGCGCAGCAAAACATTGAAGTATCATCCTTGCACAGCAGTAGCGTGGTACAGATCTTCATTCATTAGAGGCTATTCACAAAGATCCTTATCAATACTAATTGAGGCAACCGGCTTCATAGAAAAAGAGAAGCCTGTCAAGTGATGGGTTTCAGCCAATCAGAACACTGTAAAATGATGAAACCAAAGAAAATTGTAATTATTCATTATACACGTACCTTTACATGGTTATTTTTACGCTTCAGTTCACAAGCGAGTATATTGTCGAAAGATACGCTTCAAAATTCCAATGAATGGTTACTGACATCTTGGCCATGTAAAACGAATGTTTGATTTTAACCTCAATAACATGAGTCCAGTCTTGAGCATGAAAGAAACACTCTGTTTTGATGTCTTCCCTTCTACTATCATTTCGCCAGCATGGATCATTGACAGGGCAAACGTCCTTGGTTGGTGAACATTACTTATCATCTCGCGATTGTTTATTAGATTATCAAAACAAACTATAGATCCGCTGTCACCTCTATCCGAAAATGGCCCACCGAGTTTTACATCAGGAAGACTGTCGATCATGATAATATAACTGTCGGGCGGCTGTAAAGCTCCCGATAAGTCTGGACAAGGAAGCTCCAAATCAGCGCTTGCAATCAACCCGCAAGTTAACCTTGTTCGAGCTCCAACTTTATAAACCCTTTTACCAACCACATCCGACTGCTTGCCTTCGAACAATTCTATCGACCTAGGTACACCATCGTCGTCCGTAATGTATGGATTACAATACGGCACTACGTCCTTTTTAACCTTAACTGCGGCAACGTCAACAAGAGCGAATGTTTGAATTTCGCCGAAGGAAACGGTCATTTCTGGCGAACTGGTTGCAAAATCGTTAATGACCTGTCCGTCGTCTATGAAAACATCATGTTCAGGATAAGGACTGCTTACCACATGGGCGCATGTCAAACCAAATGCATGACCAGTTACATCATTAACAATTCCACCGAGAGTTCCAAACCGGTAGTTTTGAGAACCATCACGATCTGTAGAACCGCCAGGCATCTGATTTGGCCAAGGAGAACAAATCGACGTGCCAAATCCAACAGCCAACTGAGCAGACAATTTAACGCTTACGACCTCAATGGCATACGGATAATGGAAGCCATTATGCTTCATTATTTTTTGAATTTGTTGACGACAATCCGGTTTGTGAATTCCAATGCTACCTTCTACTTCCATCGCCTCCAAGTTGCCAACATGCTTTACGTTACTTCCCTTCTTCTCCAGATTTTCTGCATAGTATTCTTGTTTTAAATAAATCTTGAATTCGTTGTAAACTGTTCCGATGCAGTACACGCCATCCACACTGAAAGCAAAATCAGCTGAACATTAGTAACAAGAACAAGATGTTACTCTGTTACTGTATGGAGGAAATGGATAGGAAACAAAGAACGTTAATAATAGTATAACTATAAATTATTCTCATCAACTCAATTTAAAATTATGGAAAACATTCAAAAAAGGCTGATCGTGTAGATGTCTTCAAACTTTACACTGTTCGTTGTATACATCAACTGTGAAAATACAGTATTAAAACATTTTTTTTCGCGTCTTAAAATGGAATTTTAATTATGTTACCTCAAAAGTTCCTTTCTCAAATCTAATGGTACGACTGGAGGTCTGGATATCCAGTGAACATCATTTCCGAAAGATGACTGTTCCAGATAACTCTTGACTTCAAATGACATCTTCTTCATAATAGCGAGTGTTTTCCTCGTTGACTCACATTTTTCATCCAAAACTTGAATGACAGCCGAAATGTCATTTCTTATCGATGAACCCAATGACCTACACCTCGAACAATCTAATTTGGAGTACTTTGACGCATTCAGTATTTGATTCTTTGTATCTTGTGAAATATGTTCGGCGAATCGTGTTTCGTAGTCAATTCCTTCCAGAATAAGATTAACGGTTTTTGCTGGAACTGCGTATTTGTGGACACAATAATGAAGCAAAACGCTACATTTAAACATCCTGCTTAAATGCTTTTTGTCAAGAGTGGTGTATGCTTTGGTTTCCTGTTCCGTTTCCATTGGCCCTGCGATAGCAGTATCTCCTGTTTTAAACTCACGTATATAAGCATTCATATCACAGTGAAAATGTCCTGTGTGAAAATAGTTCTCAACATCAACATCTTTTCCTTTTGGAAGTCCGATTGTAATACCAACTGACAATAAACATTCGTTGATCAAGCCCAAGATATGCGCTAAGTTCTCTTCTATGTAATCCGAGATGGTTGTAGCAACTTCGAGTTGCCCGGAACCAAATATCACCCTGCTTATGACCTCCCTTTTTGAGTTGATGTAACTGTCGACAATTGCTTGCTCCGAGGGCGACGGACTATTTGCAAGGTCCACAATGCAAAACAAAGGCTCTCTAACACAGAAGTTGGAGTAAAGATAATCCAAAACATGATCCAATGTCTGAAGAAAAACATTACAACTGCTTTTGCATACAAACTGTTCTGAAGTTTTAAATGGTATATCATCGTAATGTCATGGATATATATGGGCATATGAAACGGATGTGTCACAGACAAGGATGCCCCCATGACAAATGTTTGGACACAGACAAAGGGTGTGTCGGCAACAGTTAGTTTTGCCTCCACAAATATATTTTCATATATATTATATAGTGGAAAGAAAAAAACAAAAGGTCATAATTCGGCTGAAATTCGTCACAGCTTGAATTCCTTCCTGTACGATAAGGTTCTTCAGCTGTGAACGATTCAGCGAAATCCGCCAAGCATTTAAAGACGACTTGAGTCCGCAAAATTTCGGAAAGTATGTATTCTACAGTGGAAAAAAATTGACAAATGGCCAAAATTCTGCCCATATAGGTCGCACCCCAAATTCCTGAACTACAAATTAAGGCTTTTTAACTGTGAAAGTTTGAGCGAAATTCGCCAAGCAGGTTAAGAGGAGTTGAGTGTGCTAAATTTCGGGACGTACGCACGGACAGACGGACATGTGCAATGCTCAATGCTTCCCACTTTGTGGGGAGGGGGCGCATAAAAACGCAGCTATAATCACATTTGCCACATTTGAAACCCAAATAAATACTGAACCTACACCACCAACTACTACATAAAAGGATAGTCGAGAGCTTTTTGTACAACAAACAAGAAAATGGCCTTTTCCAATCCAAAATAGCTTTTGACCTAGTGATCTTTTTACACGCAAATGACACGTACTCAAAATATGACATTGATTTTATTAAGGCAGTTAATCTGGTCCTGTTTTGAAGAAGATCTGATGGAAAATAGGTCTCCTTGTAGACCCATTTTTGATAATGCACATACACAAATCAACTTTATAGTGTCTCATAAACATGGAATCGTCAGAGAATCAATACGTTTTTCGCATAATTTGACCTACAAACCTTGTTTCCAGCACATTACCCATTGTAAAATGTGTCCTTATTTTATCGTGGCAATTAATCTTAAGTTTCAATACAAATAGATCACAATTGAGTGTTACAAAGACTGTCATAATACGATCTGGTAACCTGGTGTTCGATCCTATATGTCCAAATATAAAACTCTGTGTAGATTTTAATGAGGACATAAATCTAACAAAGACTGCGGCTTGTTGAGTGAACATTGTAGACCTGTAGACATTGTATAGCAATTATTGACGCCACACAGCCGCATGACGCAAGAGGCCGGACATACACCTAACGTAACAACTACAAAGATGTTAAGATGTTCTCAATACAAAGATGTTCTCATGTGAATTAAAACATAAAACTGCACATTGTTTTCATGATTGTTTTTTTTATTTAATTAATTTAAGTTTGTGTGATTCATTGTAAAAAAACACACGTTTTTCCTTGGTATACCTGTCTGAAATTATCATCCAGCCCCTGTCCTTTTACATAGCACAGATAGACTCGTGATCCTGTTGCACTGTGAGGCGACTGTGGCTCTGCATTACGGTCGACAAAGGTATTTTCTTTCGGAAGGTCAGCATTTCCAACTAGGACCATTTCCAAATCATTTTGATACCAAGTGAAAGCGTCATCAATTTTCCACATCAAGTCAAAATTGATGTTGAATGGAAGAAAACCTGATCATATATTTATGTGTTTCTCTGTTATTGTTACATAATTAAAGCAATGCAAATTGTATAAAATCAAGACTTGACCTTGCATTAGCATAAAATAATGTTATTGTAAACTGTAAAAGGGAACTGCAATACGATTCAAGGTCTTACCAATAACACGTTTGAATCGAGGATACAAATCCAGGAATCTTTTCCGGAAGTAGTGTACCCTGGGGTACACCCTCCAAGACTCAAAGCTGCTGCCTCCGTGGATAGTCATGGTGGAAAGTCCAAGTAAAACATACCGTCATGAATCAAAAGCAACTAAAACAAACAAAAAGCATGATGAATGATGTTAAAATGTCACAAATTACGGTTTGTTATTTTTAGAAATAGACCTACATTCTTGACATTCATAGTAAAAGTTTTAATCACTTTTAGATTCATGCTTGAATATAACAGTCATTAGATATGTGTCTCGAGTTATCGTAAACAGTTTCCAATACTTTCACCCTTTCAGTTTGTTCACCTTTAGGGAAAGGATGGCGGGACCCTTCAGATGAGAACTACTGTTTTTCTGAAAAGGGAGCAATTTAATAACTCATAATTTAAGTCAGATTCAATACCTTACTCAACTTCACCCTTTATCGACTTACCACAGTTATCACACAAATAAAAGAAATTAAAAAAAATTATAATAAAGTATAAAACTTGAGACTCAAACAACTTTATTCAAAGTTTTCTTTTAAGATGCACAATAATCAGGGTTATTTCCCCCCACTTCTGGACGGTAATTTTCTGCAAATATATATTTTTCAGGAGGGAAATGGTGTCTAATATCTGCTCCAATAGTTATACAATGCACTTCATTTGCAACCTTTTTATTTCTTAGAATACGACAATAGGTTTAAGTCTGCATATTTCTTTAAACAAACACTACATCAATATACAAGAAACAAGTATCGGGGTCTTAAGTGTGTTTCTGCCTTTCATTCTTGGGTTTAGCAGTTTTATTTCTTTATTTCAGAAAAGACAAAATCCTTAAGGAATGTCTGAAAAATATAATATCAACATAACTCAATACTGGCTATCATCATACTAAAATAGTGTATGTACTACATAAATAAACTGGTGGCAGAAGTAAACATCTTTTTACAAAATTATTATATATACGTTTTTATTGTTAAAAATACTGATTAATTAACTGACAACCTACAACTGTATCGGCACTTAAACATGTATTATTTACCAAGATAAACAAAGCTATTGAACTAAAGTGAAAATAAGTCAACTAATGATAATTTGAAAAAGACCTCCAAATATAGTCCTTCTTTCCTATACTATAAATTCAGCCATTCCTATAGATTCGGCCACCCCTAGATAATTAAAAATAACTATTATATCTTATAAAACTTGTGTTAGTTATCTGTATTGAGACAATTCTTTCACATAAATATTGTTTTTGGTTTTAAAAATTGTGAATTTTAGATTTTGTGTGAGATAATTTAGATCTTTAATAGAATTCCTAAAAATTGCTGCACACTTTGTACATAAGCCAAGAATTGTGTAAACATTCATTTCCGAACAGTATATGATTGTGAATGTTAGTCTAATAAAGAATGTTTCTAATGAATTATATAAAAAATTTAACAAATTTTTGTGTTTTCTTAACAAAATGAAGACTGAACTGAATGATAGGAAACATCTGACTAATGCATGGTTGCTAGGTTGCCTTCCTAGAATTGGCCAGTCACTAACTGAATGACTGTTCTCTACAATATCTGGCCTTTATTTAGTACAACAGACCTTAATTTCTAGATAAAACTCTCACTGGTGTTGAATTTGTGGCCTTTAGGGTATAAAAGCATCTTAGCTCTTAAGTGGCCGAATACTGCACTAAAACATAGGCTGCTGCTCCATTAAAAAAAAGTTTTATACGCATTACTTACCGGTATGTTGAAGACATCAGTCCAACATTTTTGCTTACTGGTAAGTGAAAACAAATCTTTCGGCGGCATCATACAATGATACATGGTCAAAGATGTGTTAGACTATCAGAGGACTATTATAATGCCGTTATAAGTTGTATTTATCCAAATATTATAGTAACTATTTCAGTGTTTCATATTTTAAAAACAATTATTACAATTTGCTAGTTATAATTTGATAAATTCTAAAAGGCTTACTTACCTAAACTACCCAAACTATGTTTAGTTTTTCGTCGGAATTTCCAGAGCTAATAATAGACTAAAGACATCGCGGTTACTTACTACTAAGACGTTTAGCGTTGGTCCTAATATGGTTCCCGGTCGTACGAAACGAGCCCAAACCTTTAGTGACCACGTGGGGTAATCCTATGGTGGGATACTTCTGCATAAGATATCCGGATACTGTTCGTGAAATACTGACTTATTTTATAGTTTTTAAAACGTCAATGACATATGTTAATTTTTCATGAAAATCTTAATTTTTCTAGATAAGTAACAAAAGTTTGCGAAATAAATCATAGTATCTTATACACAAGAGCGCACTTAAAGTGTGTATGTACGATCTTTCATAACAATTATTTTCAAAATAAGCACAATAACGTGACTATATAATCTGAAAGCAGATACATAAATATAATACTTTCGAAGAAACACTAACATATTGACTAAATCAACAAATAAGAGTGTAGACTCTTGCGTCATTTATTAGTGTTGTGTAACCTAAAACAACTGTCGAGTACATGTATTGGAGTTTCCGTCTGTACAGACGAAAACAAGTTTGAGATTTAAAAATAGCTATATTGGGCGTTTATCACGATGGTTCTTATTTACTTTTCTTCCATTTTAAAGCAAAGTACATGTTTATAACTGTATCGGTTGGTTTAATTTATATGTCTTTGTCTGTTGTAAGTTCGTATATGTATATACACTCCTTAAGTGATTTTTTTCGTCATAACCAGACAATCTTTTCACAAAAAATTTCGCGAAAGTTTTTTTAGTATTCCACCCGTAATTCAAAATATCGATTTCCCTGATTTGATTTAGTACATTGTAAGTAATATATATATATATATATATATGCGTTGTCACTGGAAAGGGAGACAATTTATATTGTCACGAGCGCTAACTCGTGAAAAAAATGTAAATTGTATCAAATTCCTGTGATGATATAACATTTATGACATCGAAAACAAACACATTTTCTTTTTATTTTATGCTATTGAGTATTTTTTACATTTAACAAAAGTAGTCTAGCACAGTGAATGATATAAGAATATACATCAGTGATATTTTTCTAGATTTTACCACTTAACATAAAATAAATCATTTTATTTCCGGACGCCACTTAACGTAAAATAAATCATTTTCTTTCCGGACGGTCTAATTTTCGCTTATCTTGCAGTCCGAACAGAGCGCGAATCGAAGACGCCGGTAAATCATCCCTTTGCCGGAAGATTAAAATTTATACATGAAAATGAAAAATGCGCGAATTTAGACCGCGCGAATAATCCGTTTTACAAGAATGCGCGAAATTTAGACATCGCGAAATAAAATTTTAGAGTAGAAAGCAGAAAAGAAATTGACTGGAAAAAAAAACATTTTATAAAAACATACCGTTGGGTATATCAATGGTCAAAACTCGTTACAAATAAAATAAATCGTAATCAGGCTTTTGTTGTTGCAGTTGTTCCACTTTCTCTTTACATATATTGGAACAAAATGATCTAATTTAATATGATGATATATCAAGAAATGGCACTGATAGGTGTGATGATCATAATTGTTGAGGAATGCATTAGATACAGTTATTTAGTGAATTTTTGCCAACAAATGAACTGGTGAATGTTGTAATTT
Organism: Congeria kusceri; assembly: GCA_027627225.1. Classification (NCBI taxonomy): domain Eukaryota; kingdom Metazoa; phylum Mollusca; class Bivalvia; order Myida; family Dreissenidae; genus Congeria; species Congeria kusceri. The sequence goes on from CM051024.1 coordinate 81,425,156, forward strand.
TTTATATCCGTAAACATATTGTTTATTTATTCTTATTACCTTCCAGAGAAAAACGCGATTTACTTACCGTATTTGTCCCATTATTATAAATGTGCATGTCAGGAAAATACACCAGATATACATATGTAAGAAACAAAAAAAGATTAAAGGAAAACTCTCGTTTATTTACATATTATATACATACTATTAAGGTAAATACATAAACAACAGTAACAATAGCGTACGTTTTTTGGGCAAAACAAACTGAAATCCGACGGTTTCTGAGTTGGATGTCTCGTAGCTCCACTGAAATGCTTTCCAAAGGCCAACCTGGTCCAGTATATATCATTCGCCTTACTCATCTTAGTCCTTCCTCGGAACAGAGCTTTTAAAAACAAAATTTTTCCTTTCTTTCATTATTGCCATCTGTCCTTGAACAAATGAAGACAATGCTTGATACAGATTGATGTCATCTAATTTCGTCTTATCTGACCATTCCTTGGCCGGCATCCGCATCATGGGCAATTGCCTGTTTGATGACGTCATCAAATGACGTCATCGCTCTTTCCTGAAAAGCGTCTGAATGAAAATAAACGCTGAACTACAGCAAGGGCTCTTTCTTATTTCAAGACGCAAAATTGTCGCAAAAAACTCAGCTGTTTTCTAAGTCGACTACTGTGTCGTCTACTGGAGCCTAGTTTTTCTCCCGCCGTCCATGATTTAGACTTTACCCGGAAGTGACGTAGATCAACGGAATGATCCTCGTGCAGCATGGGCTTGTATGTATCCGGGTCACAAAGGTTCTGAAAAGTAAACAGTACTCGAATAAATATATGCTTTCTTAATGAAATATTTGAGCGTATGACCGTAGTTTCATTTCAATTTATTTTAAGGAGACTGTGAACACATTTTATAATCAAAGCTGAAAAGATTAAGTTGTAGTTACCACTTGCTCTTTGTGACATCTATATTTAGTAAATAAAGTATCAACTATAAGCTTAAAACTTGCAACTACCTTGAACTTCATGAAGAAGGCCTTGTACCCGCCATGGAGCAGGTACACCTCGGGGCGGGGTACTGGTCCTTGTGGAGCTCGCGGTCCTGGCTACGCAGAAACCGGTACCTGTAAACGATAAGATATTCAAGAGTTAATACAGCATAAATATATGTATATACACATATTATACTTAAACTTATATTTTAAAAACATACCATTATACAAACTTATTATGCGGAAAATAATTCTATATATGCTAACTTATTGACTGTATAGGTATTTTTTTCAATAGACATACGGAATGATTTAAAATAAAAATGGTCCTCTACTTTATTATTGAATATTCAAAAAAATTCTTACATTTTAGGGCCCCTCTCGGACGAGAATTCGCAGTGGAAGATAAGCACGTGTCGGCGACCTCCGTTAAGAAGTTTATTAAGAAGAGCGTTGACGTCATCTTTTGTGAAAAGATTGACCGTCCCTCTGATGTGCCCGCCTTCAAACTCATACGGGTAGCGGCAGTCGACAATCGTTACGTCATCGAATACGTCAGTGTACTTTCCGTTTACAACATCGGCCATGACTTCCGGTGTAATGGATTTCAAATCTCGATGCTGCCCTGAAATTGTGGGTAAAGTGTATTCCCGCGAGCCGTCCGCAATCATGTCACGTGATTCGAGCGTTTCGACAGCTTTTAAAAGTTTCTCAGAATTATCTTCCAATTTGCTAGGTGTCGTATCTTTCACTTTCTTTGTGATCCGGATCGGTGAAGCGGTCAAGTCGGTCTCTGGCGATCTTTTGCCCGAAAACAAGCTTCTCTTGACGTCATCACCAGATCTCCTCCGTGGCAGACGCTTGCACAAAAACTCCACCTAAAATATCACAAACGCGCATGCGTGTAACATTTAGCATAATAATATTAATCTTGTGCAATTGTCTGCGTGTGCATTTCATCTTCTGATTGCCAAAAGTCTGGTATGCCTACTTTGCACACGTATTGATAAGGCAGTTTGGCCTTAATACTAGTACAACGAATGTAGGGGAATGGGTGGTATTATAGAGAACCGTTGTCGAAAATTAAGAAAACAATCCTTAAAGTTCTGAAAATTTATATTTAGATTATATCTGACAAATAAATACATTTTGGGGGGGATTTTGACGATGAAGAAGCAAAATAATTCCAATTGAATAATATGTGTACATGCTAATAATTATACAATAATCTGTATAAATATAGAGCCTTATAGACTGTTCTTGGTGTTAGCAAATTGATCACATTTAAGGGATTTTTTCTAATCTTCATATCGACAGTCTGAAATAAACACTTATATTATAGTGGTCAAACATGTATATTAAGTGATATTAAAATTGATGAAATTTTAATTGACTCAATATTATAGCAGACAAAGAATTTACTCTACATTTTAGTTTTAAGCCACGTTTAAATACTGCCCCAAACAGAAAATGTGTGACCACATATTACCTTTACACAAAATGTAATGTAACTGATCTTTTCTTTAGGAAATTTAGTACAAAAAACGCAAATTGGGGTCCTGCATACCATATGTATTTCGTAAAAAAACTCAATTTTATAATGACCATTCGATAATCCGTACTTTAATGTTTTTCTTGTAAAAAATAAATGTCAGTTAAGGTACTTTTTGCGGCCAACGGGCGATTATTAAATCTAAAAATACGTGAATTCCTACTGTTGTATTTTTAAGTACTAGAAATAAATTAAGACTGCTTTCTTTGATGCCATCTTGGTATGGTGGAAATCAGTTATCTGAACAGGGTATGTTGTCATCGTTTACCATCATAAATTAGCAAAGACTGGTCTGTTCTGTTGCTCGGCAGAGTCTGTTTGGGTGAACTTTCAACAGTTGCCTTCATAAATATTAATTAATGAAGGTAACTTCATGTTATGCTGTTTTGTCTTTTAACAGTTATTATAATAAACAATGATTGTAGTGACAAGTCTGTGTTCTGGAAATATAAATCGCTTAACAGTTATCCTAATAAATATTGGGGGCCTATCATTGTCAATCCACACCTTGGTAATACCCAAATATGGGAGAGTAAGCAGATTCGTATAAAAACCAGGAACACGCAGAATCTAGGGGAGTTGGGAGTTGAGCTTGGACATGTGATGATGTGAGGAGTTTGAGTGAGAGTTATTCATGAACTAGATTGGTGTATATATTTATTATCGTAGAGTGTAAATAAAATGTAGAGTGTATATTCTGTTGTGTGACGTTTGAAGATATGAACTACTCGCCCTCCCATTCTACTTTTTGTAACACTGGTGGCAGCGTCGGGATAAGGACTTTAACACGCTTTTGAGAAAAGTGGATATTTTATTCATCACTGTGTCGGGATCAGGACTTTAACACGTCGGATATTTGCAATTATATTCTGAACAAAGCCATGGGACCAAAACGCCAAAATGAGAAGGACTCTTGTAATGGCGAAGAAAGTGTTGATGATGAAATATTACATTTGCGAGAAAAGTTACATTTAGCAGAGACAGAAAATGCACAATTAGAAAGAAGATTAAGGACTGGTGAAGAAGCAGCCGTGCACCAACGAGATGAGCTTGTGAGACAATATCAACAACGTATAAATGACATTAATACAGATAAAGAGAAACAAATCAATGACCTTCAGCAAGAAAATAGTTTGTTGCGTGAACAGTCTCAAAATGGTAGTCAGAGGCGCGCAAGCAGTGGGGCAGAACGACGTAATTATGAGGTTCCTATGCCCAGGCAACTATTGTTTGACGGGAAGTCTTCTTGGGAGAGCTTCATACATCCGTTCTCTGAGATGGTCAACGCGTGCAATTGGGACGAACAAGAACGACTGTTTCGTCTCAAAAACAGTTTGAGAGGAGAAGCAGCAGAATATACTTTTCGGCAGCTTGCAACAGACACGCTGAACAATTATGACATCCTGAAATCAGCCTTGGAGTTGCGGTTTAAGGAGAAACGTTCCGTCTCATCATACCTTGCTGAACTTGAAACAAGGCGTTTCAACAAGGAAAAAGATAAATTGGCAGAATATGTTGCGGATATCAAACGGCTTGTGTTGAAGGGTTTTCCGACCGCTGATTACGAAACACGGGAAACTATAAACATGCGCCACTTCCTGAAAGGCCTGTTAGATACACAAGCAGCAGTATTCATAGGAATGAAGGAACCAAAAACAATAGACCAAGCTCGTGATCTATTGGAAACGTACCAGAGCCTACGGGAAGAGGTCAAAGGGGCGCGTGTCAGAACTGTCGAGTCGAAACCACAACAACATGATTATGTAACAGAAGCAAGACTCCAAGATTTGGGTCGGGATTTGAAAACAAATATTGGAAAGAAGATCGATAATTTAGCAGACAAGCTAAATAGTAAGAATGGTGGTCAAAGGCAGCGTTTCACAACACGTGACAGGAAAGACATTGAATGTTTCAGATGTCATCGCCGTGGACACTTCGCATCTGAATGTGCTACAGATGTCGAAAATAACCGTTCGGAAAACTAGGGCAGACCAAGGCTAACGGCCCAGCGTTGGTCTCACAGACAGACACACATTTTCAGACAATTAAATGTAGAAGTACTAGAAGTGATGGACTTACCGTGCTTTTTCCTGTTAAATTGTGTGAGTCTCTAAATGTGAACTTTGTTATAGACACAGGAGCCTGTACAACAATTATATCAACTGGCGTTTACAATAAGATCCCAATAGAAAAACGACCGGAACTTATGAAAGTTGATCCGTCAGTGCGTCTTGAAGTAGCGGACGATGGGATTTTAGTTTTAGATGGACAGTGTAAAATATCGTTTAAATCATGCGGACAGTGGTTTGAATATACTGTGTTTGTTGCACCAATTCGTGAAGATGGACTTATTGGTATGGATTTTCTATATGACTATGATTATCAATTAAGTGCTCAGAATGGATTACGTTTGAATGGAAAGAGGTGTAAAACATTTGTTGAGAAAATACCTCTGAGGGCAGTTAGGGTCACTACACGATCCATGGTGAAAATTCCAGCCAAATCAGAGTGCATAATACCTGGACAGGCAATAAATCTTGGGTCAATTAATTCGCCTCTTGGGATTGTATGCCCTTCGTCAAATAAACAGCCTGCAAATGGGATATCATTAGGGCACACTTTAATCTCCCCAGGGACAGTTAAAAGCAATCAAATACCTGTTAGGCTGGTGAATACCTCTTCCAGGAATGTTACGCTGTTTAAAGGTGCTACACTGGGATTTTTACAAGAAATTGACTCCCATGAATTATTGAAAGAAAATGTTGACTTAAACACGGAGAACTGTGCTAGCGAAAACTTAAGTGATGTTAAACCAGATATGACATTATGGAGTGATGATTTAAAAGCCTTGTATGAAAGATCGTCGCAAGATTTGAATGAGTCACAAAAAGAACGTTTATCATGTCTTTTGGAAAAGTACAAGAAGACTTTCTCAAATTCGCCAACTGATTTAGGAAGAACATCACTAGTTAAACATTATATTGAGACACCATCAAATATAAGACCAATTAAAATACCACCAAGACGAGTTCCTAGAACATTTATAGATCAGGAGAAGAAAATAATTCAGGAGCAATTAGATATGGGTATTATTGAGGAAAGCACCAGTCCATGGTCAGCACCATTGTGTTTCATTAGAAAGAAAGATGGAGGTGTTCGCGTAGTGTGTGACTATAGACGCCCGAATGAGGTAACGAAAAAGAATGCATACCCTCTTCCAAGGATAGACGAATGTTTAGAGAGTTTGGGTGGAAATAAGTGGTTTTCATCCATGGATTTGTTAAGTGGATTTTATCAAATCGAATTAAATGCTGCGGATAGAGAGAAGACAGCATTCTGCACTTCCCATGGGGGATTGTATCAGTATGTTACCATGCCACAAGGTCTTCATGGATCGCCAGCAACTTTTCAAAGATGTATGGATTTAGTGTTTAAAGGTCTTCAGTGGAAAACACTAATAATATATTTAGATTATATCTGCTCCTATGCGAGAACTTTTGAAGAGGCAATTTTGAGACTTGATGTCATTTTGGGAAGGTTAGAGAAGGCAAATATGAAGCTAAAACCCAGCAAGTGCCACCTTCTTCAAAAACAGATCGATATTCTTGGCCACACAATTGACTGTGACGGAATACGCCCGAATGACGAAAAAGTGGCAGCTGTTCGCCAGTGGCCTCGACCTCGAAATTTAAGTGATTTGAGGTCATTTCTTGGTTTTTGTTCATATTATAGACGGTTCATAAAGGGATTTAGTCATCGCGCCGCACCACTTAATCGCTTAATGGAGGCCGGTCAAGCGTTTAATTGGGGTGATGAGCAAGAAAGTGCATTTGTGGACCTGAAAACTGTGTTGACGGGGAAAGAAGTCATGTCGTATCCACAGGATGACGGAATGTTTATTGTTGACACTGATGCTAGTAACTTCGCGATTGGTGGATGTTTAAGTCAGATGCAGTGGTGTGAAGTTACAAAGGAATATGTAGAAAAACCTATCATTTTTGCGAGCAAATCACTTGATAAATGTCAGCGTCGTTACTGTGCGACAAGAAGGGAACTATTGGCAGTTGTTACATTCGTGACACAGTTCAGACATTATCTAATGGGTAAAGAGTTCGTATTACGGACTGACTGTTCAAGTTTGAGATGGATTATGTCATTCCGATCACCAACAGATCAAATGGCAAGATGGTTGGAAGTATTATCGCAGTACGATTTTCGGATACAACATCGAAGTGGCCGAAAACACATTAATGTGGACAGCCTCAGTCGAATACCCAGTGAACCAGAAGCATGTCAGTGTTATGAGGGACGTCTAATACTAAGGGGTGTGACACGTGCTTGAAAAAACATCAGCAGTGGTCGGATTTCTCTCAGTTTGACGACGCTGTTCCTTTATTTGCAAAAAGGAATGCTGAGACAGCACAAACCTCGGGGTCGTTGAAAGCAAGAGTTTCCAGAGTAAAACTTCATGAAAGTGGATTCTGGAGTTGGATTCTCTTGCTGCTACAGCTTCAGATGGTGAAGTTGTTGAACTGTGTAAGTTTCATGTATCGTGGATTACTCAGAATAAGGAAATACTGTCGCTACCGGATATCCCGACTGCGCTTCCGTGAATATTCTGACAACCCAGATGCAGATCACAGTTCAAAGTTGGGTGACAGGAACAAGAAAATGCTGAAAATAGACGGAAACCCTACTTTAGGTCAAGTGGCATCTCCTGTAGGAAGTCTTGTGAAATTCAGCACAGTTAACTGTTCACCGGAGAGAATGGCCAGACTCCAACAGCAGGACCCAGATATTGGGGCTGTTGTGAGGTGGCTTAAATCTGACAGTGGAAGACCCCCAAGAGACACTGTTTCTGGCTATTCACCTAGTGTACGAAATTTATGGCTAGATTGGGACTTACTGATTTTGATTGACGGTGTTTTGTTCAAGAAATTCATTTTGAAAACGAATGAAGAATGTCCTTTATTGATAGTCCCAAGAGTAATGCAAAGAGAGATTTTAATATCAGCACATGACTCAAATACTGGTGCACATTTGGGCATTGATAAAACGTATTCGAAGATTAAACTTAAATTCTTTTGGTACAAAATGAAAGACAGCATAAAACACCACGTTAAGTCTTGTGAAAAATGTGCAAAGCGGAAACGGCCAGCAAAAACACCTAGAAGTCCACTGACAGAATACACTGTGGGATTCCCAATGGATAGACTTTCAACTGACATCATGGGTCCATTACCTGAAACTGAAAATGGGAATAGATATTGCCTTGTAGTGATTGACAATTTCACGAAATGGGTTGAAGTGTACCCAATGAAGGATCAATTGGCAAGTACAGTAGCAACGAAAATAGTGTATGAATTTCTGTCAAGATATGGAATGTGCTTAGACATTCATTCGGATCAAGGCTCGAATTTCCAGTCAAATCTGTTTAAGGAAGTGTGTCGCTTATTGCAAATAAATCAAACACGAACCTCTGGTTATAGAGGCATGGCTAATGGTGCTCCAGAGCGGTTCAACCAGGTGCTCCAAAATATGATTACAACTTATGTGAATGATAATCAAACTAACTGGGATGACGATTTGAATCTTATTACGTCAGCATATCGTAGCTGTGTGCATGATGCGACTGGATTTACACCAAACATGCTAATGTTGGGTCGGGAAGTGACTATACCAGCTGAAATATCGTTGGGCTGCATAGTGACAAGGAATACCCCAGACAGTTCAGTGGAATATGTTAATAAACTTCAGGAGAAACTATCTTATGTGTATCAAATTGCCAGAGAGACACTCAAGAAAAATGCAGTTCGCCAGAAGAAGGATTATGATTCACGAATCAGTAAACATAATTATAAAGTTGGGGACTTAGTGTTGTGCATTAATACTGGAAAATGTAAAGGACTATCAAAGAAAATTACACCAAATATATCGGAAGGACCTTATCAAATTCAAAGAAAAATCAGTGACCTTTTGTTCACATTGAAACAAGGTAGGAGATCACAGGTTAAAGTTGTACATCATGACAGATTGAAGCCATACACAGGCAACAGATTCCCTGACTGGTGCATTCGAGGTCAAGATGTTAACCTGCTGCCGACACCAGAGAACAAAGGAAATAAGAACGCTAAGCAGGTATCATCCCAGACAGCTAACAAGGTCAAGAAAGATGTCGCTAAGCCCCGCAGAAGTCTTCGACAAAGAAAGCCAATTCACCGTTACCAAAGCTAGTGCTGGACAACAGCCTGATTTAATGGCCATTAAGCTGATAAGGTGGACAATTAATGGTTAGATGTTTACATTTCCCTGCAGTTCAACTTTGAATTTGCAGATCAGAACTGAAATCTGTCAGCGCATTTCATCTCATTGAGCAGGAATCTGGATAATTCTACATGTGTGTGTCTCCACTGTCAAAATTGGAATATATAGTGTGTGTTTTTCTCATGTGTTTAGTGATTTAATTCCAAACCGATGACTTCTGGAATATATTTCGTGTTAATTTGGTTTAATCAGTGTTTCCAGAGTGTTTGAAGAATTCTATGGATTTAACACAGTGCACACATGGAATTAATTCTTTTTAAGAATCAAACAATTGCGCCATATTCTTATAGCATTGTTTATAATATAAAAATATGTTCATTTAATAGTAAGGCGCACAGGACAATTTAGCAGGACGACTGCTACTACAAGTTTCATAAACATTTTACATTTGAAGTGCCTATTTTACAGATTCATATTAAAATGTTAATTTAAAGTAATGATTAAAAGGCACTTAATGCGGATGCATATCAGGACGTTTGTGTGATAGTGATATGTGTGATTGTGTGAATTCGTGTAATGGAGTATTAAGACTTTCTGTTCTAGTAATAAGTTGGACGATGAAAGAAGATATTGTGGATTTGCAAATTAAACAGTGGTTTACTATGCATAGGACTACACATGTTTATTCATGTTTTCATATACCAAACTCTTACAATGTTTTAAGTATAATGCATGAAATTGGAGAATAAGTTTTCAAAGGATTTTCTTCTTTGAATGTGTTTCCGGATAATTAAAGAGGGTACTGCTAATGCTTCATTATTTTGATGCACAAGTCTTTTGTATTTTGTATTGAGAAGTGAATTTGCAGTACAAGTAATTTTAAAGGGATGTTTCTTGTAATGTTATGTAGTCATTTACTAGTAATATTCCTTGCTGTGGAGAAGGTTTCTAATCTTAGGATTAATAATACATAGTATATTTGTAACTGTAGATTTTTGTAGTTTTATTATATTGATATCAAGTGTTTGAGTATACACAACTTACATGTAGTGAGTGTGAGACTGGTTCTTTAGTCATTTTTACAACTATTTGGCTTAATTGGGGACAATTAAGAAGCTAAGGGGAGGGGAGTGTTGTATTTTTAAGTACTAGAAATAAATTAAGACTGCTTTCTTTGATGCCATCTTGGTATGGTGGAAATCAGTTATCTGAACAGGGTATGTTGTCATCGTTTACCATCATAAATTAGCAAAGACTGGTCTGTTCTGTTGCTCGGCAGAGTCTGTTTGGGTGAACTTTCAACAGTTGCCTTCATAAATATTAATTAATGAAGGTAACTTCATGTTATGCTGTTTTGTCTTTTAACAGTTATTATAATAAACAATGATTGTAGTGACAAGTCTGTGTTCTGGAAATATAAATCGCTTAACAGTTATCCTAATAAATATTGGGGGCCTATCATTGTCAATCCACACCTTGGTAATACCCAAATATGGGAGAGTAAGCAGATTCGTATAAAAACCAGGAACACGCAGAATCTAGGGGAGTTGGGAGTTGAGCTTGGACATGTGATGATGTGAGGAGTTTGAGTGAGAGTTATTCATGAACTAGATTGGTGTATATATTTATTATCGTAGAGTGTAAATAAAATGTAGAGTGTATATTCTGTTGTGTGACGTTTGAAGATATGAACTACTCGCCCTCCCATTCTACTTTTTGTAACACTGGTGGCAGCGTCGGGATAAGGACTTTAACACGCTTTTGAGAAAAGTGGATATTTTATTCATCACTGTGTCGGGATCAGGACTTTAACACGTCGGATATTTGCAATTATATTCTGAACAAAGCCATGGGACCAAAACGCCAAAATGAGAAGGACTCTTGTAATGGCGAAGAAAGTGTTGATGATGAAATATTACATTTGCGAGAAAAGTTACATTTAGCAGAGACAGAAAATGCACAATTAGAAAGAAGATTAAGGACTGGTGAAGAAGCAGCCGTGCACCAACGAGATGAGCTTGTGAGACAATATCAACAACGTATAAATGACATTAATACAGATAAAGAGAAACAAATCAATGACCTTCAGCAAGAAAATAGTTTGTTGCGTGAACAGTCTCAAAATGGTAGTCAGAGGCGCGCAAGCAGTGGGGCAGAACGACGTAATTATGAGGTTCCTATGCCCAGGCAACTATTGTTTGACGGGAAGTCTTCTTGGGAGAGCTTCATACATCCGTTCTCTGAGATGGTCAACGCGTGCAATTGGGACGAACAAGAACGACTGTTTCGTCTCAAAAACAGTTTGAGAGGAGAAGCAGCAGAATATACTTTTCGGCAGCTTGCAACAGACACGCTGAACAATTATGACATCCTGAAATCAGCCTTGGAGTTGCGGTTTAAGGAGAAACGTTCCGTCTCATCATACCTTGCTGAACTTGAAACAAGGCGTTTCAACAAGGAAAAAGATAAATTGGCAGAATATGTTGCGGATATCAAACGGCTTGTGTTGAAGGGTTTTCCGACCGCTGATTACGAAACACGGGAAACTATAAACATGCGCCACTTCCTGAAAGGCCTGTTAGATACACAAGCAGCAGTATTCATAGGAATGAAGGAACCAAAAACAATAGACCAAGCTCGTGATCTATTGGAAACGTACCAGAGCCTACGGGAAGAGGTCAAAGGGGCGCGTGTCAGAACTGTCGAGTCGAAACCACAACAACATGATTATGTAACAGAAGCAAGACTCCAAGATTTGGGTCGGGATTTGAAAACAAATATTGGAAAGAAGATCGATAATTTAGCAGACAAGCTAAATAGTAAGAATGGTGGTCAAAGGCAGCGTTTCACAACACGTGACAGGAAAGACATTGAATGTTTCAGATGTCATCGCCGTGGACACTTCGCATCTGAATGTGCTACAGATGTCGAAAATAACCGTTCGGAAAACTAGGGCAGACCAAGGCTAACGGCCCAGCGTTGGTCTCACAGACAGACACACATTTTCAGACAATTAAATGTAGAAGTACTAGAAGTGATGGACTTACCGTGCTTTTTCCTGTTAAATTGTGTGAGTCTCTAAATGTGAACTTTGTTATAGACACAGGAGCCTGTACAACAATTATATCAACTGGCGTTTACAATAAGATCCCAATAGAAAAACGACCGGAACTTATGAAAGTTGATCCGTCAGTGCGTCTTGAAGTAGCGGACGATGGGATTTTAGTTTTAGATGGACAGTGTAAAATATCGTTTAAATCATGCGGACAGTGGTTTGAATATACTGTGTTTGTTGCACCAATTCGTGAAGATGGACTTATTGGTATGGATTTTCTATATGACTATGATTATCAATTAAGTGCTCAGAATGGATTACGTTTGAATGGAAAGAGGTGTAAAACATTTGTTGAGAAAATACCTCTGAGGGCAGTTAGGGTCACTACACGATCCATGGTGAAAATTCCAGCCAAATCAGAGTGCATAATACCTGGACAGGCAATAAATCTTGGGTCAATTAATTCGCCTCTTGGGATTGTATGCCCTTCGTCAAATAAACAGCCTGCAAATGGGATATCATTAGGGCACACTTTAATCTCCCCAGGGACAGTTAAAAGCAATCAAATACCTGTTAGGCTGGTGAATACCTCTTCCAGGAATGTTACGCTGTTTAAAGGTGCTACACTGGGATTTTTACAAGAAATTGACTCCCATGAATTATTGAAAGAAAATGTTGACTTAAACACGGAGAACTGTGCTAGCGAAAACTTAAGTGATGTTAAACCAGATATGACATTATGGAGTGATGATTTAAAAGCCTTGTATGAAAGATCGTCGCAAGATTTGAATGAGTCACAAAAAGAACGTTTATCATGTCTTTTGGAAAAGTACAAGAAGACTTTCTCAAATTCGCCAACTGATTTAGGAAGAACATCACTAGTTAAACATTATATTGAGACACCATCAAATATAAGACCAATTAAAATACCACCAAGACGAGTTCCTAGAACATTTATAGATCAGGAGAAGAAAATAATTCAGGAGCAATTAGATATGGGTATTATTGAGGAAAGCACCAGTCCATGGTCAGCACCATTGTGTTTCATTAGAAAGAAAGATGGAGGTGTTCGCGTAGTGTGTGACTATAGACGCCCGAATGAGGTAACGAAAAAGAATGCATACCCTCTTCCAAGGATAGACGAATGTTTAGAGAGTTTGGGTGGAAATAAGTGGTTTTCATCCATGGATTTGTTAAGTGGATTTTATCAAATCGAATTAAATGCTGCGGATAGAGAGAAGACAGCATTCTGCACTTCCCATGGGGGATTGTATCAGTATGTTACCATGCCACAAGGTCTTCATGGATCGCCAGCAACTTTTCAAAGATGTATGGATTTAGTGTTTAAAGGTCTTCAGTGGAAAACACTAATAATATATTTAGATTATATCTGCTCCTATGCGAGAACTTTTGAAGAGGCAATTTTGAGACTTGATGTCATTTTGGGAAGGTTAGAGAAGGCAAATATGAAGCTAAAACCCAGCAAGTGCCACCTTCTTCAAAAACAGATCGATATTCTTGGCCACACAATTGACTGTGACGGAATACGCCCGAATGACGAAAAAGTGGCAGCTGTTCGCCAGTGGCCTCGACCTCGAAATTTAAGTGATTTGAGGTCATTTCTTGGTTTTTGTTCATATTATAGACGGTTCATAAAGGGATTTAGTCATCGCGCCGCACCACTTAATCGCTTAATGGAGGCCGGTCAAGCGTTTAATTGGGGTGATGAGCAAGAAAGTGCATTTGTGGACCTGAAAACTGTGTTGACGGGGAAAGAAGTCATGTCGTATCCACAGGATGACGGAATGTTTATTGTTGACACTGATGCTAGTAACTTCGCGATTGGTGGATGTTTAAGTCAGATGCAGTGGTGTGAAGTTACAAAGGAATATGTAGAAAAACCTATCATTTTTGCGAGCAAATCACTTGATAAATGTCAGCGTCGTTACTGTGCGACAAGAAGGGAACTATTGGCAGTTGTTACATTCGTGACACAGTTCAGACATTATCTAATGGGTAAAGAGTTCGTATTACGGACTGACTGTTCAAGTTTGAGATGGATTATGTCATTCCGATCACCAACAGATCAAATGGCAAGATGGTTGGAAGTATTATCGCAGTACGATTTTCGGATACAACATCGAAGTGGCCGAAAACACATTAATGTGGACAGCCTCAGTCGAATACCCAGTGAACCAGAAGCATGTCAGTGTTATGAGGGACGTCTAATACTAAGGGGTGTGACACGTGCTTGAAAAAACATCAGCAGTGGTCGGATTTCTCTCAGTTTGACGACGCTGTTCCTTTATTTGCAAAAAGGAATGCTGAGACAGCACAAACCTCGGGGTCGTTGAAAGCAAGAGTTTCCAGAGTAAAACTTCATGAAAGTGGATTCTGGAGTTGGATTCTCTTGCTGCTATAGCTTCAGATGGTGAAGTTGTTGAACTGTGTAAGTTTCATGTATCGTGGATTACTCAGAATAAGGAAATACTGTCGCTACCGGATATCCCGACTGCGCTTCCGTGAATATTCTGACAACCCAGATGCAGATCACAGTTCAAAGTTGGGTGACAGGAACAAGAAAATGCTGAAAATAGACGGAAACCCTACTTTAGGTCAAGTGGCATCTCCTGTAGGAAGTCTTGTGAAATTCAGCACAGTTAACTGTTCACCGGAGAGAATGGCCAGACTCCAACAGCAGGACCCAGATATTGGGGCTGTTGTGAGGTGGCTTAAATCTGACAGTGGAAGACCCCCAAGAGACACTGTTTCTGGCTATTCACCTAGTGTACGAAATTTATGGCTAGATTGGGACTTACTGATTTTGATTGACGGTGTTTTGTTCAAGAAATTCATTTTGAAAACGAATGAAGAATGTCCTTTATTGATAGTCCCAAGAGTAATGCAAAGAGAGATTTTAATATCAGCACATGACTCAAATACTGGTGCACATTTGGGCATTGATAAAACGTATTCGAAGATTAAACTTAAATTCTTTTGGTACAAAATGAAAGACAGCATAAAACACCACGTTAAGTCTTGTGAAAAATGTGCAAAGCGGAAACGGCCAGCAAAAACACCTAGAAGTCCACTGACAGAATACACTGTGGGATTCCCAATGGATAGACTTTCAACTGACATCATGGGTCCATTACCTGAAACTGAAAATGGGAATAGATATTGCCTTGTAGTGATTGACAATTTCACGAAATGGGTTGAAGTGTACCCAATGAAGGATCAATTGGCAAGTACAGTAGCAACGAAAATAGTGTATGAATTTCTGTCAAGATATGGAATGTGCTTAGACATTCATTCGGATCAAGGCTCGAATTTCCAGTCAAATCTGTTTAAGGAAGTGTGTCGCTTATTGCAAATAAATCAAACACGAACCTCTGGTTATAGAGGCATGGCTAATGGTGCTCCAGAGCGGTTCAACCAGGTGCTCCAAAATATGATTACAACTTATGTGAATGATAATCAAACTAACTGGGATGACGATTTGAATCTTATTACGTCAGCATATCGTAGCTGTGTGCATGATGCGACTGGATTTACACCAAACATGCTAATGTTGGGTCGGGAAGTGACTATACCAGCTGAAATATCGTTGGGCTGCATAGTGACAAGGAATACCCCAGACAGTTCAGTGGAATATGTTAATAAACTTCAGGAGAAACTATCTTATGTGTATCAAATTGCCAGAGAGACACTCAAGAAAAATGCAGTTCGCCAGAAGAAGGATTATGATTCACGAATCAGTAAACATAATTATAAAGTTGGGGACTTAGTGTTGTGCATTAATACTGGAAAATGTAAAGGACTATCAAAGAAAATTACACCAAATATATCGGAAGGACCTTATCAAATTCAAAGAAAAATCAGTGACCTTTTGTTCACATTGAAACAAGGTAGGAGATCACAGGTTAAAGTTGTACATCATGACAGATTGAAGCCATACACAGGCAACAGATTCCCTGACTGGTGCATTCGAGGTCAAGATGTTAACCTGCTGCCGACACCAGAGAACAAAGGAAATAAGAACGCTAAGCAGGTATCATCCCAGACAGCTAACAAGGTCAAGAAAGATGTCGCTAAGCCCCGCAGAAGTCTTCGACAAAGAAAGCCAATTCACCGTTACCAAAGCTAGTGCTGGACAACAGCCTGATTTAATGGCCATTAAGCTGATAAGGTGGACAATTAATGGTTAGATGTTTACATTTCCCTGCAGTTCAACTTTGAATTTGCAGATCAGAACTGAAATCTGTCAGCGCATTTCATCTCATTGAGCAGGAATCTGGATAATTCTACATGTGTGTGTCTCCACTGTCAAAATTGGAATATATAGTGTGTGTTTTTCTCATGTGTTTAGTGATTTAATTCCAAACCGATGACTTCTGGAATATATTTCGTGTTAATTTGGTTTAATCAGTGTTTCCAGAGTGTTTGAAGAATTCTATGGATTTAACACAGTGCACACATGGAATTAATTCTTTTTAAGAATCAAACAATTGCGCCATATTCTTATAGCATTGTTTATAATATAAAAATATGTTCATTTAATAGTAAGGCGCACAGGACAATTTAGCAGGACGACTGCTACTACAAGTTTCATAAACATTTTACATTTGAAGTGCCTATTTTACAGATTCATATTAAAATGTTAATTTAAAGTAATGATTAAAAGGCACTTAATGCGGATGCATATCAGGACGTTTGTGTGATAGTGATATGTGTGATTGTGTGAATTCGTGTAATGGAGTATTAAGACTTTCTGTTCTAGTAATAAGTTGGACGATGAAAGAAGATATTGTGGATTTGCAAATTAAACAGTGGTTTACTATGCATAGGACTACACATGTTTATTCATGTTTTCATATACCAAACTCTTACAATGTTTTAAGTATAATGCATGAAATTGGAGAATAAGTTTTCAAAGGATTTTCTTCTTTGAATGTGTTTCCGGATAATTAAAGAGGGTACTGCTAATGCTTCATTATTTTGATGCACAAGTCTTTTGTATTTTGTATTGAGAAGTGAATTTGCAGTACAAGTAATTTTAAAGGGATGTTTCTTGTAATGTTATGTAGTCATTTACTAGTAATATTCCTTGCTGTGGAGAAGGTTTCTAATCTTAGGATTAATAATACATAGTATATTTGTAACTGTAGATTTTTGTAGTTTTATTATATTGATATCAAGTGTTTGAGTATACACAACTTACATGTAGTGAGTGTGAGACTGGTTCTTTAGTCATTTTTACAACTATTTGGCTTAATTGGGGACAATTAAGAAGCTAAGGGGAGGGGAGTGTTGTATTTTTAAGTACTAGAAATAAATTAAGACTGCTTTCTTTGATGCCATCTTGGTATGGTGGAAATCAGTTATCTGAACAGGGTATGTTGTCATCGTTTACCATCATAAATTAGCAAAGACTGGTCTGTTCTGTTGCTTGGCAGAGTCTGTTTGGGTGAACTTTCAACAGTTGCCTTCATAAATATTAATTAATGAAGGTAACTTCATGTTATGCTGTTTTGTCTTTTAACAGTTATTATAATAAACAATGATTGTAGTGACAAGACTGTGTTCTGGAAATATAAATCGCTTAACAGTTATCCTAATAAATATTGGGGGCCTATCATTGTCAATCCACACCTTGGTAATACCCAAATATGGGAGAGTAAGCAGATTCGTATAAAAGCCAGGAACACGCAGAATCTAGGGGAGTTGGGAGTTGAGCTTGGACATGTGATGATGTGAGGAGTTTGAGTGAGAGTTATTCATGAACTAGATTGGTGTATATATTTATTATCGTAGAGTGTAAATAAAATGTAGAGTGTATATTCTGTTGTGTGACGTTTGAAGATATGAACTACTCGCCCTCCCATTCTAATTTTTGTAACACTACCGAGTTCGGAGTCTGTTGATAGAAGTTTGACTCTGTACAGTGTTCGCTGCTTTTCAAGCTGCAGCCTTTACTGAATGGCGTGAGCACGTGCTCGAGTTCCTTGTGCGAGATCTCATCCGGGTCGCTAGTGACGTCATCGAATAATCTGAGTCTGAAACATGTGACGTCATGCGTGTGTAATTAAGTCAAGTTAAATTTACTTAATTCAAACTCAACTCAAATTTAGTGTAACACTGTTTTATCAGTCTGTAACAGAGGTATTATCATCAATCAGTCAGTCAATCAGTCAATCACGAATGAATGAATGAATGAATGAAGGAAGGAAGGAAGGAAGGAAGGAAGGAAGGAAGGAAGGAAGGAAGGAAGGAAGGAAGGAAGGAAGGAAGGAAGGAAGGAAGGAAGGAAGGAAGGAAGGAAGGAAGGAAGGAAGGAACGAACGAACGAACGAACGAAAGAACGAACGAACGAACGAACGTAAGAACGAAGGAACTAGCGAAGGAACGAACAAACGAACGAATGACAAAGGACAATTCTCTTTTACGAAATAAACTTAAATTGTTGTTGTTGTCCGTCATTTGAAGTTTTTATACTTTATGTTGTTTAAGTTAACCCCCACCCACCCAAAAAAAAACAACAAACAAAACAAAAAAAATACTGAAAAAACTTGTATGCAAAACTAAGTTTACCTTAGGCTCATTTTTGTAACTTTAATCCGCAGTACGAGCACTTTCTTTTTGACGTAATTTCTCTTTGTATAATTTGTGTTTATATGCACACATGCAGTAGTTTCGATGTGAAGAAACACTTTCAACTAGAATATATAAGTTTGTGTCTGTCTCTAATGAAGGGATATTGTTCATTCGAATTATCGAGTAGTGAAATAATTCCTGAGACATTAATTCATTGCCAAAAGCTGTTTTTCTCACGGACAGGAGATTCTAGAACAATATGACAAATTAACCACTTAACAGTTTGTTAAAGGGGCAGTCAATCAGGGAGGTAACTATCGGAAGAAGCGGGCCTTTAATTACTTGTCACGCTTACAATTGCACTTACAGCTAACGAAAACGCGTACTAATTTCACCTAAGGCGTAAAAAAATGTTTGTTTCAGGTTACCCGGTCTACCCTAAAAAATGCCCCGACCCTAAAACATTTTATTGAGTTGGTCAGATATATTTTTGTTTTATTTATCTTTTTCCGATAATTAAATGTTTTTTTGGATAAATACGTGTTTTGTTTTGATAGTATCCACTTTAAAACAATGTTATAGGATATTATCGATATGTTTTGAATATATATTCGTTTAGTTTTAGAATCTAAAAGTTGACCATTTTCCAATTAAAAAATAATAAAAAAATAAATCCCTACCCACCTACCCTAATTTTTGAGGGACATGTAGCCTGAAACAAACAAACAAAATTAAACCCAAGGGACATTATTTAAACATAACATTCAATTCAATGGATGTAGACTCTACTATATTTATTTATAACTACTTCTGTTTTGATATATTTCGTTAATTTAATCTACATTATCGTAACACTTGGAGTGTTATACTTATTTAAAGCCCTGCTTAATATTATACAACATGTCCGTAAATAAATTATTAATTCGATATATTTATAATTATATATATTTATTACCTGCCTCTTTAAACTTTTATTTGAAGCGGACAATATTGCTTATGTTAACACCTGGAATTGTTATATCGCCCTCATTGTATACCCTGTATACGTGGGTGTAAATACAGAGCTGTTCAGTTCTTCTGTTCAATGAATGTAGGCGTGGTAGAAGAAACGCGAAGTTCTTTGAACTTTTGAAACAGTCCATGCGTTCAGTTTATATGTTATCATGGCAGAACATAATATATATTTTAGGACTAGTGATTAGTTAAAATTAAATAGTGACAATCACACTGTTGTATCAAAAAATTAAATATAGAAACGAGATTTGATATTGTATATATGAAAAATAAATATTATCGTTAAGTTTTCGTCTTTCGAAAGCATAATAGATATACATTGCAATATTTCTGATAACAATTTCGTCACGTGAGGTCATTGCTTTATTAAATTTATTGATTGTAGGGGAAATGTAAAATGTGGTGTTAATATACTTTACACGAAGATATTCATAGAAAGGACATATAAGCAAGAAATGGTATTCATTTTCAATACAGGATTTACACAATGGACGTATGTACTCGATGTTACAAAAACAACAATACATTCATGCGTATAATAGTTTGGTACACATACATAAATTTTAATATGTCAATCATCATACTTTTCCACCGATATGAAGTATCGTAATCATCAATATTTATACCATGGTATACAAGCACACATAAACTTATAATATGAGAATAAACTATCCCACCGCAATATTTATGTGTATACATTTAGTGTTATTACAAATCATGTATGTTTGTCTTTTACCCGGATGCTTTTCAATACAATAATAAAGTCAGTAGCACAATAATTATTAGGTACTTATTAAGGATATTGACATATATAACGAGCTGTTTTCCTTTCAAAATATATGTTTGTACCTTAAATTGAAATAATGTATCATTTTATTTTGAAGATTTTTCTTGATTTTGAAATGTTTTGTTCCGATCAACACTGTGAGGCCAGAAACAAACAATATTCATTTTCATGGCCTTATATCCTTATTACATAACTATGTGTTCGAATTTTTGACCCCATATTTACTAATACATTGTATTACTGTTTTTTTCTCCCTCAAAATGAAATGTAATTTAATTAACCTAATAAATAACAATCAAGTTTAACGTTAAAACAGACTTGCTGTCATTTTAATACATGCCAAACAGAAAGTTCTTTCTATACATCACGAAAAGTTGCCGTATTTCTTGATCGGATAATCCTATCGGATTCAAATGTTTTTTCAATACTTTGGTCTAAATAATATGAACCGGTTTATCTCCAGAATGTAAGGAACAATAAGTAAGCCTTCAACAATATATTATCTTTAAAAATAATAATGTTTGTCTCATGCAATATGTCTATAAACGAATTGCATATATCTTCCAAAGGTATCATTTCCTTTTCACAGCATGATTTATTTTATTGGCTTTTACTGTCATTGCATATGAATGTTTATGTTTATGTTTTAGCCAATGCCATATTTATTGGACGCCTGTTATATTAAGGATTTGTGCAAAGTTGCTATTTTCAATTGACCTACGTTCTCTCGCCTTATTGAGAATTTATTTTAATTTTGAATTTAATATATCCAGAAAACAATAAATCAAATTTACATTTCATTTCATTGTACAATTTTCAATATTCAAGGTTCAATGGCGAAACTTGACGAATAAAAAAAATCATCATCGTCCTCGTCGTCGTCGTCATCACCACCATCATCATCATCATCATCATCATCATCAACAACAACAACATCAGCGTTATTATTAACATCAATATCAATATGAAAAAAAACATCAGAAACATGTTCAGTAGCCCAACCACCACCACCTCATAATGATCATTTTCATCATCATCATTATTTTATCATCATTATTGAAATCATCATTAGCATCATCGGTATAATACTTTCATCATCATCATTTTGTTTTGTTTGTTTTGTATTTTTCGCCGTTTTTAACAGTATTTCAGTCATATTACGGCGGTCAGCTAACCTACTCACACTTTTCCTGGGCAAGCTTAGCCGATCTAAGCGGTTTTCCAGTACTAAGTGCACATACTTATGCCAGTTACTGACAACTGCTCTACATGACTCAGACGTAGGAGGAGAATGGCCGTAGAAATAATTTCATGACCAATCCTCACACAAGTTATGTGGCCGGGGTGGGGAGTAAACTCACGAACTCCGGATTGACAGTCCAGTGCTCTACCAACTGAGCTAGCCGGGCCCGGCTTATCATCATCATAATTATCACCATAATCATCACCTTTGTATGTTTTCATCACCATTATTGTAATGTCATCATCATCATCATCATCATCGTTGTCGTCGTCGTCCTCCTCCTCCTCCTTCTCCTCATCATCATATCATTCATCATCATCGTCGTCATCATCATCATCATCATCATCATCATCATCATCATCATCATCATCATCATCAATCATCATAATCATCATATCAGTCATCATCATCATCATCATTGTCATCATCATTTAATAATATCTGTCATAATATCAGTCATCATCATCATTATCATCAGCAGCAGCAGCAGCAGCAGCAGCAGCAGCAGCAGCACCATCATCATCATTATCGTTATCACCATAATCGTCATCATCATCATCGCATTCATCATCATCATCTTCGTCAATATCGTCATAATCATCATCACTCTCATTCATCTTTATCATAATCATCATCACAATTATCATCATCATCACCGTCACTATCATCATCGTCGTAATCATTTTCATCATCAGCAGCAGCAGCACCATTAATACCACCACCACTTCATTATAATCATTTTAATCATCATTATTATTTTAATTATTGTTTTTATGACATCATCATCAGCATCAGCGGCATCCATGATATTTGTATTATTCATCTGTTTATATCATCGTCAAAAACACCAGTATCATCATTCTAAAATAACTGAAACACGTCACTTATATATGATTGTCGGAATGCATAATAATGTTGCGCGCCAGCTGGCTCTGTCACACTTGTCAGGATGTGGTTAGCTCTGAGGCAATAATTACTTAATTTTAATGTTTAATGGTACTTCGTGATAGAAAAGAAATAAACAAGTCTTATATAAAGTTTAAACGTTTATTTCTTGACTCCTTGTTCAACCCAAACATCAATAACAATTGTAAATATAAACAGTTCAAGAACTTGTTTGTCATTAAATATAGTAATACAGTACGTATTCCAAATCACTTTACAGAGTTTAATACTGGTGGTGAAAATTACAATAAGACACTACAATTCTTCAACATTCGCAATCTCTCAACGCTCCCTACTATACAATGCAGTCAACATTCGCAATCTCTCAACGCTCACTACTATACAATACAGTCAACATTCGCAATCTCTCAACGCTCTCTACTATACAATACAGTCAACATTCGCAATCTCTCAACGCTCACTACTATACAATACAGTCAACATTCGCAATCTCTCAACGCTCACTACTATACAATAGAGTCAACTTTCGCAATCTTTTAACGCTCACTACTATACAATACAGTCAACATTCGCAATCTCTCAACGCTCACTACTATACAATGCAGTCAACATTCGCAATCTCTCAACGCTCACTACTATACAATACAGTCAACATTCGCAATCTCTCAACGCTCACTACTATACAATACAGTCAACATTCGCAATCTCTCAACGCTCACTACTATACAATACAGTCAACATTCGCAATCTCTCAACGCTCACTACTATACAATACAGTCAACATTCGCAATCTCTCAATGCTCACTACTATACAATACAGTCAACATTCGCAATCTCTCAACGCTCACTACTATACAATACAGTCAACATTCGCAATATCTCAACGCTCACTACTATACAATACAGTCAACATTCGCAATCTCTCAACGCTCACTACTATACAATACAGTCAACATTCGCAATCTCTCAACGCTCACTACTATACAATACAGTCAACATTCGCAATCTCTCAACGCTCACTACTATACAATACAGTCAACATTCGCAATCTCTCAACGCTCGCTACTATACAATACAGTCAACATTCGCAATCTCTCAATGCTCACTACTATACAATACAGTCAACATTCGCAATCTCTCAACGCTCACTACTATACAATACAGTCAACATTCGCAATATCTCAACGCTCACTACTATACAATACAGTCAACATTCGCAATCTCTCAACGCTCACTACTATACAATACAGTCAACATTCGCAATCTCTCAACGCTCACTACTATACAATGCAGTAGATCCAGATTCGTGTGGACAACGACAACTAAAAATATTCAATTCTTCATATAAGCTCTGTACAGTATAGGTGCGTGAACTGTTAAAATATTAACGATTAACTTATACTTCAATAGATCTACATAGCTTTAAAATAGATCTAACTTGCAATAATAAATGAGTGCAATTTCTGTTGCAAAAGTTTCTTTAATTTAAATTACGCTCGAGTTCTAAGTCTTAAGTTTAGGAATTACATGTTATTTTCAAGTACGGAGATGTTACGGCCTCAGATGTTACGGCCTCAGATGTTACGACCTCAGATGTTACGGCCTCAGATGTTACGACCTCAGATGTTACGGCCTCAGATGTTACGACGTCAGATGTTACAGAACTGCTCAAACAATTTTCTGGGCGCTTTTAAACACCACTGACCCAAAACGGTGGTCACTGACCAAGTTTACATGACCCGACCAAGAATTTCTGGTCGATCGTCCAAAATAAATATCTATTAGATCTAATAACCTGTTTCATGGTTCATAAAGCAGCTGCCGAAAATTGTTTAAAATAGACCACAACGCACTGCAACAAACTGGCTTGTATTGAGAGGAAAATGCGAGCGTTGTGACAATAAAATACAAAATTCACGTATTAATTCAAGGATTGTTAATCTGACATGCAGCTAAAATGAAAAAGTACTGTTAATCAATATTATACTAGCTTAAAATCGTGTGAACTCTTAATAAAAACAACATGAATCAAATGAAATCGATACACAGACTCAACGACAACAAGAACAGACTTAGAATTTACACTTAAAAGTTAGAAAAATGGATTAATTCATCAGCTATGTCACTGGTTTGTATGTTTTCTGTGATATTAACAAGATCACATGCACATTTAAAGCATGGCTGTTGAAATAAATGTCCAGTGTCAACAAGTACGTACACGAATAAAGGTAAGTAAATGGTTCATTTGATAATAGCAACAAAGTTATTTCATATGCAGGGCTTATCAATATTGCTCTTTAAATATGTTTGTGTAATATTTATATCAAAGGCATGTCATTTCTAAGCTCTCAAGAAACTGGCTAATTGTTTGTTTGTGTGACATGGGGTCCATTCTTTTGTACTTTAAATATTTTTCTTTTCATTTTGTCGAAGGGATTAAAGTGTCAATCGATAGAAGTAATTTTTTTTGTGAAGGTATATTTAAGAATGGTTTTTGTTCTATCTTCCCATTCGCCAGACTATAGAGATAACGGTGAATGAAAGTGTTTGATATCCAATGGAGATTATCATATTTCATATATATATATATATATATATATATATCGTATTGATGAAGTGTTCATTTGCATATGTACTTGTCTAATATAACCACAAATATGCGGCTAGTAATTAAAATATAACAACTTAAACCAATAAACGCACACCTGCTGAAAAGCACCATGATAGAGCCATGTTCACAAATGTAACAAGACACGCGGCTAATATTTAAGAGACAAAAAAAGGAAATTAACTTTATAGGTCATTCTGCAATGAATTATGGGCAGTGCCCAATGTTTTGAAAATAGTTCCAGAAATTCGCAGATATTGTTCAGTAAAATGCCCGTGCTTAAACGCGCGCAAAATCGTGACAAACGAATCATTTCTGCATTATGTAGCGCAATTAAACCACATTATGTTTACATCAAACTCAAAAAGACGTTTTGTTCATTTGCTATTAGTTTGCACATTCGTGATTTAATTCCTACGCACCTACACTCCTTGCCGTGGGTTGTTCGATAAAAAACTATGGTAGAAAAATATTATTTCTTAACACGTCGACGTCTTACCTTGCTCGCTACACATTGTATTTTAAATGTGTGTAATTAAATGTGTCATTTGATTGTATATAGCATGAGTCACATTGTCACACTTTTTTCAATATACATAATGTCAAACATATATTTTATCCGTGTGTTTTCGTGCACAATATATGTGATAAGCGAGTGTGGCCATGCCACTACATGACTTCATTGTGCACACACCAGGCACGGGTTCACAAAGCATTAACTACCGGGGATCAAAATCTGCCTTCTTGAATTTTTAGCTCAGCTTCCAACAGATTCTCAAATATAGTTTATGCCTCAGTCACACATCCACGATTTTTTCTGCCGTTCTTGAGCCGACCGCGTCCCGAATCAAATATGTCAAAAGTCGGGACAATATCAAAAGATCGAATATGTCCCGACAGCGTCT
This sequence comes from Congeria kusceri, assembly GCA_027627225.1. Classification (NCBI taxonomy): domain Eukaryota; kingdom Metazoa; phylum Mollusca; class Bivalvia; order Myida; family Dreissenidae; genus Congeria; species Congeria kusceri. The sequence goes on from CM051024.1 coordinate 81,451,054, forward strand.
CGACGGAGTCCCGACAGCGTCCCATTCTCCCGAATGCGATCCAACAGTGTACCGACAGCATCCAGACAGCATCCCGACATTCCCGACTTTTTTTTTTATTTGTATCGTAGCGCTGTCGGGACGCTAACAGGAGCCATAATCGGGAACGTTCATGGTCAAAGTCTTGTCCATGAATGACAAACACACACAAACACGCACAATACACACGCTATACACCAGACTTGATATATTTATATATAATTTGTTTGCAATAGCATTCCCGTTCCACCGGATATTGTCCCAACACCGTCCAAACACCGTCCCGAATTTGAACCGATACAGCCGAATCGATTTACATTTGTTATGTTTGCAATAAGAATTGTATAATGTCTTAAGGCAATAAATATATCGTATCGTATCGTATTGAATCTATCTCGACAGAGTCCCGACTATACAGATTCGGCTGAGTCTCCCGAATGTTATTAAAGGTACAAACCTAACTGTCGGAAATGCTTGGCCGATTACGCCGAACGTGTTCCGATGATTCCCGATTCTCAGGACAACGTCCCGAAAGCGTCCAGACAGCTTCCGACAGCGTCCAGACAGCTTCCGACAGCGCTCCGACAGCGTCCCGATATTCCCGATGTTTTTAGTATTTGTATCGTAGCGCTGTCGGGACGCTGTCTGGAGCCATAATCAGGAATGTGTGACTGAGGCTTTATATTGAAATAACTTTTTGTCTACATAAAATAACATGAAATGCTCTGAGTTTGTGATTAAAAATTTCTTATCAAATGTACGCTGATAGGAGTTGAGAGTAATGATATATATTTATTTAGACAATAATATACGGCAGAGCTGGGCCGGGCATCTATAATCGGCCCGCTGCCGATATAACGGCCCGAGGGCCTTTGGCCCGAGGGCCGTTATACGGCTAGGGCCGATTATAGACGCCCGGCCCAGCTCTGCCGTATATTATCGTTTATAATACATATTATCCTGTCACAAGAAAAGAATCATGTTACTTTCTTTATTACACAAAATGTTAACAAAAACACCAAACAAACTTTCCGTACTTTTATTTAACATTCAGCTAATTACGCAATACGTGACGCAATTCTAACGAATGACTTAATTTATAAACAGAAAAACAGTGACGAAACAAACCAGTTTTCGCTGAACTCGCAGTTTTGTTGTGACAACGTTATGTCGTGTTTGCTTTTATTTTTAGTAAAATACATTACTATTAGTTTAATAAATCATGCATGGACGAATTCTGAATGATGAATGTGTCAGTTGGATAAATAATATATTTTGAGACTTTGAATCGAATAAAATCAAACGTTCTGACCAGTCATTGCGATTTCGTAAATCGTGTTTCTGGTCAGAATGGTTCACATGAAATTAATATCATGAATGTTAAAAATTAAGGCTTATGGGTACAAGACAATGGAATTGAAGTGCTTACAGTATTGTTGGATTTTTATTGTTGGAAGCAATGGATTGAAATTGAGGTATGTAAGTAAAAGTTTCCGATCTGTTCAATTTTGTTCAGTGATTCTTTTTCTCAAACTAAAAGATGCATAGGCTATAGATCGTATATATATTTAATCAATTTAACTACAAACTTTCGTTAATATTCAGTATTTGCATTTTCGGATATAACCGTTTAATTTTGACTAAATACGCCATTCGTGGTCGTTGACGTCGCGCGATCGGATTTTCTTCGATTATCGAAAAATCGGCCGCGGCCAATTATAATTATATCGGCTCAGCGGAGCCGCGTAACGGCCCGTAATCGACGTCAAAATGTTACTATTTTTAGTAACACTATGTATTATATATATATATTCTACAAACAATTACAACTGATTTTTAGTGAACGCCATTTTTAGCTTGATCCTGAAATATCTTATTCTAGTTCAGTTTGGAACAAAAATCAGGCTTGTTTTGAGGACACCGGGCCAGTCATGTGAACTTGAGATTGGCCACTGTTCTTTGGCTCAATGCATTCTGGGAACTGTGGTGGCTGATTTCTGCTATGGCATGCTGTCGGATTGGCGGGGCGCCAAGGCGTAAACGCGAAAAAGGTGACAAACTAATACTACAGCGACAATTCGACGTCGGTTACATTGTCGCGTTTTCGCATTGTTGCCTTCACGCCGCGACAACCCGGCAAACCCTACCGGATACTTTCAAGTGGGCTTCCAACCCAGGTTAGGAATAAAGACACATTGGTTAACAGTGTATACCTCTGTAAAAATAGTTATAAATGGACTGCATGAAAACATGTACCAGATCACGTTCGCTTGATGAGGGAACATTGATTTGTGTATATTTAATTATTTATTTACTATTTTCGGAACTATATTGTCAATCCTTTTACCACAGCGTATGTCAATAAAAACATTGCATTTTATACTGATCCGTCATAGAATAGAGGCAAGTATAAGACGTGAACGCTAGTTATAGAATGTCATGACGTCAGCTCTGTCCAGATTTATCGGTCCTAAATCCTTAACTCCTCCTTCTACGCGCACTTCTCGCACGGTCGGAAATATTCGGTGATTTGTCTATAGCCCAACATAATCTTCACAAAACGCCTTGCTGGGTCATAAACTTGGGAGATAGACTCATCGCAGTCAAATGAATTGCCGCTAGATCAGTGCGTTAAAAATCGCTGATAACAAAAATGCCGACCGGACTATATGGGCGTGTTTGTAAATTTGTCTGTTTTGTAACAACAATACTTACGGTAATTCAGTTACCAACAGTCTCTGCAATTTGTGTATTCCCGGCGACCAATGAAGTACTGTTCACCCAATGCAGCTGGAGCAAGTGGATGCCGTGGAACTGCAGCCGTTGTGACAACCCGGACCCGACCCTCGGACCCACTTTAGCGTTCCGCAACCGCGGTTTGTGCTGCCCCTTTACCGCAGATCTGGACGTGTGTCTCAGTAACTGTAACTGTACCAGGGCCGACGGCGAGGATAACGCACCCTGTTCGCCGCTGTGTTCGACTACGTCAACGCTGCCCAGTACAGGTGCACTTACCATTCTATTGCCGGGACCTTCTTCGCTGCCTAGTACAGGTGCAATTACCTCGCCAGGACCTTCTTCGCTGCCGAATACAGGTGCACTTACCATTCTATCACCAGGACCCTCTTCGTTGCCGAATACAGGTACACTTACCATTCTATCACCAGGACCTTCTTCGCTGCCGAATACAGGTACACTTACCATTCTATCACCAGGACCTTCTTCGTTGCCGAATACAGGTACACTTACCATTCTATCACCAGGACCTTCTTCGCTGCCGAATACAGGTACACTTACCATTATATCACCAGGACCTTCTTCGTTGCCGAATACAGGTACACTTACCATTCTATCACCAGGACCTTCTTCGTTGCCTAGTATAGGTGCAGTTACCTCGTCAGGACCTTCTTCAATTTCACTGAAACTTTCCATTCTCTCTACATCTTCACTTGTAACGCCAGTCGCTTCGCAAACAGCCACGACACTATGGCAGTCAACAGCGAAAATCCAGATATCAAATCACGGAAATACAGGCCCGGTTTCCGGACACGACAACGGTGCTGCCTCCGAGATAGGTACCGCCTCAAATAGTGGCACCTCCTGCTCGTTTGGACAATGGAAATGTATCCAATATTTACCTGATACCCCAGGTGCGTTTTTGAACAACTCTTTTAAATATACACATACTTAAAATTATGCTCGTTGAAAAGCACTTCTTCACAGATTTTCGTGTTTTTAATAATGTCATAAAATGTCTTAAATAAAATAATATAGTTTACAAATCCATGTCTAGAAAAAATCTATGTCAATTATATAAATAATATTAATTACGTATTTAAAATACATTTAAACAAAAATAACTTAAGTTATATTCATTTAAAATGTTAGTATAATAATTAACATAATTACAAGTTGGAATAATCAAGGGTAATTGATGCGCGCGCATTCAAACGTTGACATACTGCGAGCTAACGGTTAATTGTTATTTTCATGGAATACCTGAAAAATAACATATTTGTACAGCAAAATGTACGAACTTGTCTCTGATGTATGATCGATTTAACAAGTTTGATATTACTGCTATGTCCCGTTTTTCTTGTAATTATTTATTTATTTATTTATTTTATTTTATTTTTTTACAACGCGATAAATTGATCTTAAGTTGTCAAACTCGCGCTTCGATTACTAACTTACTGGATATGATGGCATTTTAACAGAACAGTATTTGAATTTATTTCCCCCAAAACCTGACGTGTTTTTTTTTCACAATAATTTACCATTAAAATTCATCCGGATGACAGAAATTCAAATTGCAGACCGCATCTCAATAAGAGTTGTTGATTTTTAGTTTCTTGAAACCGCCGACAAGAATTTTTTATGAGACGAAAACAAATGTGGTAAAAATAATACAACCAAACAATAATAAAAATCAGTTATTTACACTGTTCCTTATCTACATAGATATTAATCGAGAGTTTTCATTTCACGGTTATAATGTAAAAACAAAGTGAACATAATTATATTAATTTAACGTAAATCACGTTAACTTTACAAGACCCGAATAATTATGTTAACACGTATTCTACCACGGCACTCGGCTAGTGGTCCATAGATAAAGAAGGAAAATAACTGTGGGTTATTCTGCAACAAATTATGGGCGGAGCCTAATGTTTTGAAAATAGTTCCGGAAATTCAAAGAAATTGTTCCGTAAAATACACGTGCTTAAACGCGCAATTTAGTAAATTGTGACAAACAAATCATTTCTGCATTAGGTAGCGCAATAAAACCACACCTGTACTACATATGTTATACTTAAGTTCACAAAAACGTTTACGTTTGGTTAATATGCTTGTAATTTGCGCTTTTTAGCAACATGTTTTCACTGTATTATATCGATAAGTATGACGTCATTTGCTCAATGTTTATCAATAAAGTTGACGTCTTTTTGAATTGTTATGATTTATTGACGTCACTGAAACGCACGTGTGAGTGCACTTCTCAGAAAATGGGCGGAGTATAGATAAATATAGTTCTCATTCATAACCTTAAAAAATACGAATTTTATATAAGATCGTGTTAGAATCGAAATAATTAACGGGTAACAGTTGGTTATTGCGGTAATAACCAACGGTTCGTCGTTCCGATGCATGTTATCAAGCCACTCGGGCTACCGCTCTCGTGGTTTAATTCCTACGCATCGGAACTCCAAACCGTTGGTTATTACCGCAATAACCAACAGTTACCCGTCAATTATTTCTTAGTTGTAACATGATACTCGCTAATTTTTCTATAGACAAAGAACAAAATTACCCTTGTTAAACTACCCAATAAACAACGCAATAAGAAGTCCCGATTCTGAGCGGAGCATAGCAAAAAGTAGTTCCAAATACAATTGCAAAAATAAATGTGATATCATGTTAGAAGCGAAATAATTTTCGCATTATCGTTGTGTATCGGCCATTAAACAACTCTTTGTCGTTCTGATGCGTGGTATTAAACATCTCGGGCTAACGCCCTCGTGGTTTAATTCCTACGCATCAGAATTTCAAATCGTTATTTATTGTCCGTTAAACAACGATATTTTTTTCTTACTTAAAAATCGTTACAACCTATTATTAATATATTATTGTTATTGTGATGTTTATTGTGAAAATGGGCTGACAATATAATTGTATTTTAATATTTTTTATTTCCGCCTCAATTTGATTTTCAACAATTAATGAAAAAAAAACTATATATATTGCCTAATGCATCATAATGCACATATGCGCGTTTAATGCCTACAATTAATATTTGGCTTTATTGATATATACTTCCAGATTTTGTTTGATAAGTATATAAATGAATACGACAGATACAATGCAAACAGTAATCACCGAAGTTAACATTGAATGGTTTATACTAAGAGCGATACAGATTGTCATTTGAAACGATTTAGTTGAAATACCAATAACATAATAATTATACTAATATGGTTATTATATGCCTTTTAAGTCATTTAAAGCAGAAGTGCATAAATATGTTAATAAAATAAAACTTTGCAGAACTCGTTTCTAATGGACATCTTATCGATCAAAATACAAAAAAAAACGCATTGAAATCCTTAAAGTAATTAAGTTCTGGTAACTTTTCATCGTATAGTTTCTGTATGCGATAGCTGGAGATGCCTCTGGACTATAATGTTCGTATAACAAGCGTTTTCGAACATTGACATTAGTAACGCGTAAAAAAAATACCCGACCTACCCTAAAAAAATGCCCCGACCCTAGAACATTTTATTGGGCTTGTCAGATATATTTTTGTTTAATTTACCTCTTTCAATAATTAAATGTGTTTTTGGATAAATACGTGTTTTGTTTTGAACGCATTCACTTATAAACAATGTTTAAGGATATAACTGATATGTTTTCAATATTTAGCGAATAATAATTTTAAAACATCCCGACCTACCTACCCTAATTTTTTATTTATTTTTTGGGGGGGGGGCATGTAACCTGAAACAAACATATTTTTTACTCCTAAATGCATTTCTTAAATAAGAAACAGTTTTCAGTCAAATAAACGACAAAAACGTTCATAAGAACTAATGCCAATTTAAGATGCATTGAATTATATTATATGGACTGGGGCTTTAAACATTGTGTAACTTGATTGACAATGCATGTAGTCGCATACATCGTATATGAAAACAAAACACACGACTTTTCCCCTTAAATTCATTTCAGTATCTGTTTGTCGAGCCTTGGAAATTCTGATCAGGGTCGTAATACTTGCGCTCCTGTACGCCATCTTGATGACGTCATATCATTTCTACGCGCGCAACTTAGCCGTGAACCCAAGGTCGACAACTCAGTAGAGGCCAAACACGGCCCGGGGATGGTTAAAAGGACCAGGTTTGCGACGATAGACCGAGTGCAGAGAATCTGGGATTCTGTCAGGAAATCTCCCAAAACCCAACCGGAAATGACGCTGCAGGACGTGTGAAATCGCTGACTCATTCCTCTAAATATGGGATGATCGTTTGACAACGTAAAATTTAATATGTTTAATATGTTTGTTGTAAATATATATAGTCAAAGTAGTTGTTAAACTTGCATTTAACAGTCGTAGGGACAGGACACTGTTTCTATTGCTTTGTTGATGTTTTTGTTTGATGTTTTAAAATTGATCTAGCATTTAGTATTTGCACGTTTCAGCATTTAAACAAGTTCGTGTGTATAGACACTGTCCTTTCGTTTTCACACATTGACATGTGCACAAAATATATAATATTTAATCTAAAACGCGTTTGACGTAAATCGAATGTTTGAATTTATAAATATTCAACAACTATTTTTGCATTCATCTCTATTGAAAGTTATCATATCTGCAAGGTAAATGGTTTTCGGATATGATATCATTTCGGAAAATTGCAAAACCACCAACTTCACAACAATAGTCTTTAGACGCAATTTTTCAATGTTTTATGCAAGGCTGGCGATCGTTAGGATTACTTATATTTTCATTGTTTTCTCCACTTTTAGATAAAGCTATGATTCATCGTTGATAAAATGAGTTTTTCTCCACTCGTAGAGAAATCCAATGTCGCCTAGTAGTTAAGAAATGACCAATTCTCTTAATGCGCGCAGCTAGAGTCGTGAGCTCGTTAGGTCGCATTCCGTATTCGCCTTTCACTTTGTGAAAAATAATATTGCTTTTAAGTAATTTTTTGTTTTGTTTCAAACGAGCAATATGCTTTATCAAGCGGACGAAAAGAAACGTGCTTTTCTGCAAGAAAATATTCCAATTAGTCTACATACCGGACAAAGAATTTCTTGCGCATTGGTGGTGATTCATAATTATTTCAAAACTATCGCCAAAAGGTCACGTGTTGAGGAAGTCTCACTCCTTTGTTTATGTTTTTTTTTTATTTAACAAGAACAAATAAACAATACCATTTATTTCAAACTTGGTGAGTACCCGATGCTCATAACACGTCTGAGAAGAGCTGTTTCATCGACTTGAGCTTGTCACACTAAATCGCAATATTGTGACCCGATCCACCGAAAGAACGATTGTAATAACAATGCCGATCATGATATGTCTCCTCCCATGTACCAGCCACCATCCCAGCAAACAGTTTCAGGCTCTCTCCCTCCCCCTCCTCCCATATTCCCTCCTATTCTTCTCTAACTCCATCTCACCCCTTCCTCCCTCTAACATCCCTCCGCTTCCTTGATCTCTTCTCCCTCAAAAACCCCTCACTCTCTCCCACGCCTTCTTCCATAACTATCCGTCCATCGCCTTTCTACTTTATCCTCCCCCCCCCATCATAATTTTGTCTAGCATTGGAAGGAATTTCATATAACTTGGCACAAGTATTGAGCATGGTGAGAAGGTGTGTCGCACGCAAGAACTAGGTCCCTAGGTACAAAAGTCAAGGTCACACTTAAAGGTGAATTTTCATATATAAGAATTTAAGCCATAGATACTGTCTGAAGCATAATCAGGAAAGGATTTTAAACTAACTTGGCCGAAGTGCTAAGCATTGTGTGTTGGTGTGTTGGGCGTAAGAACCAGGTCCTTTTGTATAATGTCAAGGTCACACTAAAAGGTCAAAGGTCAAATATAAGAATTTAAGCCATAGACCATGTCCAGAGTATAATGTTGTTCAGCAGGGAAAGATTTTCAAACAACTTGACATAAGTGATAAGCATTATGCGGCGGTGTAGCATGCAAGAACCAGGTGCTTTGGTCCAAGATCAGAGTCACACTGTTAGGTCAAGTATATGGGTATATTTTTAGATTCTTGTCCATGCAATCACTCCATCCATCATTTAAGGATTATCAAATAACTTGGCAGAAGTGATATCCATTATAAGACAATGTGTCGCCCGCAAAAACTAGGTCCAAGGTCATGGTCACACTTAAAGGTCAAATGTAACGCATAAGAATTAAGTCCATGGATTCTGTCTGGAGCATAATTTTGTCCGGCTAACAATTTTTTCAAATAACTGGGCAGAAGGGGTAAGCATTATGAGACGGCATGTGGCGTTCAAGAAGCAGGTCTGTAGCTGAAAGGTCAAGGTCACTATTCAAGGTCAAAAGTCAAATAATTTTCCTGAGTATAATAGTGTCATGCATGCAGGGATTTTCAGATAAATTAGAAATGATCACAATCATCAGTTTTTGTTTGCATGCAAGAACCTGACTAGTGAAGTTAGTAAATTACTCCGCTTTATTATGAGTGTGCAAATTATTATTCAAAAATGATAATAGGCATTTTGTTGATTTTGCACAGAATTATTTAATATAGCAAGAATAAGTGAAGCATGCAAGAACCATTACTCATAATTGCCTAAAAGTTTTAATTACTACCCTTTATTGATTTTTTTTATCAGGACTAAAACTATTTTGTGATATCCAATTTACTTCACAGAATAAGAGCATACATTAGCAAAAAGTAAAATATATAAGGACAATTCCCTTTTTGCAAATGAATTGTATGCATACAGAAGAAGCGGCGCCATGTAAAAATAGGTTGGGGCATCTTTGTCTGTGGACACATTTCTACTTTGGGATTGCATTTGGGGTGGGTTGGGTGGGGTCAAGGTCAATGTTACTATAAATAGAAATAACAGTTTCTGCTCAATAATTCAAGAACAAATTGAAAGACTTTAATGAAACCCATTTTATATATACCATATAGCGAGACATTGCATGAGATTGCATATCGGGTGGGTGGGGTCAAGGTTACTGTTTTGAAAATTAGAAAAATGCTTTCCACTCATTAACTCGAGAACGAAATTAACTGTGTTTAATTGGCTCTTACTATCCAAACAGTTTTTTTTTTAAATGCTTGTAATTCTGACAAGTGCAATTAAGGTCAAGCGCGCTGTCCTCCAAATGCTTTCATAAAAACTCACAATGTATTAAAACAAATTCATTTTTAGCTTAACTATTCGAAGAATATGTGAGCTTTCCTAGTACCCCCGGCGTCTAAGTCCGTGTCTGAATTGGTTAAAATTTTTATTCATAAGTCTTGTGACTTGAAAACTACATAAGTTATTAACTTGAAACTTGGATTATTCCTTTGTCATCTACTCCAGTGTCAGGGGCAACATTCCTCATAACTCTGTTTTGTATTTTGACAGAGTTATGCCCCCTTTTCACCTAGATTTTCTGATAAAAGTGTATATTCAAACGATTTGTAACTTCAAAACTACATAAGTTATTCACTTGAAACTTGGAACTAATCTTTGGCATCAACTCCAGTATCAGTGACAACATTACCTTTAACTCTGTTTTGTATTTTGACAGAGTTGTGCCCCTTTTGCACGTAGATTTTTTGGTAAGTTTATATTCAGAAGTGTTGTAGCTTCAAAACTACATAAGCTATTTACTTGAGACTTTGATTATACCTTTGTCATCAACTCCAGAATCAGGGGCAATATTTCCCATAACTTTGTTTTGTATTTTACCAGAGTTATGCCCCTTTTTCAAATAGATTTTCTGGTTAAAGTTTATATTCAAAAGTTTGATAACTTCAACAAACGTTTGTCATCAACTCGTGTATCAGGGGCAACATTCCCCATAAATCTGTTTTGTATTTTGACAGAGTTATGCCCCCTTTTCACTTAGATTTTCTGGTTAAAGTTTATATATAAAAGTTGTGTAACTTCAAAACTACGTAAGTTATTCACTTGAAACTTGGAATATACCTTTGTCATCAGCTCCAGTATCAGCTGCAACATTCCCCATTACTCCGTTTTGTATTTTGACAGAGTTATGACCCTTTTTCATACAGATTTTCTGGTTAAAGTTTATATTCAAAAGTTTTGTAACTTCAAAACTACATAAGCTATTCACTTCAAACTTGAAATATACCTTTGTTATCAACTCCAGCATCAGGTTCAATATTCCCCATAACTATGTTTTGTATTTTTATGTCGCCTGACTAGGCGACATATAGGGGTTTACTGATGTCGGCGGCGGCGGCCCCTTTCGCTGGTCCGGAGCATAACTCTTAGACTATTAAAGCTATCAACATGAATCTTCATAGGTAGATAGAGCTAATTGAGGGGAAGTGCAGTGCACAAGAACCATTACTCTGCACCTCATACTTTTGGAGTTATTGCCCTTTGTTTATTTTCATAATTAATTTTTGTCCGGTGCATGACTCTAAGACTATGAAAGCTATCAATTTGAAACTTCATAGGTAGATAGATCTCATTGAGGAGAAGTTCAATGCACAAGAACTGTTTCTCTGCATCACACACTTTTGGAGTTATTGCCCTTTGTTTATTTTCATACTTAATTTTTGTCTGGAGCATAAACTCTAAGACTATGAAAGCTATCAACTTGAAACTTCATATGTAGATAGCTCTCATTGAGGAAAAGTAGAGTGCACAAGAACCGTTACTCTGCACCTCATACTTTCGGAGTTATTGCCCTTTGTAAATTTTCATACTTATTTTTGAGTCGCATTTTTGGTTTGAATAAGTCTTTTCTTTGCAATTAGCCAGAGTGCAGTGCTTTTGAAGATTTCAATAAATCTGTTTAAAAAAAATTGAGCTTCTTTATTTGGATTCACGTAAGCTATCTGGCATCAGGCAATACATCCGACTCGCGGAGTTCTAGTTACAGAGGTATGCCCACTTTTTAGATTTTGTGGTTAAAATTTTTGTTCTAAAATCTTAAAATGTATAAACTTAAAGATTTTGTATTTCAACAAATTTATTCCCCTTCTACTTTCCAAAATATGTACCAACTGAAATACTTCGAAAAGTCGAGCGCGCTGTCCTCTGACAGCTCTTGTTGTTGCCACTGATGTGTTTTTCATTCAATCCTTTCATTGTCATTATTACAATTTCCCTTGGTTTCATCATTTTACAGTGTTCTACTTGGCTGAAACTCATCATGTGACAGGCTTTTATTTTTCAATGAAGTTGGTTGCCTCTATTAATATTCATAAGGGACTACTTTCTATATAGCCTCTAATTAATGTAGATCTACATAACGCTACTGCAGTGCAAGGGGCGGAGCTTATGGATGATACTTTAATGTATTATTGCGCGAATTGCAAAAAAATGAATCCCAAATTATTATTTTTTCTTTTTAAGGTAAAGTTTTAAAGCATATACACAATGGTAATTAGAATTGTAATTATAAGAATTGGAACGCTCTTTTCGGGGCTTCATCAATGCATGAAGGTCTAATTTGTACATAAAGCCTTTGGCTTTGTGCAAATTAGATGCCCCAAAGCTGACCTTCATACATCGATGAAGCGCCGAAAAGAGCGTTCCATTTCTTAAATCAACCCCATTATTCGGTATTTTCTTTAAAGTGTTGCTTTTGAATGAAAAATCACCTGTCCGGTATCTATCCCAACATTCACAAGTGAACAAAAGCAGTTTTTTGGCAGCTTTTTTCAGTGACTGAATATTTCCACCCCCTCTAACTCGAAATCATGTATCCCACCTGCATAATACTGCTTAACTCTTAGGTAATTATTATACATAATTCATTATGATTTTGATGGAAGTAGTGACTTAAAGCGTTCATTTAAAAGTTCTTCTAATTTCATATGCTAATCTCTTTAGACATTTAATATCTAAAGTTCATATTCAGGTTACAGATATTGCTGATGCCATGATTCTGAAGCGACTGTTCACGGAATTGTTCAACAACGGTGTGGTTGTTGTAGCAACATCCAACAGAGCACCAGACGGTTCGTTTATTAACTTATTTAGAGTTTTGCTTTGGTGGCTAATTTACTGTGGATACCTTTCTTGTTTTCATATCTGCAGCCCTAAAATGTAGCACAACAAAGATATTTTTTGATGAGTGATTTTTCAAATACATTACAATATTGACTATTGCATGCTCAAGATACAGGTTGTTGTGAACAAAACTACTATCAAAATAATATTTTGACATTACTTTTTTCTTCTTGTTGGAATAGAAAATACATTTAAAGGGACTTTTTGCTTCTTCTTAAATTTAAAACATTTTGAATCAGAAATATTCATCAATAGATTAAGTTACAGGTCATGTATTATTTGTGTAAATATTTTGTTGTTGCAATTTCTATCCTGTGTCATTATGTTTTTGTTTTCATTCAAATTGACAGAAACAATATTCACTATGCATTATTATATCTTTTAGATCTATACAAGAATGGCCTACAGAGAATGAATTTTGTTCCTTTTATTGATGTACTAAAGGCAAGTATCAAACTGTTTTTATCGTGTTGTTATCTGAATTGTAAAAGTATGGGCTAGTTTTTGTTTGTTACTTGACCAAAAAGTTCTAAAATGCCGGCTACATATCCCTTCAATTGTATAGTTCAGTCAGTCAATGTTTATCTTTTTATATTGTTTGGTTAAGAAATAATTTTGGATTTATGTTGTTTATCGGCCAATAAACAACGCTTTGGAGTTCTGATGCCTAGGAATTAAACCAGGAGGGCCTTAGCCTGAGTTGTTTAATAGCCACTCATCAGAACGACAAAGAGTTGTTTATTGGCCGAAAAACAAGATCATGTGAAAATTATTTCGATTCTAACATGAATTGACAAATATTTTTGCAATTGTAATGAAACCTACATTTCGCTATGCTCTGCTCAGAATCGGACTACTACTTTTTGCTATGCTCTACTCAGAATCGGACTACTACATTTTGCATCGTTTACTGGGTAGTTGAACAACAATCATTATGTTCTTTGTCTATAGAAAAATTAGTGAGTATCGTGTTAGAATTAAGATTTCAATTTACTGTAGCACCATTGGAAACGTTTCAGCAAATTATAATAAAGATATATAATAAAGATAGACGATAAAATCAGCACCCTTGACATTTACAGTGCTACGTTTAATACCACTAATGTTAAGGTTTTCTAAAGACAAAGTTGTAGCCAAACTGAAACTCAAATTTTTGTTAGCCAATCGTCCAAAGTTTTAGCCATCGACTTATTTGAACGGCAGAATTTAGCACTGTTCCTTCTGAAACTAAATACTTTCGTTGTAATATTCCGTACAGGAAATGCAGAAATATTAATAAAATGCTACAGTTGTTATGAATTCTTTCAGAAACACAGTGAAGTTCTGTGTCTGGACTCGGGGATAGATTACAGGATGACCTCTTTACCAAAAGAAGGCAGCATATATTTCCTGTAAGAATTGACGCTACACTTTGGGCAAAACTCTGACAAACATCGTATCAGAAATTTTTTTTTCATGAAATGTCCATCATATAATTAAGTCCTAGCTTTCTGAATTTCTAAACATGTTCAATCTAATTTTTTCATAAGGTCAATTGTGCTGTTAAAAAAGCATTTGCATATTGTTTCTCTATTAAAATATTTTTTATTCTTTTATAACAATTACGTTTATTAATGTGTAATACACTACTAAGAAATCTACATGTATGTCTAGGCATTCTCTGGATTGTAAGCTTAAATTGGAAATGTGAATTTTTTGGTATGTTAAATAACATTTAATATTTTTTTAATTGATATGAAAATTTTATGTTTTTTGTTATTCTAATTATAATAGAACAAAATAGACAGATTGTTGTCACAAACTTGCACAATACAAAACAAGCCTTTACGTTTGTGGTGTCTGTTAGATAATGAAGCACGATACTTTTCTTTTCCAGCACCAATGACCGTGGTTGTACAGAGAAAGTAGATGAAGTGTTTGAGGAACTGATAGCGGATGAAGATGATGGTATTGAAATTGAATAAAACCATTCTAACATTACACGCGAGTTTTCTATAGACGAAGAACAAAATTTACTGTTGTTAAACTACCAATAAACAACCCCAAAAATAGTTCAGAAACTGTTAAATATAGTTTGAATTGTAATTGCAGAAAATGTTGTCAGGTCAGGTTAGAATCGAAATAATGTTCGCATTATCGTTGTTTATCATCTAATAAACACAGATTTGCCATACTGATGCTGTATATTAACGTCCTCGTGGTTTAATTCATATGAACTCCGGATCGTTGTTTATTAGCCAATTAACGACTCAATCATTAATTATTTCTTAATTAAATTCTACCAAGATTCATGAAATATTAATATATGTATTAAACAGTATTTAAGTTGTTTCTGTACAGGAAAGTTGAAGTGGTTTATACTATCAAAACTGTATTTAAACCCAAATTTGAAGCTGTTTTAAGATCTGGTTGTTAACACAGTAAGTTCATGTATGTTGTTTTAAGCTATAAAAACTGTTTGTAAACACATTAGTTGTTAAATAACTTTTTGGGGAATTCACTTTACTTCATTAACTAAATATCTCATTCACTAAATGGCCAGGTTTGTTTATCATCTAATTCACATCCCCTTAAGTTTGTGCAGACAATAACTTGAGGCGTTTTAGTGCAATCGTTATGAGTCTTCAGGGAAGTGTTAGTAGGCAGAACAGAAAGGTCAAGTTTGGTTTTCGGCAAAGCCAGTCCATCTGTATTCTCGCAGTACTTAACCATTAAGTAAATATTTGCAGCAAAAAACAACTAACCAAACATTTTCTTTCAATAACATGCTATAAATTGAACCTTTTCACGACAATAACAACTGGAAATTGTGTTTAAAAGTAAAGTATTTTTTCTTAAATTATTGTGTTGTTCAATGCATCCTGCGGCCATCTTGAAAAATTTCGTCATCGGTAATCTCGCGGTAAAACTTTTGTTTTGAAATAAGTTTGCTGTTAGTGTATAAACAAACACAAATACACTTAAAAGTGTTGGATTGTAACCTTTTACAAATGTAACAAAACAATAATTTAAGTCTTCATTATATGAGCCCGTGCAGACACGAGTGTAGACATCGATGGCCTAATGTCTACTGATGGCTGCGAGCTGATACAAAAGTTATTTATAATTATTGTTTCAAATCATATTGCTTGTTTGTTTTCGAATGAAATAATTTATAACTTATTATTTTCTTAAAGAAAACCAAAAATATGTTTGATGTTGACAATTAAGCATGAAAATCCGAAGATAAACAATTACTGTGTAAATACAGATATCGCGAGAATACCGATGCCGAGTATAATTGCTCTTATCGAACTTGAGTTATTCCCCCTTTTTAAAAAATAGTTCAAATAAAGCTTGTGCAGACAATGACTTGAGAAGTTTGTGTGCAGTCATTATGAAACATTAAGGAAGTGTTAGTAGGCATAAAAGAAAGGTTAAGTTCCGTTTTCGGCATATTTGCTCTTATCGTACTTGAGTTATGCCCCATCAGGCCACATAACTGACTCGCGGAGTTCTAGTTTTAAATATCCTTATCATGCTTGTATTTGTAATGCTGATATATTAAGGGAGAAAAATATTCTGTGTTATATAATAAACTAACGTGGTTTTAGGGCTATTTTTGGGATCAATGTCTTTATTTTCATATATTTTACTATTTGTACTTAAACATGTTATATTTTCTACTAAGAACAGACAGATATCCAGTTATAAATGAACATGTTACGTAAAAAATCTGTCAAATGACAAAAGCAAAGTTATTGACATGCCTTGGCATGCATTTAATTATTGACATATTCATATCTTTCAGTTATTCATTCAAAAACTCTTGAAGTCTTGGGACGTAATGTTCGACTGCCAAAGACATGCGGGAGAGTGCTGGATGCCACATTTGACAGTCTGTGTGCTGAGGTATTTAAGTGTTACATCTAGACTGTGAAAGGGACAGGGTTATGTGAACAAAGGGCACGGTGCTAAGAAAATGGGTCAGGTCAATCACATGACTCAATGACGTGCCCTTGCATCTGTATTTACATTTATGTTCTTATATATAATATTATACAAATGTATGTTTTGGATATGTTGAAAATATCAGTTAACAAACCGGTTTCGCTGGTTCAAAAAAAATATAATGCTGACACATATGTAACGGTACTTACATGTATTTCTAGTAATCAAGGAAGATCCATAATGCCTGAAGCTCATTTCGAATTTGGTCTTGGGCAGATTACCGGTATTCACAAAGCTCCTAAGGGAAATCTTAAGTTGTACTTAAGTGAAATTTTCTATGTAAAATCCAGTAATTTCTGTTGAGACAAAAGGGCTAAATACTTAACAACTAAGCAATATTGACTAGTTTAAAACATTTTAATGTCAAAGACCTATACATGAAACAGCCAGAGACTTTAGGAATTTATGAATTTAAGAATCTTTCCATAAGAATGGGTAGAACTTTCTTGTGGGTAGAACTAGTACTTGGTGTCTGTTGTGGACATCACTCGAATGCTCTGTGAGTGGGGATCAAACTCATGATCTCCTGATCAAAAGACGGACACCATATCCATTGCTCAACTGATATCTTACATGTATGCGACTTTTCTAGGCTGCCACTAAGAAATAATAAGCTGTTTAATTGGTCCAGTTTGCAAAAATAAAGCTAGTTTATTCAGTTAAAAAAATAAAATTCAGGTACTCTGTTGTGTGGAAACTTGTGGTAGACGGCAAATGTGTCATTTGCGGGTTTGATGCCAACATATATATTATTATAATTCAAGTTTTTGTTTTACATTTGTGAAATTTTCATTGGAGTTGTTGTTGTTTAAAAGATTAAACTATTCCTGTGTAGCCCAAACAAGAAAGGTAGCATGTTAGAGCAGAGAGCAGCATTACACTGTTTTCTTCAGGATTCTGCTCTCATCTCAGTGGGCTATAATTTCAGGCTTTAGGGGCTGTGGACTACCTAGAGATCAGTCGACACTTTGATTCTGTGATAGTGCGAGACATACCCAAGATGACCTTGAAACACAAATCTGAGGCTACGCGATTTCTCGTGTTGGTGGATACATTGTATGATAACAGGGTACATGTTGTATGTGACAAAATAACATCCCGAATGTATCCTACTTAAAATACATTTCAGGCGTGGCAAAATCAAACGTCCGTATTGTCTATCTGGGCCCAGAGCATGTACAGTCGAGTGAAAATTTGCCAGAATTTACTATATAATTACTGTACGGACCAGTGACAAACAGCATTTCAAGAGCTGAGTGTAAAACTATTGTATCTGATATAGAAATGTTAAGCAGATACAACAGTTTCACACTCAACCCTGTCGGGCCCGGCTAGCTCAGTTGGTAGAGCGCTAGACTGTCAATCTGGGGATCGTGAGTTCGAACCCCAGCACTGCCACATAACTTGTGTGGGGATTGGTCATGAAAGTATTTCTACGGCCATTCTCCCCCTACCTCTGATTCAAGTAGGGCTGTTGTCAGTTACTGGCATAGGTATGTGCACTTAGTACTGGTAAACCGCTTAAATCGGCTAAGCTTGCCCAGGAAAAGTGTGAGTAGGTTAACTGACCGCCGTGATATGACTGAAATACTGTTAAAAACGGCAAAAAATACAAACAAACAAACTTGTCAAACACAGACAAGTAAGGGAATATAAGATTTCAGCACCCCTTTACACCTAGGGCCCTCCATAATACCCTTAGATAGTACAGAAGGAATTCTCACAATTCTAGAAGAGACGACAAGATAAAGTAGGGAATGTTTAGTCGTTTTATGTAATTTAGAAGTAAACAGTTAGTGGCTGTTAAAAAATACTAGCGCTCTAGTGTGATGTTATTTATTATGACTCTTTCTCTTTATGTGGCCAGTGTTGATTTGTATGTATGTTTTATATTCATTTTCTTAATAATAGGTAAATCAGTTATATTTCACATATTAAGTTGTTTCTAGTGTGATAAAAATACATATGCTTAAGTAACTATAATTGTCTTTAAAATAACAGAAGTGGTGTAACAAAAGCGACTATGTGGAACGACTTAGAGTATAAAGCTTCAATCCACTTTAATACTGTACATATGTATATATACACTGTACATATGTCTGTTGTGAATAACTATGTTCAAACAGAAGTGATTTTAAACCATTCGGTCTCTGATAAAAGAGGGGCGGCCCAGAACTACATTTGTTTCTTCTGTTGAAACTACTTTCTACCTTAACCCATTTGTATAATTTCAGGTTCGTCTGATATGTTCGGCTGCCGACGTTCCAAACAGGCTGTTCACACGGGGCAAGGAAACATTGAGACAGGAAGACATGAACAGGATGCTAATGGATGACCTTGGTTTAAAAGCGGTAAGAAATATTGAGTTCTGTCACTAAAACTTAAGGACATTAAATGTTCAAGTTAAAGCTTTGCTGCCTTTTACTTCCTATGGGAATATGTACATGATTTTTAGCTAGATATACATAGTAAGCATTGCCATAATACAATTCACAATTCCGATAATATAATTTGACCATGTTGACATAGTATGCTGTAACAGGCAGTCGGCTTAGATTCAGAAGGCCATTTTTGGATTCTTGTCAAAAAAGATTATATAGATCTTTTTCAAGGACACAAACTATCGGTTCTGCCCAAAAAAATAATTATGTTTTTCAAAAAGGCACAGACTTTAAATGTTTCTGAACTTAATGTATTCAAATTATATCTGCCTACCATGCATTTCAATTCCTAAAACACCGCGTATACCCAATCTCAAACTTAGTCTCAAATAAATTATAAAAATATTGACCAATGAAAACTCTTATTATGTATAGGCTTGGGATTCGATTGGTTAATATTTAAGATAAGAAATAATACCAGGTTTAAGTATGCTCGTAGTCATGAACCCGGAGCTCAGATGTCTCAAACCCAAGCAAATTTACTTTGAAATCACTACCCTTAGTTATATAACCCATTACCACTGCATGACTCACCACGACACACTATAAGTTGACCGCCTATTGACGCATATGGCCTCACCTATCGTTCAACAAATAATTATGCACACTGATGCATTTCTAATCTCCTAACTATAGATGCGCTTTGATACAATCTAATTCAAAACAACCTATTTTAAGTTGTTATGACATCATATCGGGAATATCCCTAATATGAACATTTTAAACTTTCCTCAACAAAAATCTGCACAAGAGTACTATTTAAAGTATGTCAGTCCAGCGATCCAATCATCTAACACATGCACTAGTCGATCATTGAACTTCCTATTCAATAAAAACAAGTTAGACGCCACATTGCAAATTTCTGACAAAATACATTATAAACTTGCCTTTCATGCATTTCAGAGCTCAGATGACTCCAACACAAGTATATTCACCGGGGGAAGAGGAGCTGTTTGCATTCGAGAGGACGGTTTCCCGGCTAACAGAAATGCAGACGGAAGAATATTGGAACTGTCGAGCACTACGTGGCAGCTCTTGATGATGGCTGAAATCTAGGCCATACAGATTTAAATCAATACCTTCTGATATTAAGGTTCTATATTTGATAATTTTGCAGATTGTTACGTTATTTTTTAAAGTCATGGATGATAATATTGAGGCGTGTCGTGGGGAAACTGGGCTTAATGCACGTGCGTTAAGTGTCGTCCCGGATTAGCCAATGCTGTCAGCACAGGCTAATCCAGGACTGCATTTTCCACTTTTATGGTATTTTCTGTTTCAAGTAAGTGTCTTCTAAACATACATCCACTGTGGGCAGAAAGTGCCATCCTGGATTAGCCTGTCCGGACTGCACAGGCTAATCCGGGACGACTCTTTCGCACTTGCATTAAGCCCAGTATTCCCAAGACACGCTTTATATGATTTCATTTTGTTCTGATGCATGTTTAAAGGAACCTGTTCACATATGTGTAAATTGGCAATTTACAAAACTTTTGTCATGGATTCCAAAAAGAAATTACACATTATATACAAACAACCAAAATAACACTCGTGACTAAAAAAAGGGAAATATATTGGAAGTATTGTTTCGTTTATGGATAATTATTAATCGAAATGGATACAATTATAAAGTGTTTGTAACGCTTTTTATCGGTATTTTGGAAAACACGTGTATCACTTACATAACATCAAAAATGTGCTAACAAGTCTTACTGGCCGAGTTGTTAGCGTATGAGATTTTTTATCCGGAAGGTCCTGTGTTCAAGTCCTGGCAAAGGCATTTTTTTTTTTTTTTTTAAATACGAAAATCTGTGAACAAGTGCCTTTAAAGATATAAATCCACTTCATTGTATGAAAATAAATGTATTCTTAAAAGAAAGAGCTTCATAAGAAAATCTAAATTATGGACAAAGTTCATGTTTAATATAATACAGTAGTCCCTTTCATGATGGTTTTAATTATTGTTTTCATTTATTTAATGTTATTTATGTACTTGTTAGTCTGCACCGTTCACGTTTGGGTATTATTTAAAGGACAGTGGCTACAAAAAGTAATCTCATTTTTAAAATGAATGTTCTGTTATTGTTATTTTTGTTTTAAACAAATATTTACCATTTTAAGAAATGAATTCAGGAAACCCCAGCTGGTCAATATAACTTGCAGTGGTTGATGCACAAAAACAATATTTGAATATTTAAAATATGGGTATATTTGACTTGCAAGCATATACAGATGAAAGTGCCTAAAATTGTCTCAAATTCTTTTCTTTTTTTTTTCTCAGAATGTGTAAAACATTTGAGATATTGTTTAGTTTATTCTTACTTTGAAAAACACCACTTTAAGCATTAATGTTTTAGTTTTTGGTGCTGTTAGCCATGTGGGATCTTTTTGTGGACACTGCCCCTTTAAGCAAGTGCTCATTACTCAGTTAATCTCAGGGTTTTTAGCTTATTGGTTTGTTTCTAAGCTGAGATTTCTCTTTTGTATATCCCTATTGTAGTTGTATGTGATAAGAAGAAGTAAATCTTTTAAAAGAAGTTGCACAAATTTTAATTCTGTTTAGAACTTGATATTTAATGTCTAAAGTTATTGAACTATACATTTATTTGTTCTAATGTTCTGTTTGAATTGTTCATGGCAGCTTTGAATCTATGCAATGTGTAAATCTTGTTACAGTTTTAGTTTGGTAATTTTATAGCAAGTTGTCCCCATGATGTTATTTCTTGTTATTGTATCATTTTATTATTTATTGTTTTGATTTTTAAGACTTGTTAGTGAAATATGTATAATAATACTAGTTTGCTCCCTTTATTGGAGTGTTATCAGCAGTTTCAAGAAATTGTACATTCATGTTTTTACAAAACTATGTTTTTGTGTTATTGTTTAAAAAAAAAAACAAGCTAATGCATAAACTATCTTAAGAAAGATCCGTTGATTTATAATTTTGAAGAACCAGTCTGCTTAATTTGCATCTGTTTTCAACAATTTATAACATACGATCACATAAATTATGTTTTATACTCTCGAATCATGTCAATTAACAATGGATAAAAATAGTGCTTGCACATATACATCGTTTTACTTATTGCAAATTCGTGTTTGTAACAATTTTCATCGGTATTTTGGAAAACACGTGTATCACTTACATAGCGTTATACTCGACCAAGTGTATAAGTCTGAATGGTCGAGATGTAAGCGCATGAGATTTTTTATCTCAAAGGTCCCGGGTTTGAGTCCCGGTGAAGGCACATTTTTTAATTTACCGTTTTTTTCTGTACATAATGTTTGTTTTAGATGATTCCAGATGCGGTAGTTTTTGCAGTTAAAAAATGTAATGATATTTTTCAAAAACACGACAAACACAAGTCCCGTGAATGATCAGCAACATCCTTTTAATATTTTTTTTAAGTATATTTAAATATGTGCTTTTGTATTTTAACGTGTAAATTTGTATTGAATGTTATATTATTTTCTTTGAAATATTGGAATTTTAAGAAAACCTGGGTAAACCGAAACCATGTGAAGACCAAACGATTGGCCCGGTCCTGATGCTGTTTGGCTTTCACGGGTTTTACTGTATCACATTTGTAGTTATGAACCTTAAAAACTTGTGCATGCTAATAATGATATGAATAAGTTTGTTCATGAAAAACAGTGTTGTGGTTCAATTCAACCCAATTAATAAAGAGATTGAGATGTTGAATTGTACTGTATTTCATACTTGTACATTTCAGATTTCATTTTTAGCTCAACTGTGTTCATGGTGAGCTTTTGTGGTCGCCTTTTGTCCGTCGTGCGTCGTCAACATTTACCTTGTGAACACTCTAGAGGCCACATTTATTGGCCGATCTTCATGAAACCTGGTCAGAACATTTGTCCCAATGATATCTCGGCCGAGTTCGAAACTGGGTCATGTGGGGTCAAAAACTAGGTCATTAGGTCAAATTGCTTGTGAACACTCGAAGTCACATTTTTTGCCCAATCAACATGAAACTTGCTCAGAACATTTGTTCTAATGATTTCTCGGGTGAGTTTGAAAATGGTTTCGGTCTGTGGAAAAACATGGCCGCCAGGGGGTGGTGCAGTTTTCCTTATATGGCTATAGAAAAAGCTTGTGAACACTCGAAAAGTCACACTTTCTGTCCAATCGACATAAAACTTGTCCAGAACCTTTGTTCTTATGATATCTCGGTCGAGTTTGAAAATGGTTCCGGTCCGTTGAAAAACATGGCTGCCAGGGCTGGGGTCAGTTTTCCTTATATGGCTATAGGAAAAGCTTGTGAACATTCTAGAAGTCACATTGTTTGCCCAATCACCATGAAACTTGCTCAGAACCTTTTTCTGATGATATCTCGGCCGAGTTCAAAAATGGTTCCTGTCCGGTGAAAAACATGGCCGCCAGGGGGGGGGGGGGGCAGTTTTCCTTATATGGCTATAGGAAAAGCTTGTGAACACTCTAGAAGTCACATTGTTTGCCCAATCTTCATGAATCTTCGTCAAAACATTTGTCCTAATGAGATCTCGACCGAGTTCGAATCTGGGTCATGTGGGGTCAAAAACTAGGTCTCTAGATTAAATTGAAGAAAAGCTTGTTAGCACTCTAGAAGTCACATTTTTTGCCCAATCTTTATGAAACTTGGTCAGAACATTTGTCCCAATGATATCTCGGCAGAGTTCAGATCTCGGTCATGTGGGGTCAAAAACTAGTTCACTATGTGAAATTGAAGAAAAAGCGTTTTAACACTATAGAAGTCACATTTTTTGCCCAATCTTCATGAAACTTGGTCAGAACATATTCTGTTCTGTCTGGAAATTGTGTTGATAAGGACATTGTCATCTTCATGTTTCATAAAGTAACGTGGATACACGGTTTGAACCGTTTCGTTAATGCGGCGACGCGCAACGCATAAAGCAGTCGTTTTTTTTTTTTGCGGCACGATTGTGCCTTTTTAACGCATAACTGAGATGAGTACATATGTATACAGTTGAAATTTTTTTAGAAAATGCAACGACCTCGGCGCCCACGATTTAACGATGATGATGATGATAATGATGATGATACTGTTGCACCTGCTGGTGCTGATGATGATTGTGATGTATTTGCAACAATCAATAAACTATAAAGGGACATAACAATGTTCAAGCAAAATCATTAAAATGCAGCCTATTTGCAGTTTGCACATATACACTCAATACAATTAGTCATTTCTGTTTAATGAAATTTGAGTTACTGCATGTAGAGAAGGCGTACACAAACTATGAATAGTCAAAACTACATTGGCTATAGATTACTTGTATAAAGGGACATTACAATGTTCAAGCAAAAAAATGCAGCCTATTTGCAGTTTGCACATATAAACTCAATACAATTAGTCATTTCTGTTTAATGAAATTTGAGTTACTGCATGTAGAGAAGGCGTACACAAACTATGAATAGTCAAAACTACATTGGCTATAGATTACTTGTTTAAAGGTTTATTCACTATGGGCAAGAGGTTTCGAGAAGTCTGCAAATTGTGTAAATATTAGCAAATAAAAAATGTTAGAATATACACAGTCACACGTCTATGAAATTAAATTAAATGTGTGTTTATGACGAAAATGTATTTAAAAAAAGGTGCCTGAAGACATACAGGGTGACCGACAAAAAAAGATACATGCTGGTTCCGGTACTCTCCGCCCATCAACTGTGTTGTGCGAGGGAATAATAACATGTTTATTCTTCCGTACGTTCATTATTATTGTTTATGAGGCGCTGGTTTTCCTTTTTGCCGCATAAACGTTGTCACGTTTTTGCGCTGAAAATCACCGCATAAATACGTTTGCTCACGTTTTTTGCGGCGACGTGCATATCACAGCTTTACGGTTAGTGAAAAATATAGGATCTTTAAAAGAAATCAATAATATTTACATGAGGAGTTCAGAAAAGTTATGCAAATCATAAAAAGCTTTTCTTGCTATTTAACACATTTACTTCATACAATCATTGAAAGGTTTTCAATCAGGGATCAAAGCATTGACAAATTGGATACGTTATTTGTAATTAAAATAGAAGATAAATAAAACCCCAGAAATTTTAGCAGGAGAGAAACCCATATTAACCCAATCCTCATAGCATTGCTATTTAAATTAAATAGTTATAATAAGAGGGATTAGTAATTTAATGGAAGAGCAATAGAACTGCATCTTTCCGAGGCCCGATGAAAATGAGTCAAAATAGTAACAGCTACATCTCTGCTTGTTCACAAGACCAGATCATGGTTGATCATTTGAAAAACGTATCACGCATGTCGTGTTTTAATGCAACAAACTATTTCATTCTCATTTTGGTATAAGAAGTTGAACTGCGTTAATATTTTTGAACACAGAACATCTGGTTGTGGGAGTTGGTGGTACATTTATAGACAATGTTCCAATATGTGTACATGCACATGCAGTTCTAGAAGTTATGTAATTCGGTATATAAGCACGATGTTATTGGTGGCCGTTTGCGCACGGCTACATTAAAACCAGAGCATTTTTTACGCACGTAATTATGTATAACTCTAACATGACACGCGCAGAGTTGACAAAGAACAGAATTCACCGTTGTTAAACGATACATAAACAACCCGAAAAATAAAGGTCCGAAACTGCAAAATATAGTTCGCAAATGTAATTGCAGAAACTGTTGCCAGGTCATGTTAGAATCGAAATAATAATTATACTGATAAAATATATGCGAGGTGTTGTTATATTTGTATTGTTTGGAATTATTTAATCGGATTAACTTGACAGTTTGTGTATAATTATGTTAAGTATGGTGTAGGGGACTTCCGTGAATGGAACGATAATATATTTTATTTAACACTAACGTTTTTCAGTAACATTATCAGGATTTATACGCTCTTATCCATGGTTCTGAATATTGTTTTTGTTACCATGGTTACATTTATGGATTATGGCATAAATAAAAAAAGTTAATCCATGCATACACTTGTTTGTGTGTTAATAACAACCATCCCTGTATATAGTGTTGGTGCTGTGTGCTCCCGTACGTCAGTCCGCCCCGCCTGTCGACTGATGGTTGTATATCGATATGTTAATGTATGGGGAGGGTGTCATAGTGTTGGTGCTGTGTGCTCCCGTACGTCAGTCCGCCCCGCCTGTCGACTGATGGTTGTATATCGATATGTTAATGTATGGGGAGGGTGTCATAGTGTTGGTGCTGTGTGCTCCCGTACGTCAGTCCGCCCCGCCTGTCGACTGATGGTTGTATATCGATATGTTAATGTATGGGGAGGGTGTCATAGTGTTGGTGCTGTGTGCTCCCGTACGTCAGTCCGCCCCGCCTGTCGACTGATGGTTGTATATCGATATGTTAATGTATGGGGAGGGTGTCATAGTGTTGGTGCTGTGTGCTCCCGTTCGTCAGTCCGCCCCGTATTCCATCGCAGCGATGATGATGATAATGGCAAAGGCTATCTATAATGAAATAAAGAATGGACACAGAAAATACCACGAACGAGAACTTATTATTTTTCGTGTAAATACGAGTCAATAAAACATTAGACACGAATAGTAAACATATACAATTTGGAATTAATTATTCTATAACAAACGTCACAACTATAACAATAACGAACTGTGTTTTCAATATTCTGTCCGCGAGGCGTCCACACAGAGAGTGCACTATAAGTCACTCTAACGTCGGCGATTGTCGTCATTACTTTGACAATCATCTTAGATCAGCGGTAATCACAAGAGATACTCGCCTTATCAAGTTCTGTGTCAAGAACAATTGCGTAAATGATCGCTTCCTTCATTGATCAATCGCAGGTTCTGTACATCAGAGCTGTCAGGACTTGAATGAGATATTCGAGAGCGCTTCAGGAGTGCCATATGGCGTCTATGTACTCTGTCGATTGATGAATTTAAGGGACGTCCCCAGTAAATGTCTTTAAACTCTCTTAAACAGCCTGTGTTACTGAACACAACTTTGGTAACCCATTTATTTACCCCGTACTAAGACTAAAAACTTTTTCGAACACTATAGCAATATTATTGTTTTTAGCATAAACGGGGGGTTTCCGATATTCTAAACAATCCTAAAATTGCCGGTACATCTTGCGTTATTGTTTAAAATATTTGGAAATAGTTTGATTACTGTATTTAACCTGACGAGTTATTGACAAACGGTCAAAGTACCTTTATACATGTGCTAGGAAAGTTACAGATAAAAAACATAAGGCCTTAGGCCAACTATCAAACTGCTGGGATCCAGAGCAGCAAACTCATACAAATACTGCGATTTGGGGAGTAAGGTCTAAAGCCTAAGATTCATAACTACTATTTGTGGCAAACATGGGAAAGATCTAAAGATAAGCATAACCGTTATTGAATTCAGTTACTGGCTATAACAAGCTAGTGCGCATGACCATTTATGAAGACATATTTTCCTTCAGAATCATAATGACATACAGCAGACAACATTAGCAGATGTAGTTAAAAATATTATGGTTGAATATGTAGTGTCCGTGACAAAATTAAAGATATAGATCTACATTTGTAACTTGTATTAAAAAAAATAAACTTTACTAAACATTGTAAAACTATGCACTAAATTAAGTTGTTTTTAACGTTTTTTAGGTCATGCATACGGCACATGTGAGTATTTTTACTATATACCAATTAAAGTTGTGTTTTATTACTGTTGTTCGATCCTAGTACACATAATCATATAATTTATCTCAATTTGTTAAAATATACACTTTTTCGTATTGTTAACTTATCATCATTTAGAAGGGTAATGCGCCTTTAAAGTAATAAATACAAAGGCGTAAACCTTTAATGTCATGATATGTCTCACTTATCTGTCAACTCGCGGACCATTCAATCTCTAAACGTTTTTCTCGTGCTTGTTCTGGTTCACCGTAGATCTGTTTGTGCCAGTTCTTATATTGTTTTTTTTTTCGGTTCTGAAGTTAATTATTGGAATATTAGAACCATCCGAGCTATCAGCTAATTCCGTATTCGTGATTATATGACAAAGTGTTGTAAGCACTGTGTTTAATAACGGAATATCCGCTTTAATCCTGTAAACATAGTGCAAACGTGTGTTGAGTGTGAAAATTATGACAATATTCCATGGATACATAGGAATTGATGAGTTCAAAACTAATAAGGTGTCTTATTATAGCCATGCGCGTGTTTAAGGTGGATTTATATTGTATTGTTTGAATACTGAAATACTATTCGTAGAAATGACACAGCATGGATAATTTGCGTCAGAGATGTCTTTCCAAGAAAATAATGTTGGGAAATGCAACGGATGATGGTCAGCATAGTATTAAGCAGCGTTTCGATAGCAATCCTCACATGTTGGTACTGTCAACAATCTGTGTAAATTATTGTGATAGCTGTGCTGAAAACTGATAAACTTTACTTTAAAGTACAGAAAAATACTAACAATGGCACACATGCGTTCCACGTATGTACATGGCGGAAAGTACATTATCTAATCATCATTTAAAGAATATTTTATGGGCGTTAAAACTATCTCATCTCAAGGGCATTACAAGAACAAATATTATAATAAACTTTACGTGATAACGAGGGTTTGAGATTTAAGTTACGTATGTTTGTGGGCTGATACCTGAGCTGTTACCGTTTTATACCCGAATATCGTGTGCGTTTCTTTGCTAATACGTTGTCTTGGACACAGCTGTTGCCATATTGTCATCTCTATGGCAATCATGTCCAACGAAACAGATTTCGTGACCACTGAAGCGGTTAATTCAAAGAAGGACTTCATTTCGATATGGATGAAAATAATTCTATGCATTCTAGTGTTCATAACCATGTGTGTAGCCGTCGTTGGCAACACGTTCACGTGCGTAATAGTTTACCGGAAGACGGTTATGAGAACGGCTAAAAACCTTTTACTAACGAATATAGCGTTGTCGGACTTGGTGCTGTCTTGCACAGTGATGCCGTTCTTGATATTCAAAACAGTGTTCCCGGGACATTTAGTGGACTTACGCCTGTGTGTTTCACTTTCAATGATCAAAGACGTCACTGTGGCCGTTTCGACCCTTACCTTGCTGATTATAAGCGCAGACCGGTACATGATTGTTGTTCACAAGAAAGATCGGCTCACAGTTTACATTGCCAAGCTATGCATCGCTATCACATGGGGCATTTCAATCCTGTTCACTCTGGTACAGCTTGAAAGCAACAGCCAGGAGGCAATTTTGCACGATGTTCTGTTTTGTGATCTACATGGTTCATCTTCAAGATTAACGGTCATATATACGGCAACCTTTGTGACGCTGACTTTCATTCTCCCAGTGGCAGCCATATTTTACCTATTCGCCGCCATTTTGAGAACTGTGCAATTAACCTACAAGAAAGTGCATATTCATACCGGAAGTAATCTAAATATTGCCGTTACGCAGTACAGCAGCAAACTGGGACTTCCTCCAGTGGCGATGCGTTACAGATTCACGGGAGATTTTGAAGCCAAACGACGCGCATTTGGGACGATATTTATTTTATTTACCACATTATTTTTATGCTGGTTGTTTTATATGACAGAGAGGATTTCCAGAAATAACGGTAGCAACGAACATACGTCAGTTGATCTAATTGTGAAGTTAGTATTTATATCTTTAGGATTTATTAAAAGTGCGCTTTATCCTGTCATATTCTGCGCGCGCAATCGTCGTTTCCGGTCAGCATGTGGACGAATTTTGACGACCAAGCTATGTCTGTTCAAGAACTGTGTCGTCGTCAAGTCTAGACGAATACGCCCACAGAGTCTTTACGCATACCCTGAATCTGTCGGCCATCTTTGACCATGGTATCCGAAATGAATCTATCCGAAAATATGCATGTTGACGCTGACCTATAGATCAACCAAAATTCAGCTGTATATAACGTCCTGCAAAAGTGCGAATTTCGACCCAGGAAAAGGTATCAGTCGTCTAAAATATAACTCAGCCCGTTCTTTGTTGCATTTTATGAGAGAGCACTAGCATGATCCACTAGCTGATACCGCTCTGACTGGGTAACCTTGACTAACGAACGCAATTGCAAGCATTCTCTGCAACATACTGATGGACACTTTATAAACCGAAGGCATAAAGATCCAAGCTTCAGAAAAAATTACACATGCATGCCGCAGCAAAGTGCAAAGAACTAGGTTCCAAACACCAAACGCCAAAAGACAAATGAGCCACAAGAACTGTCTATTCTGTATTTGCAAATTAAGCCATGGCAAAACTATCTGTTTGTTGTTTCTTAAACAACTAGGTTTCCAATCGGGCAAGACAAAAGAATCATGCTCGCTGCTGGAATAGGAGGCATTCTGTATTTTGCACTACATACGATCTAGTACGCCTCGACACAACTATATCAAATCTTCGTTTCGTTTAGCTAGTTCGACTTTCAAATGGAGACTTGTCCAGACACAACCTGTGAATGGTTCAAGCTGCTTCTCATGTGCTAACAATCATCACACGACAACATATTCAATTAGAAAATATTTGTGGAGATTTTAATTGAGTGTCTGTATGCAATCACCTGATGCATATGTCAAATAACAGTGGTGAACACGTGCTTTACAGGCACTGTTTCTATTATCTATTGCAATCTAATACTTTGCGTTTTCAGTTTTGTTTAGCTTGAAGAGTGCTATTTTTTATCAGATTATCTATGTTTGTGTTAATTAGAAACTTAATAGCGTTGCGGTATCTGTATTTTCAATGAATTGTATAAAACTTGGACAGAAATAGCCATTTTAAAGCAGAAATGTGTCTTGGATCTTCTTTCATACGTCAGCGTGTTCAGGTTTTAATTAGGTTTCTTGTCTATACTGATTATAATTAAATCCAATTAATCAAAACTGTCTTTCTCTGAAAAAAAATCGTTTGATGTTACAAATCTTCCACCGAAGTAAGTTTATAGAAATATATCATGGTCCCTTTATAGATTGTTTAGTGCTTTGGGAATACATCTACGAAATCGTGGTTGTGTATGTAAACTCGGAACAATATTCATTCTTTTTAACCGAAATGTCATCTAGACATTATTTCTTGTGAAAAAAATCAATGCATATTTTAAACGCAATTAATACCCGGTACTCTCTAATTAAATATGTTAATAATCGTGGAACATGTCAATGGAAATATACACTTTCCCGGGTATCGCGCATGAACACAATCCACTTTTCATGTACATGTATGTTTTATTTATATTCAGTTTGGCCTTACTCATCATTTTATAATGTTTCCATCGAAAATGTTAACGTTCATTAATAACTATTGAAAATGTAATTTTTTTAACTATAACATTACCCATTAAATTAAAACAAATGTGTTAGGCAATGTTTCAAATGATCAGGCATTCACAAGCCAATATACCTCCCAACGTTTGAACACTAATTCACGAGTTATTTGGTTCTTAGAACGCTTGAGAGAAACGAATTAAGTGTTATGTTTGAGGAATTATACCAGCCTTTCACTATATAAATAATTTATAAAACTATCAATGAATTAAACAAAAAGTGGAGGCCCCGATAGGCTTTTAAGGAGTTCTTCATCTATGATTAAGACCTAATTTTACCATACATACATACAATTAACTAAACTTCATATGTGTTAGCTTTCCATCTTCGTCTGAGCGTTTGTATGAGAAAAAAACTAGTATATACAAACAATAAATATAAGTATAGAGGCATAACATTACTGAGTACATAAAAAAACTCCTCACACGCATCTAAATATTCGACTTTCACGGAACAGTATTCCGTTGATCTAGAAGCTCAGGCGGGTTTCAGACAAAATATTAGCAATATCGATAATAATTTTGTGCTTTGTGGTCTTCAGACGCATATATTAACCAAGGAAGTCAAGGTGTGTTGTGTTTTTTTGTAGATTTTAGTAACGTTTTGATAGAAATTCTTTGGTTTAAACTTACTGAAATCTTTAGTATTATTAAGTCAATTTATTCAGCTGTTCGATCTAGAGTGAAGTTTTGTAATGAGTTATTACGTTGATATTTCGAATGCATGCTAGGTATGAGATAAAGGGAATGTGTACCTCCTTTCCTGATTCCAACATTATTAAATGATTTAGAATCTACCGTGAAACGGTATCAATGGAATTGAGGTATGTAACGCCACATACATGTATGCACGTCGCCGCATAAACGTGAACACTCGATTTCAACGCATATACTGATCGGACACGCTTATGCGGAGACGCGCAACGCATATAGTAATCAGTGCTTATATGCGACAGGACTGTGCCTTTATAACGCATATAGAGAACTAACATTAATTATTTATTATACGTACAGACGGAAACATGTCAGGGAATAAGACTTTTGTTTGTAATGATGAAGGAGAACGTTTGTGTGGCTCGGCTAAGGATCTTCGGGATTCGCCTACATGACTCACAATAAATTCCTCCGCCTCGTCAGATAAACAGTCTCCGTCTATGTTACCTACCTTTTGTTATCTATATTATGACCGTTAAAAAACATAAAAATAAAAACGCTGACAGCGTCGAAAATCTGTTGACGACAAAAGAAACTAAAATCATTAGCATTACGAATGCATTTTTGCTATAAAGGAAACATTTGTTTGAATGAAATTCAATTTCCCACCTTTAAACCTAATAATATGGCTTCTTATTAAAACATAACATATACGACATGTAACAACAAATATTTGTAAGTAACGAACAATTATTTTTCAAGTTAATTATCTAATGCAAACGGAATTACATACATGCCAGTTAACAAGTCAATCTGCAACGAGCCATGCATAATAACCGATAAAGCATGGTAGTTAAGAGCATCGATTGTAAGTGATTCGTAGCCTACTGAATCAAATGTAGGTCATACGATGCGTGATCTCGATTTTTCATACTGCAGTTTAAAATTAACACATTGCAGTAATTTGCTATCAAAATATTCAGAATAAGAATCTATAACAAGAAATAACACTTTCACAACGAGTAAAAAGTAACGGATTAATTAAGTGGTCTTATTCTAGGACACTCAGGTGAATATTTCGGTTACATTAAAGTAAATAGCGAAAATTGGGGTGTCATCAATTTGACGTAACATGAGTAATGAATTGACTTTTTTTAGAAACTGTAATGGTAATAAATCACATCATATACACATTATAATACACCTGACATACATTATCTTAAATAATAAAAAGTTAAAAAAACATTCGTGAATTTTTGCTGTTTTGAAAAAAGGATATTTTCAGGTTTCGATTCACTGACTCGTAGCCTGCAAAGAAAAGAAGTAGTTTTCCGCGATGCCTGTTTTTCGAAATTACCTCTCAAAAGACCGTTGGCTTCCACAGTTTATAGCATCGACAATGATCATGTAATTGATATAAAAGGACAAACAAAATGCTTTGAAAAGAGATCATTTTATTTTGAGTTATAATATTACAATACATACATAAAATGTTTGACAAGCGATGGATTCAGAACAGTATTTTAATGGTGATTACTAGTTGAGAAAAACATTCGAACGGGCGATACGTATTGAATAAGAATTTATAAAGGATTGTGAAAATGGTATATAAATAATAAAAATTACTATATTTTATAAATCAGATGGCTTAAAATATTACACCAGTGGAATTATTAATTATTATTGTATGCATCTTTATTTCAAATTATTGCCCTGATGTCACATAATTCTGCATGAATGATTATCATACTTATAAAGGTAAAAGGTTCGGTTTATAGTCTGCTACGATATACATCTTCAGCCGACTTTAACACTCGGCGCAGTATGCAGCCACGGCACATTGGCTTATTTCCCTCACAGGTACCCATTTATACGCCTGGGTGGAGAGAAGCAATCGTGGGATAAATTTTCTGCTCAGAAACATTCCTGTGGTCTGGGCGGGATTCGAACCAGGGACCTCCCGATCTCAAAGCCAGTGTCCTACCACTAGACCACTGCTACCACTTATATAACGTACATATATTTATAAACCAATAATAACTGTGAACATGCACATGTTTAACATCTATAAAATCATAAGCAGTCGCAAAAGTACACCAAGGATTAATGTGAGTAAAACATACAACTTTGTTGAACAAAAAAATAAACATTGGGAAAAACGGCGGACACGAAATCATAATCACGCAAAGGTTTAACAACAAAATTAACCACAGTCTTCATTGAACAGAGCCAACACTTATAACCTATTCGTAGTATAATTTTTCGATGAAATGGACAAATATTTTTGTTTTCAAAATGACACTCAACTTACTATATATATTAAGTATAAACTAGTTTAGAAACTGGTATAAAATAAGTTTGACCCCAATGAATATAAATATATGAACACATCTTTTAGTATGTACATACAATGCCAAGATAATATGCATCATTAAGTTATACATCCGTCATGGAGCGCGTTACCGGTGTCTGAATGTGTGTACCAATGCACGTAACAATGTTTGTTAATGTATGATACAACAAAGAACTAACAGCAATTTATTTAAAAGAATAGTAAACCGTTTACATAAAACTGACCTATTCAATATAACAAATGCCTGGAATACTCTTAGAAATACTGTTTCTTGATACAATCCGTGCATATATGCTAAAATAAAGTCATGGAAATATCTAAAGCAATACTAAACACCCAATATTAATAATGCTTCTCCACAACATTCATTGTATATAATTATATGGTGAAACAAAGTACATGTACATGTAATCAATTATTTTCTAAGGAAACACCAATTACTCAATAATAATAGTGCTTCTTCATAAATTCCATTGTATATATGCTGAAACAAAAGTACATGCAATCAATGTTTTGTAAGGCACACCCAAACACTTAATAATAATAATGCTTCTTGATAACATTCAGTGTATCTAGGCTAAAGCAAAGGTAACACTCTTATACAACAAAAACTCAATACTAATACCTAACAAGATTCCATGTTTGATAAACGCACATGCCCCCTTGTTGGTGCTGGATAGCCCATTTCTTAGTCCAAATAAGGTCAAGGTCAAGGTCAGAGTGAGGTTGGGTGATATGGGTGGATTGGGGATAGTCATAAGCAACAATTGTGTAAGTATCCAAATGTTGTAGCAAGCGGTGTAGTGCTAGACGAAGCGGTAAAATCTAGTTAACCAAGAAACAGCCCATTTGAATTATTCTTAGTTCAAATTAGGTCAAGGTCAAGGTCAAAGTGAGGTTGGGTGATATGGGTGGATTGGAAACGGTCATACGTAACACTGTGTAAATATCCAAGTGTTGTTGCAAGCGGTGTTGGCGCTAGACAAAACGGTAAAATCTAGTTAACCAAGAAGCAGCGCATTTGAATTATTAAAATTAGGTCAAGTTCAAGGTCAAAGTGAGGTTGAGTGATATGGGTGGATAGGGAATGGCCATAAGCAACAACTGTGTAAGTATCCAAGTGTTGAAGTAAGTGGTGTTGGTGCTAGACGAAACGGTAAAATCTACTGTCACGGACGGAAGGACGAACGGACGGATGGACGAACGGAAGGACGGACAGGACACTCACTATATGCCTCCCGCATCAAGATGCCGGGGGCATAAAAATATTGACACATTAAAACTATTATATCAGGAAAGACAACATTATAATACAGTCAACATCTACAATAATACGTCATGTAATTAAGCAAAACCTAAAACAATTGCATGGGTAGCTAGAGCTAGCGGGATACACGTGTACGAACATAAGTATCGTTACATTTGATTTGGTACAAATGTTTCAAACTAAAGAACATAATGGCACAGGGTTCATAAAATAAATAAAAACACTTATATACACGCGTGTATTAAAAATGACTCGTATACTGAACGAACAATTTAGTTTGCACTAAAATGAAAAAAGACAACAATCATTATGGTGGAACTTTTTAGGTGCAAACATTTTGTGCAATGAGGATTTGTACAGCAGAAGTTCTCCAAAGTAGTTTAGTACACCATGAACGAAGATCTGCTCATTAATAGGACATATGTTATATTTGCAATTACATTTAATGTATTAATGACCCAATCTAAGCTGGAATAACAGCTGAAGCCAGTATCGCGATGTTCCATATTTGAAAGTAAAAATAATTATAGGATAGGTAAAATGTACTTGAACTTCTTCGTTATTAGCATATGTTTATGGAGTGTAAACAAGTCATGTAAGAACAGCTGGTTGGTCTTGCACAAATATAACTTATCAATCATTAAAACTAAATGTTTAAATGGTAATGTTTCCTATTAAAATGTCCATGTGAGAAAATTCCAAACATCATAGTCTATACCACCACACTGTTCAGAATTCAAGGTTCAATATTAAGGTTATTGCGCACTGACCTCTTTCGATTGTAAGTTTTTATGAAACCGATTTAACTCCCGATGCTTTGCAGTTACCGTTTCAAGGCGGTGACCCCAGTTTTATTCAAATTTGTGTTTTGTATTTGTGACGTGTTTTGGAATTGTTCTGTATTGGCAATTGGTCACATGCCTTAAATAAAGGACCGTATGTGTTGCTTAGAACAGTTCTCTCCTAATCATGCAGCTGGAGTTTCACTTTGTTTCTATTGTAAAAGATGCATTTAAACATTTATAACAGGTTTGCTTTAAGTTAACATTGTTTTGCATGTCATACTCGCTATCTAAATTACCAACATATACAGAACTACAATCATACGACAACTGTTTACTGTTAATTATAATGTTATGACAACGAATTTTTTTAAAGGTATCAGAAAAAAATATGTACAAATAAAAATATATAATGTTACATAATAAAATATGATATTTGAGAAATGAAACACACGGGAATTCAATGATTGGCATATTTGCATTTTCAATAACGTGTAAAAGTTGGATTTTAAATTTGAATAATGATATTAATCCTATAATAAATA
This sequence comes from Congeria kusceri, assembly GCA_027627225.1. Lineage (NCBI taxonomy): Eukaryota > Metazoa > Mollusca > Bivalvia > Myida > Dreissenidae > Congeria > Congeria kusceri. The sequence continues at coordinate 81,488,190 of CM051024.1, forward strand.
TTTTTTCTCTGATAATGTACGTAAGTAGAACTTAACGACCATTTAATATCAAGTCATTTTTAGTAAATACGTAAATTATATATTGTCATCCAAGTTTATAACATACATTGAATACACTTACCAAAGATCGGATGATTATTTCGATTTAAATTATCGATAACCATCATAGATGAGTTAGCATATGGTCCATCTTATATGTGGGAATATACATCTATGGTGGCCGAAATTCCACGTTTGATTTAGTAGACAACAAATGCAATGCAGGCTTTAAGCTAAATGAAAGCGTTTGGTCCGACAACTCCCTTCCGACTTGCAACTCGCCAAGGTGTATCATTGACACCGCTGTTATCCTCGTTGCGTCCGCATGATCCATCAAATACGCATTATCCAGCACTCGTGGCACACAAACAACGGAGCCGCTGTCACCTTGGACGGAAAATGGACTGCCAGTTCCGTCTGACCCAGGCATATTGTCTATCATCACAAGGTAACTGCCAGTGGCTTGCAATGAAGTTACCGGCAACGCTGGTTGTGGAAGCTCGATGTCCGCAGATGAAATAATTCCAAATGTTAATCCTGAGCTTCCTCCATATTTGAAAACGTTCTTATATAATATGTTTGTACCTTGTGCATCCCAAATAGCCCAATGTCTGTTTAATCCGTCCTCGTCTTTCATAGCTGTCCCGCACAATCTTTCAAAATTATTTATTATTTCCAATGCTGCAACGTCAATGAGACGACATGAGGTTTCGGCAAAACTGACTGTTAGATTTGGATAACTCCTCGCAAACAAATGGTAATCGTCATTTCTTCCTTGCCTTTCTTTGATAAAAACATCTTCGTGATCCAAGGGATTACTGACCACATGGGCGCATGTAATTGCGTATGTCTTGCCGTTATTACCCATAACAAACGACTCGAGTGTTCCATTTCGAAACTCAGTTGCGGAGCCACGTGACCGAATGGCGTTTCCATTTTCGTATTGCATATTCGCGAGTGGTCTCGACGGTTTTGTTACCTTCTTAATCAACCAATGAAAGCCACAATTGTGGTTCTTCATAACCTTATTGATTTCTAAGCGAGTTCTTTTCACATTCTCGTCGTCAGTCATTCGTTCCAAATACACGGTAAATTGATTGTAGACTGTTCCAATGCAGTATACCCCTTTAATACTGAAAATATAAAATACACAATATATATTTATTACAACAATTACTAGTATTCTTAACGGATATTAAATATAAGCTAGTGTTTCTTTGGAACAAAGCCTACCGAGAGACAATCGACATTAAAATATGTGCATTATTATTTTACCCTAAAAGCTTTCTGCGGATGCGCTTCGGTACGTATGGGGCCTCCATTAGTCCACATATTTTCTTTCCAAAACGTGACTGTTCCAAGTAGCCGTTTACCTCAAACAACATCTTCGTGCAAGTTGTTGATCGCTTGTCATATTCGATCGCTATCGCATTTACAAGAGGCCATATGTCTTGAATTATGGATTTCACTAAATTTGGGTGTTTGTGCATGCTTTCTACCTTTTTCTCGATTTCCTTTTCTTTTATATCTAAAAGTAGACTTTCGGTAGAAGATGAAATCTTGAATTGGCTTTCGAACTGGCTGTTAACAAGAATTTCTTGGTAAACGTAAGATGAAAGAGACAGTTGTTCATAAAACGGGAAAAGGACTTGGCATTTAATCATTCGAGCAAGACTCGACAAACTTTCGAGTCCAATTTTCAATTCACCACCAGCTTTGGGCTTCTCCAGGTCACGTATGACAAAAGCGACTGAGTGAGGAGCCTGACTATTTTCAGAGAATTCCTTCAAGTTATCTAGATGTTTCTCATCCTTCTTGAACCAATCTTCACTTGGTATGAACAATTCAAGGCATTTTGCCATCACTGAGAACCCTTCAACCAACTGCTGCTCAAAATAATCCGAAATGGCTACAGGTATGTCGGTGCTATCTATTTCGAACACCACTGACCATGACTTATCCCAGCTAATTGGACGCCATTTCAACTGTTCATCCAAATTGTTTTGAATAATTATGCGTTCTTTTTCCAAAGGCTTCTTGAACAGATTCACGGCGAAGTACAGAAGGCATTCTTCAGAAGAGTGTTCTTTGTTTAAAACTTCTAAAACATCTTTCAAACTCTGAAAGAGGTTTAGATGGAATAATACATACATACGGCGATATGCATCGTAACGGGATACAATCGTTCATACCGGTAGAACTATGTAAGTTTCATAGCTATCAATTCACACAAAATTATGCATTATTTTCAGCATATATTGCTGTTTATTTTTCCTTACTTTAAATGCAAGCCATATTTAACACATTACATTACAGTATCAAATTTATCTTATGTAATTATATAACCACGCCAATGTAAAAGTTAAATAGTGAACTTTGTTTTTTTACAAACTATCTAAAACGCCGATAACAAGTTGTCAAAGTTTTAATATAACTTGCTTTATATATGCTATAGCTACATGGGCTTTCAAAGAGTGATGTTAGATGGTCAATGTCTATTACCTGAATAAATTGAGGGTCACGCGCATCTTGCCCCTCTATATAGCACAGAAACACCCTAGCTTTTGTAATCTCCTTGCCATCGCTCTTGTGTGTTGACTCCGGTAGGGAGGTCCGGTCAACAATAAACCTTTCATTTGGGAAGACTGACTTCGTTATCACTTTAATTTCAAGATCACCTTCAAACCAACTTTTAATTGCTTCTAGGTAGTCTTGAACTTTCCACTGCACTGATCCTTAAAGAAGAGCATACAGCATATCGGCAATGACAATTATATCTTAGACCGTTTGGAGTGCTTGTTTTAAAGTATTGAGAAACTTCTTCAAGGGCATAGTGCGTAATAATATACAGAATGTCTTACAAGACATCACTTTAAAATTCACAACTCAAAATCAGAGACTAATTTCGAACATATGTAATAATGCATATTGTTTTGCTATGAGTGAATGACAGTTCTTAACTATGCGTACAAATAAACGATGATTATTTGCAGTTATTGCAAATATATCTAGAACTAGCAATCCTACATTGGCATCAATATTGTTTGGAATATCAGAATGATGCTTAACCAGACATATTTTGGTGCCGTGACCAGAACATTGCTTTAGTTTAGATATTTTAATAAATATTGAATAAATTGCTAAGTATTATACGAACAATCACGATTTAAAGTGGTTCATGTATTTTATAAACCTCTTAGGAGTGCTATAGAATAAGCCCAGGTACTATTTCTACTTAATTCTATATAGACCCCAAAGTGGATCTCATCATGTTTATGAGCATGCCTTACATTTAACTTCTGAGCTTATTGTTCTGTGTGGAAATGAAACTTATTTAAAAGTAATGAATAGTAAAACTGAGTTTGAGGCTTATTGGGCTGGTGATTACAATCAATTGCATGCCAAAAATTATAAATTTTATATATCGATAAGTTATTTAGAAATGGTCATTTTCAAAAAATGTGTAATTGCATCATGTGGTGTTATATCAAATAGTTTAACAAGGAAAGCAATATATTATATAATGACGGGTAATGTGAGATTAATGTAAGCAAATAAATGTAAATGCATTAATATGGGCAACGGTTGATACAGATACTTTACAAATTAACCTTACATCGAAGTCAAATTTAATACATTGCCATGGGCAATGGTTGATACAGATATTTTACCAATTCATAGCCATACATTTAAGTAGAATCGTTACTTACCAACCGTTCTAGCAAATCGTGGATATAGGCTTAAGAAGCGATTCCGGAAGTACTGAACCCTGGGGTAAACAGGCCATGTTGGATACACCGTCCTAATTTGCAGTTCAGACATTATGGGTGTGGTTGGCCCAAAGAATGATAGAGATCTTCATGCAGTGAAGGCAATCTGACTTCTATAATACATTTTTAACAGTTTATCTTATAAACATTCTACGAGTTTCCATGAAAACATAACATATATTTGAAAAACCTGTATCAGAGCTCTGTTATACCATTTCTTAATGAATGAAGTTTAAAAACCTTTAAAATAGTGTTAAAATAAATAGTTTATGCCTCAGTAATCAGTAAAGTTAAATTAATTTCTTAAAGTTCGAAACTGTAACATGGCTTGGAAACATTCTTCAGTGTCTATCATCAGATTATATATAGTCACTGTATTACATACAAATATATTCCGATGCAGAACCAAGAAGTATTTTTCGGCGTAGCTGTCTAAGATCATTTTTTACCTAGATTTCTTGCGATAATTATGCAGCGGGAAAATTTAATGCCAATACAATTGGGCAAATTTTCTAATTTTAGGAAATGCAAACTTCAAACAATGGTTTAACTTATACTAATAACTGTTGCAAACTTTTGGGGATTAAAAATTTACATAATTGTTTACTTATGCGGTTAAATTAAAGTTATAAACATATCTTCGACATACACTCTAGAAATGAACATAATTATGAACAATTTTACTCATTGTATGTCATGATCAGAATGTTATATTCATTCACGTAATGAAATAACTATTTTGTTTAGCCTACATAATCGGCGCGCTCTATAAATACCTTCAATGCTACGAGGACCACAGTCGGTCACAACGTACAATGTTGCCTGTTGAGCTCGCGTCACGTCGGCTTGTCAGTAGTGTTAAGGTTTCTTGTGACAAGCACAAAATATAAACTGGTAAATTTCTGGTATTTTTCTGACCAATAAGGAAAAAATATTAGCAAATTTAATGGAGCTTGTATTTCCTATTATTTTATGATTGTGTAAAAATATTATTGTACGTTGTAACCGACTTGGGTGCTCATGAATTAATTCTAGCGAGTACAACACACGCCAGCAGGAGAGTCAATCATTCTAAAAATAGTGCGTGGTAAAGCTGTGTTAATACACACGCATCAATTAGCGTCAGGAGATTCCTAAACCCGAGAATTTCAATAAATGGGAAGTTTATATTATAAACTTACTGTGCATGTTAATTTATGTTTGAATTGTGAGTGTGTGCATGTTAATTTATATTTGAGTGGTTGCGTTTTATTAAGAATTATTTATAATTGCACCTTTCTATCAATATCTCCAGTAGATGTTATTCAATCTATCAAAATGGTTAACTTCTTTCTATAAGTAAGATGTGTTGAAAAAAAGTCTCGTAATACGTCGAAATGTTATTCATGTTACTTTAACTTCATTTGCGTAGCATGAATACATTATATGTGCAATACTTGTGATAAATATAGTACATGAATATCATTTAACATAACTATGTACACTTGTCTGATATATATAATAATTTTCATTCATTCCCGCTATTATTTTATGACAATGTTAGTTTGTTAAATTTCCCTGACAAATTAATGTATTATTAATCAATTATGTTTACGTAAATTACTAGTATTTAGGTAATTCATGTATACTGGTGAAAACATGATCGATTTATTTAAGGTACAGATCGATATTAATAATGATTGAGTTTATGTCAAATTAATGTTGGGGTCAATACGTTTTCTTACGGTGTCCGAAAAATCTTCTGTCCGATAAGTCTCCTTAGTAGGGACCGAAAAATCTGGGGTCCGAGAACTCTCCTTAGTAGGGACCGAAAAATCTGGGGTCCGAGAAGTTACGTAACCGATTATCTTGGTCCTCTAGTATTATATTTAATTTAGGGCAAAAATTGACATCTCAATATTAATTTCAACGCCGATTATCTTTTTAACGATTATCTTTTTAAAGACATTTCTTGTTTCACCTAATAACTATGTACTATTTAAAGTTGTTACATTGTTCTAACAAAAAATATAACGAAGAATATCTTAAGCAGACTTATTCCATGTTTGCTGACATTGTTCATTTTCTCACCTTACTGTACATTCCATATTTAATGAACACAAATTCCAGCCGTTTCGATAGCATTGCGACGCGAAAAAAATTCAGTTTTATTTCAACTACTGGCATTTGTTTCAATCTGGCATACACCGTTATAAAAATGTAGTTTTTAGCTACTTTTCATTCCGAATGGGTTTACCAAAGTTAAAAATAGCTAAGATGGGATTTCGTGTAATTTGAGCTGCCATGGTTTACCGATTACGTGATATACAGGTTTTCTATACTCGATTATGAAACGCGTCATAACATTTGTAAATATTTTACCATAAATATGAATCACTCATATCGTACTTACTTAGTATATTACTACGCATAACTTGCATAGCTTGTACATGTCTCGTATACGAAAATTTCTCTCTGGAAAAATTCGCCATGAAGATACTCCAACAAGCGGATCTTTGCACTGGTTTCCAGATTATCTTATCTCCATATTTGGTTTCAGCCTTTAAAACTGGGAACCATTTTTTTGTTTTTGTCCTTAATTCAGTTCAAACATTTGCCAACGAAAGGCTTGACATCTATAACGTTTGTAATTTTTTAATCGATCATCGATTCACACAAGTTGCTCATTTGCATGTGGTTGCATAATATGTAAACCACTAGATTATACACCAACAGCTGTCAAGATACTGACCTTCGATTAACGGCTCTGTCTTTGAAATTGGGGGACTGGAACTTGGCAGTGCGAGGGGATTTAATTTCAAGGAATTCAATTTACTGTCAATTAACGTTTACATGAAGGTACTTTTCGATGTGAGTCACGGGGATCATCCAAAATAATAAGTCATCTGAGCATACATTGAAGAACTACCTTTACTTCAAACTTTTGGGACATTTTACTGAAACCAAAGGGTATACATCATAGCAGGGGACCAGTCGCAGATTCCAGACAATATGATACGAGACGCCTAGGGTTTAAAGTGATAACACATTCTGTCTTAATAAAACTTAGGACCAAAGCGCAGAATATAACAACAGCTCATCTAATTATTTGCTTAATTACTTTATTAAAAGTTTGACAGTACTATATTTTACAATACTATTTGAACGAAGACACGTCTGTTACATACAACATAGCACGATACTTAAGCTGTGGGCTATGTAGGTTAAGCCAACCAATAGTGCAATATAAAATACATCTTAATGTACCAAGTCGATCAAGGGAATAATCAACAAAATCTCTGTGTTGATAATATATGTACATTTGTATAAAAACAATAGCATACAATATTATGGCCTTCAGGTTACTTGATGAAAGTCAGAAATGTCTAAAATATTCCATTAGAACCATTCTTTTTTGCATATAATGTTTTTCTTTGCATACAAAAAAGCATTTGACGACAGCTACGATGGTTTAAAATATATGTTTCTGGATTTGTGGAAAATTTTACATACATAAAGCAGTAGCAAATGTTTTACTGTTTTCTTGAAATATTGCACAGAACCTGTGAGGGGGATATAAAATTGGTTTGCAAGAATACTTAAAAATAACATGGTAAAGACTATAACTGTTTAGCAGGTTTTGTGATAAGATTATAACATTACACTCACAAGTTAATGTATGTACATTTAACATGTTATCAGACTTTTGTGATAAAGCCAATCATAGCACATCATCTCATTATCATCTGGTCATCTGGTGTGTAACATTCTACCAGTCTTTACAGTGTGATATCTTCAAGATAGCACGGCACAATGCATGGTGTGGGATCTTTCATCTCAATGTGTATATACTGGCAAACCTTCACTTTATTATATTCATATAATACAATATAAGCGTATCTTAAAGAGGCGGCCTGATTTATCTATCAAGCAACAAATCATGACAATCCCAGAACGGATGTGACGACTGGATATGATTTTTAAATTATATTTTAGTTGTTCGTCGAAGTACAAACGTTGTTTATCTGTAAGTAGTTATAAACCACAAAGTATACACCAAAGTGCCAAACGAAAACAAGTTGTTGACATTGGGTTCAAGGCTCTCTCTTTGACATTTGGTTACTAGTACAGTGGCTTGGCAAGGGGATTTTCGCGTTTTTTTATATTTGAAGAATTCAATTTATGTTTACTCAAAGTTAATGCTAGCGTTTTATTTTAGTTTTTTTTTAAGTTTGAGGAGAAAATCAAAACAGAATCAAACCTTGTAATAACAAGACAACCAATTTGATAAAAATTTAATGGAAAAATTGTTCCAGAATAGATATTTGTACAAACTTGTGCACAATGCGCAAAGCCAATATAACAATTACTTATACCGTATTTCAGAAAGTTTTCATTGTTTTGCGGTATTCAATAACTGTGAAATCAAATCGGGAAATGGTGGGCGGAATCTAATTAATATGCAAGCTTACCGAGCAATAAGTGGCGTGCAGTATATTGAAATTTAGTTGTAAATTATACGAACGCTACTTATTGCACTGAACGATTGCTCTTAGTGGACACATTGCGATAGCGCTAAATTTGGAAATGACATGCATGCCAAGCATGTCAAACATCACGTGGCGTCTAGGAACTGCCCATTGGGATCGGCATTGTAGAAAGATCCGATGTGATTGGTAATATGGTATATATAAAAAACACTTGTAGCACTCATTGACATCAATATGTTAATGATTTAATATCGCCCTGCGGGCTCGTTAATACACAATAGCACAGTACAAACATACGTAACTAATACAACACAAATATGAATACTAGAACCCCGCGAGTCGGATGTGTCGCCAGACGGGGCTTAACTCAAGTACAATAAGAGCAATTATGCCGAAAACCGAACTTTACCTTCATTTTATGCCACTAACACTTCCTTAAAGTTTCATAATGATTGCACAAAAACTTCTCAAAATATTGTCTGCACAAACTAAAGGGGACGCCGCCGCCGCCGTAACCGCTATGTGTCGCTTTTCAGGCAACAACAAACACTGGGCACCGCCGTGGAACGGTCAATGCAAAGCAAAGCACGTTACCGTGTATGGTCTGCAACAGTTGATCATACTTTTGAGAGAATACTAAAACAAACACGGTAAAATGTATGGTCTGCAACCTTTTATCAGGATTTTGTAAAACACTGAAACCTAATAATGCACAATGTACAGACTACAACTTTGTAGCAGGATTTTGTCATAATAAACGTACAAGGCATTGTCTGGGCAGCAACATGTTTTAACAGGCTTTTATCATCGTCGGAACCCACGTTCGCTCAAATACGCTATGTTTTTTATCAGACCGTGGGGGATTAAGCTAGAAAAACTTCGTACTCATGAATAATTAATGAGACATCTCATTGGTTTTCGGTGTCCAAGTAGTGGTAACAGAATATATACCGTGGGTTTCGACGATGCACTGCACTGTGAATCACACGTGAATATAACATGACACTTTTTTACGGACTGCAATATGTTATCAGTTTTGCTGAGAACAAGGAACATGGTACTGTTATGCATAGAGTATATGAATTGTATCAGGTTTCGTTAGCTATAAGAATAAAAACGGAACACTCACAAACATTAATATGTGTAATCTTTAAAAACAGCTTGTGTGAGAAAAATAAATCATACCACCTTAACATTATAACAACGCAAATGATCATCTGATATATGCAGGACCAGGCTTAAGTGTAACATGATCAACGTAACACAATGACTGTTGTGGTATATTTTATCAATTTATGCAAACAATATATGTTTGTGTGTAAACTGATTTTAACTTTTAAATTATACAAGATAATATTGATGATCTGATTAATAAATTAATCGTGACGTTTGGATATATCACTGATTAGCGATTTTCTACTCAAAATCATGATAGGATCATTTTGAACAGCTTAATATGAATGCACTGGTTACTATGTTTGAAATAATGCTCATTAAATAAAAGGATTATTTTCTAACTATGCACAGGACTTTGACTATTCAACTTCGTACAAGTGATGCCTCTTCTTCTACTATGTTATGCTTTATTCATTTTGTTTTCTATAGCATTAGACCGAGTTGAAAAGTAGGGTGCTATTATTTTGCATCATATCAATTTCATTATATTCAGTGTTCATGGGTAAACATGAGCAAAGCTTTTTATCGGTTACATGTGGTAAACACACTAGATTACAAGTATGAAAACATATTCATACAGGCAATGGAGTACACTTTTATGCATCAATACATTTCGTTAATTTGGAAATGACGAATAATTATTGTCTGATATACGACAGCATGACAGAGGTTCAAAACATGTAAGTACGTCATACCAAAGACATTTTGAACATAGTCCTCATTATGGTAATATGCTGTGCATAACTCTGTAAATGGGTAAAGCCACATTTATATATAACATAATTTAACCGGTACAACAATAAAACGATTCAAAAATTAATAATCATGAATCAAAATATAAATAACAAACATTTTATACAAATTATTGCTAACAAAAAGTAGTATCACAATTTTCATGAGCATAAATGAACATGGCTTGAAGTAATTGATACAAGCGCAAAACCAAACAATGTTAAAACTAATTTTCGAAAAGTTAGTACAGAAAAACCTGTCAACAACAACACCTGTGAATAACGACATTTGTTTGCTGTCCCCGCTGAATCCCTATATTCTATATACATTGTACTCTAAACCTGTCCCGAACGGAACCTGTTAGACCTGACATCCGAAACTATCACTATGTACATGTAATTAATACAAAAACAAACCAGTACATTAAACAAACAAGAGCTGTGAAGAGGACAGCTCGCTCGACTGTCTGAAGTATTTCTGTTGGAGCACGTTTTCCAAAGTGGACGGGGTATGAATCTGTCAAAATACAAAGCTGAGTTATGGTTATTATTACAGTGGGTGCTAAAGTCGATGGCAATATTAAATTCATCGTTTTAGGTGAAAACCATTTGTAGTTTTAAAATTCCAGGACTTTTGAACCTATAAATTATTCTCAAAATTTAAGATAAAGGGGGCATTACTCTGTAAAAATATCAAAGCTCTTTAAGAGTTAAGACCTGTTATGGTGTGTTTTGCAGAATGTTTCGCAAATATATTGAAAATACAATAATATTAAAATTTTATAGGAGAACCAGTAAATAAATCAAATTGTATGAAGTCAACTTAATGGCTTAAAACCCCGACGCGTTATCATGGAAAATCTTGGCAATTAGAGAAGAATGCCATAGCATATGTCACCTTATATACAGTGGTTATAAACTTATAAATGTTGATAGTTGCGCTAATAGCTCGCTCAGTGTTCTTATGTGAAAAAAATAAAAAATCATTGCATGTAAATTCTGATTAAGAAGCCAGAACCAGCAAAAATAATAATATGTTCTTTCCAAAAAGTCCATCATTAAACGAAAATATTCGTATAACTTCATTTAATTTAATCATACATTCCGTGTTTTACTATATTATTTGTGTCAACATTATAAATATAACTTGAACAGAGACATTGCTTGCCTATTTATAATCTTCAAAATGCGGCGTTAAAACAATCGTTGCGACGTAATAAAATCAGATTTTAACATAATAATCGCCATTGTGTAATTTTTTGTCTCTCAATAATGCCGTATGCCATTAAAACGTTAACCGGTGTGAAAACTAGACAGCTGCTTACATCAGCTTTATACCATGTACGAATTAAATATATAAGGCCTGTCAAAACAACTTTCAATTAAAAATGAAACATATTGTCCGTCAAGAAACCTCACGAGCCAAATTCTTTGTCCGGTGTACAATATCGTGGTCTTTATTTGGGCTACAAACATAACTATCTTACTTTAATGACATTTCGACACTCTGTCATTAAATTGTCAAAACCAACACACATTCTCTGAATGTACCTATAGTGAAAAATGATGGTTATCAGTTTTACTACCGAGCAATCTCTGTTGGAGACATTTGTCGAAGAGAAATAACTATGGCAATATCAAAACTCTATTTTAACCTTAAAAACAAACACAATGCTAAATATTAAACAAGAGGGCCATGATGGCCCAAAGCGCTCACCTGAGAACTGGTACAGATGAAGACCATACTGTTGTGACAGGTTTGAAAATTAAGGTATCTGAACAATACGCAAAGGGGGATAGAATCAGTTTTGATTTAAAACATCGGTTAGTGCAATGGGCTGACTAAAGTACGAGTTTGATAGTGGATGTGCGTTTTTTTTGCTAATGGTTCTCAAATCATTTTTCTCGATATTCTTACCTGACCCTTTTTTATTAAGTCAGTGACAATTCTGGAAAATGCAGGAACATAGATTTTGAAGTCTTTTTCACAGACAGTTTTGGAGAACTAGTTACAATGCGATAATTGCGATGGCTGTGCTATAAGGTCAAGGTTTGCTTTTCCTTTGATAAGTTTCTGTCCCATGATGATAAATGATGTTAATGCAGGCTCTGAAGCCATCTGATCAATGTTGCATGTTCAAATAACTGCATGCAAGGTTTGCAACTGTTGGAAATCAAATTTTATCAATCAAATTTTTATGGTCATACGCAAACTGTGTAAGTTTGGTCAACATTGAATAAAAAATCGTGTGTGCAAGCCCATCATTGATAACAAGGGGCAATAACTCGGGTGTTTCTGGTCCGATTATGCTTATATTTGAGTTCACCTGTAGTCTTACGTTCACAGACAAACTGTGCACGATTGGTGAATATTGGATGAAAAATGAAGTCTCAATCCTGAATAATGTCCATTTTTGGAGATTTTTTTCCCACACAAAGGGCAATAACTCTACTGTTTCTTGCCCGATTTTGATTATATTCGATGTCACCTGTAATCTTATGGTCATAGACAAACTGTGCAAGATTGGTGAAGATTGGATTAAAAATGAAGTCTCTATCCTGACTAATGTCCATTTTTGATTATTTTTTTCACAAACAAAGGGCAATAACTCTAGTGTTTGAAACACGATCTGGCCCATGTTTGGCGTCTCCTGAGATCTGATGGTCATATACAATCTGTGAAAGTTTGGTTACGATTGGATTGAAAATAAAGTCTATAAGTTGGGAAAAGGCATGTAATGGTCATTCACAAACTGTGCAAGTTAGGTCAAGACTGAATAAAAAATGTAGTCTTTATCGCGATAAAGGTCCAAATTGTTGACGGCATACGGACGATGGACGGCGGCGGAGAGCTACCCTATACCAAATGCTCACCGAGCACTGCTTGCTCAGCTGAGCTAAAACAAATTAAAAAAACTAGAACTCCGCGAGTCGGATGTGTCGCCTGACGTGGCATAAACTCAAGTATGATACGAGCAATTATACCAAAAACCGAACTTGACCTTGTATGCCTACTAACACTTCCATAAAGTTACATAAAGATTGAACAAAATTGTTCAGGTTATTGTCTGCAAAAGCCTTTTTCAAACAAGGCTTTGATAGTATTGCAAGCAATACAGGAGTCCCCTACCGGTGAAAACCCCTACTAATTAAACATTGGGCAAGACCGTCAAATCGCCCTTTATCTGTAGATGTACAAAGTTTCATATTCAAATTCCATTTGTCACTGCAGTATTAAGTTGTTGTTTTTTCTATTTTAGTAACATTGACCAGACATTCCAGTTACTTTTTGAGTTATTGCAGTACTAAACTGACAGACGGCAATCACATAGTCCATTCTGTGTACCAAGTTTCATGATCATATGTAATGTTCTTTTCGAATTTTTACAGTATTAAGTTTATTTCTATTTTAAGTAACAGTCACGTGACCTTTGACCTCTGGTGTCAAATAAAGGGTCGTGTACAATCCTCACCTTGCTCTTTCTATGCATACAAAGTTTTATTAAAGTATCTTCAGTACTTTTTGAGTTATCGCAGGATCCAGGTTTTGGGGACGGGACAGACAGACCGAGTAAGACCGACGGACGAACAGACAAACAGACGGAGGGCAAACCCATAGTCCAATCTGTGTACTAAGTTTCATGATCATATCTTATGCACTTTTCAAAATATTACAGTATTAAGTTTATTTCTATTTTTTAGTAACAGTCACGTGACCTTTGACTTCTGGTGAAAAATAAAAGGTCGTGCATAATTCTCACATTGCTGTTGCTATGTATACCAAGTTTCATTAAAGTGTCTTCAGTACTTTCCGAGTTATCACAGGATCCAGGTTTTGGGGACGGACGGACAGACAGACATACGGACGAACAGACAGAACGACACACAGACAGATGGCAAACCTATAGTTCAATGTCTGTACCCAGATTCATGGTCATAGCTGATGTCCATTTCGAATTATTACAGTATTTAGTTTATTTCTGTTTTTAATAAAAGTCACGTGACCTTTGACCTCTGGTGAAAAAAAAGGTCGTGCATAATCCTCACATTGCCACATTGCCGTTCATATGCATACCCAGTTTCATCGAAATAAGTTCAGTACTTTTTGAGTTATTGCAGGAACCAGGTTTTGAGGACGGACAGAAAGACGGACGGACAAACATACGGACGAACAGATAGAGAGACACACAGACGGATGTCAAACCTATAGTTCAATCTTTGTACCAAGTTTCACGGTCATATCTTATGTACTTTTCGAATTATAACAGTTTTAGTTTATTTCTATTTTTAGTAACAGTCACGTGACCTTTGACCTCTGGTGAAAAATAAAAGGCCCTGCATACTCCTCACATTGCCGTTTATAGGTATACCAAGTTTCATCGAAATATCTTCAGTACTTTTTTAGTTATCGCAGGATCCAGTTTGTTTTAGTTTATTTATAATTTTAGTAACAATCACGCGACCTTTGACCTCTGGTAAAAATTAAATGTGCATAATACTCACATTGCCTTTTATATGTATACCAAGTTTCATCGAAGTATATTCAGTACTTTTGAGTTATCGCAGGAACAATATTTTGCGGACGGACGGACTGACGGACGGACGAAGGGCAAACCTATAGTCCCCTCCGATGAAACACCGGTAGGGGACTAAAAAGGGGCACAACTCAAGTACGATAAGAGCAATTATGTCGAAAATCGAAGTTAACCTTCCTTTTATGCCTACTAACACTTCCAAAAAGTTTCATAATAATAGCACAAAACCTCCTCAAATTATTGTCAACGCAAACTGAAGGGGACGCCGCCGCCGACATAAGTAACCAGTATATGTTGCCTTTTCAGGCGACACAAAAATGCGAGTCTAATGCGTTAACCACTCGGCCATTGGGACTGTTTGCATATCAATAGTAATTTTCTGATAAGCTTATTGGAGTGTAACCGATCGCTATTGTTAGTATCTGTACTGCGTTATTACCGACAAACTGTGAATTCTATTTTGTTCTTTTTTAATATTATTATTACGCACAAGTAAATAATACAATAAGTAATAAAATAATTTATCATGCCCCACTCAACAAATAACCTTAACATGAGACGGCGATAACGAGACGGAAAAGTTAGAATTATAATGTCTATGTTTCATCTCGGCTCGCTTCGTGACACGTTTTGTTCGTTTTAATTTATTCATGGTAAAATGAAACGTTATACATTTTTAAATATGCCACACATAAATACCTTGCATCAACAATAAGCGAGATAAATATGTTAGGATGATCATATGTCCACGATTCCACTTGGCTCGTGACCCAATTAAACCATTTATCAATGACTTCGAACGCAGCATAGTGTACTATTTTCTTCCGCGATATTTTATCAAATTTGATCCTAGACTGAAAGCTATGAATTACCCGACTATTTTGAGTTTGTTTTAAACAGATTATGTTCTAATCGCATTCTTCATCAAAACGATTGATGCACTTGGGAATCGTTCATGATATTCAAAACGGAACTTCTTACTTTCGCGTAATAATAAAGGAGTTAAAATCACAGTAATTCCATCCATTGGATTTCAGAAGCGGTACATATAGTCGTTCTTCGAACAACTAACAAAACTGAGAAGTGGGAACTTTTGCACCTTATCATAAAAAATGCTATATTTCAAGTTTCAAATGAATACCGGATGAATATTTTAGTTACAGAACTTTTGAACCTAAACTTTAATGTGAACATATAAGTAAAAAAGGGGCACAACTATGCCATAATAACAACAGAGTTATACAAATTGTTGTATCTGATGTTGTCGTTCATTACGATGGTATTTTGTAAGCTTAAAGCGAATACCTTATGCATTGAGCGAATTTACAGAACTTTTGAACCAAAACTGTACCCAGAAAATCGAAGTGAAAATGGGGCATAACTCTGTCAAAGTACAAAACTGTGTTATGGGGATTGTTGCATTTTGACGCTGGAGTTGACAACAATGATACCAGTATATTCTAAGTTTGGGGTGAATACCTAATTTAGTATTGAGGTTATAAGACTTTTCACTAAAACCTCTAACCGAATTTCAGACAGGGGCGAACATGAAAGCTCACCTGTTCTTCGAATAGTCGAGCTAATAAACATAATCCAAATAATACACGCAACAGGCGTCAAAGTTGGACATTCATTTAAGAATTGAAACGATCTTTTCGGCGTTTCATCGATGTATGAAGGTCAGTTTTGGGGCATCTAATTTGCATAAAGCCGAATGCTATATCAAATGAGATGCAGAATAAACTGACCTTCATACATCGATGAAGTTCTGAAAAGAGCGTTTTAATTCTTATAATTACAAATCTAATTACAAATGTGCCTATGCTTTAAAAATTTTACCTTCAGAAGAAAAAATAATTTGGGATTAATTCTTACGCAATTCGCTCAGCAATACATTGAAGTATCACCCTTGCACTGCAGTAGCGTTGTGTAGATCTTCATTCATTAGAGGCTTTTTATTATGAAGTCTCTTATGAATATTAATTGAGGCAATCGGCTTCATAGAAAAATTAAAGCCTGTCACATGATGGGTTTCAGCCAATCAGAACACTGTAAAATGATGAAACCCAAGGAAATTGTAATTATTCATTCAACACGTACCTTTACATGGTTATTTTTACGCTTCAATTCACAAGCGAGGAAAATTGTCAAAAGATACACTTCCAAATTCTAATGAATGGTTACTGACATCTTGGCTATGTGAAACGAACTTTTGATTTTAACATCAATAACATGAGACCAGTCTTAAGCATAAAAGAAACACTCTGGATTGATGTCTCCCCATCAACTGTCATTTCGCCAGCATGGATCATTGACAGGGCAAACGTCCTTGGTTGGTGAGCATTACTGATCATTTCCTGATTGTTTATAAGATTATCAAAACAAACTATAGATCCGCTGTCACCTCTATCCGAAAATGGCCCATCAAGTGGTACATCAGGAAGACTGTCGATCATGATAAGATAACTGTCGGGCGGCTGTAAAGCTTCTGGTAAGTCTGGACAAGGAAGCTCCAAATCAGCGCTTGCAATCAACCCCCGAGTAAATCTTGTTCGAGCTCCAACTTTATAAACCCTCCTACCAACCACATCCGACTGCTTGCCTTCGAACAATTCTATCGACCAAGGTACACCATCGTCGTCCGTAATGTATGGATTACAATACTGCTCTACGTCCTTCTTGAGCTTGACCGCTGCAACGTCAACAAGAGTGAATGTTTGAATTTCGCCGAAGGAAATAGTCATTTCAGGCGAACTTGTCGCAAAATCGTTAATCACTTGTCCGTCGTCAATGAAAACATCATGCTCAGGATAAGGACTGCTGACCACATGGGCGCATGTCAAACCAAATGAACTACCAGTCACATCGTTAACAATTCCACCGAGAGTTCCAAACCGGTAGTTTTGAGAACCATTTGTAGAACCGCAGACAGATCCATCTAGACACTTGCCAGGCATCTGATTTGGCCAAGGCGAACAAATCGTCGTGCCATTTCCAACCGCTAACTGAGCAGACAATTTAACGCTTACGACCTCAATGGCATACGGATAATGGAAGCCATTCTGCTTCATGATTGTTTGTATTTGTTGACGACAACTGTCCTTTTTGAAGTCAACGTCAACATCCATATCTTGCCCAAGTTTATGAATTTCAATGCTATTGTCTACTTCCATCGTCTCCAAGTTGCCTCCATGATGTACGGTACCTCCACCCTCGCTCGCGAGCATAAGGTTTTCTCCACGGTATTCTGGTTTTAAATAAATCTTGAATTCGTTGTAAACAGTTCCAATGCAGTACACGCGATCTAGACTGAAAGCAGAAATAGCCTTACATGAGAAACACGAACAAGAACTTGTTACTCTGTGGCTGTATTGAGGAAATGAAAAGCATGCAAAGAAAGTTAGCACTTATGCATATTATCACTTTATCTTTTTTATCAAACAGTTACTCGGACAATTTGGTTGATGATCAAGCTCGACCGAGCCATTATGCTCACAAAGATTTCCACTAAGTTTGGGGAAGATCGGATCAAAACTGACTGACTTAAAGAACGGAAACGGCTAAGGCCAATTTAAGATAATTCAAGGGCCATAACTCCACAACTTCTGGGGCGATTTGGCTGATTATCGAACTTGGTCGAGATACTATGCCCACAAAGATTTTCATGAAGCTTGGTGAAGATTTCAAATGAAAATGGTTGGAGAGCGGAAACGGCTTAAAAGGCCTAACCAATGACATTAGCAAACCAATATACCCCGCGATCTTCGATGGGGGGGGGGGGCATAAAAATACAGGATTAAAACTGTTTATTAATCGATTTTATTTCTCATAATAAAATCCAATTTTTATCGGGGTACCTCAAAAGTTCCTTCCTCATATTTGCTGGTACAACTGGGGGTTTGGATATCCATTTCACATCATTTCTTAAAGATGACTGTTCTAAGTAACTGTTGACTTCAAATGACATTTTCTTCATAATAGCGATTGTTTTCCTGGTGGCTTCACAAGCGTCATCCAAATCCTTAATGACATCAGAAATGTCACTTTGTATCGATAAACCCAATAATCGACACGTCGAATCTATGGTAAGTGATTTAGAATGTTCCGGAGCTTTCAGTATTTGATTTTTTGTATCTTGTGAAATATGTTCGGTGAATCGTGTTTCGTAGTTTATTTTTTCCAGAATAAGATTAACAGTTTTTGCTGGGATTGCGTATTTTTGAACACAATAGTTAAGTAATACACTACATTTAAAGAGCCTGCTCAAATGCGTTGTGTCAAGAGTCATCACTGGGACAGTTTCTCCTGCAGTTTCAATCGTCCTTGCAATGTCTTGCACATCAGTTTCCATACCCACTGCGGTGGCTTCCTTTGTGAACTTATATTCACGCATGTACGCTTCCATATCAACGTGAAAATGTCCTGTGCGATAGTAGTGCTTAATGTCAACCCTTTCTCTCTTTCGGAGTGTTGATTTAATACCAACTGACAACAAACATTCGTTGATCAAGCCCAAGACATGCGCTAAGTTCTCTTCTATGTAATCCGAGATGGTTGTAGCAACTTCGAGTTGCCCGGAACCAAATATAACCCTGCCTAGGACCTCCCTGTTTGAGTTGATGTAACTGTCGATAAATGCTTGCTCCGATGGTGAAAGACTATTTGCAAGGTCCACAATGCAAAACAAAGGCTGTCTAACAGCTACATTGGCCTCCAGGTAATCCAAAATATGACCCAAATTCTGAAAATAAGAAACTCATATTTGTTTAACCAGATTTAAAGTTCCAATTTGTATACCATCAAAATATCATAAAAACATAGGTGCACTTTTAAAAGAATTAATGGCCTCATTGCCCACATTCGTGTGTAGATTTTATCACAAAACGGGATTTTTTAATTTAAAAAAACGCTCTTGACTTTTTGACCATGAGTTTGACCGCAAACAAGTTCAAATCAAATCAACTTTGGTATTCGTTGCCATCCCTAAAAACAACCCATTCCCAAGCATGGCCTAGACATATAATCTGACCAAATTTGAAGTTGAACTCTTGACAAATTATCTCCCTCTTTACATACAATATATCCATTTGTATTGACATACTGGCCAAGTTTACACCACACTTGCCACCTGATCAAACTTTTTTTATCCATATTTAACTGAGACAATCAAATTGACAAAGTTTTAAAGTTAATCTGTGACAAGTCTCGAATTAATCTGATAAAAAAAATAGGTTTAATGATCTTTACACACATGATTCGCCTTTTGACCTAGTTTTCCGACGCATATGACCCTTTTTTACATAGATATATTTCAGGCGACCACTCTGATAGAGTTTAAGAATAATATTGTAGGAAATTATGCATCTAAGCCATTAAGGAACTTTATATTATAATTAACATAGTGAACTTTTATTCACCCAACTTGACTGAACCTACGTTTAATCGGGGAAATCATTTTTCAGGGTCTCTAAGCTGATCTAATGAAATGGAACCAAATATTTTTTCCGCCATATTAGACCTACAGACCAAGTTCGTGTTTTCACCTGTTTGTGACTAGACTTGGTAACCCAGTTTCACCTGTTCAGTGTTCATTCTGGGCTGCGCCTTTGCGGGATTCCCGCAAAAAAAAAAAATGGACGCAACAAAAATACTGTCAGCGGGCCATTTGGGCGCATCAAAAATTACATTTGCTGGCGATTTTTTTTCGCATGAAAATCATCGAAAATCGTTTTGCGAATTGTAAACATCGCATAACCGGATTGTAAGTGAAAATTAACCATTGCTAGGCTACTGCACGCGCACTGTTTTATAACTAGTGATTTTACTGGCCGATAAAGGTCACGCGCCATTTGACCTCGCTTACATCATCACAAATTGCTAACAGTGCTGTCTGAAATTAACATGCGGGTTAAGTTGATTTTAATAACAAAAAAAAGGTGCCAAAAGCAGATAAAGAGAGCATTGAGGGACAAAATCTGTTTACTTTGCCACCAAAATTCCTAGGCAAAATGAGAACACTGTGGAAAATGAGGGCGAGAAAACATCCTTTGATCTGGCCGTACCCATAGTGCCATACTTCATCTGGAAGTTTTGGAGAACACACTAATAAATCTTCCAGAAAGGTTGACGGTCACAAATTGAAGAAAGGTTTGTTAAAGAAAGGTTCGTGGTTATCTTGTAATGATGAGTAATTTTATGTTTTTGACAATTGTAACAAAACATGATAAAAGTAACATTAAAAATATGATATAGTATGTAGCACCCCTCCCCCCCCCCCCCAAGAAAATCCTTAAATGGCGCACTGATTTTGTGGCTGATGGGCCATTGGCCCACATGCAACTCGGCCCAGAATGAACACTGCCTGTTTGTGACTGGACCTAGTAACCCAGTGTTTTATTCCACATGTACTAATAGAAAACTTGATGTACACATGTAGCTTTTTAGGACACACCAATATGCCGAGGTTTTAAACTGTTCAGATGAAAATTGTGACCTGTATGTGTTTTCAAAGATATTCTCGACGCGGCACATCGCACATCACTATTGCACGACGGACAGAGTCGGATCTGAACTACTTACTATAAAGCCTTCGTTCTCTGGTGAGTTGTTTTTTCATTAACTGAATTTAGTTTCATATATAAAAAAAAAATTATTATACCTGTATGAAAATATCGTCTAGCTCCCGACCCTTTACATAGCACAGACAGACACGTGCTTTCGTTGCACTGTGAGGCGGCTGTGGCTCTACATTGCGGTCGACAAAGGTGTTCTCTTTCGGCAGGACTGCATTTCCAACGTGGACCATTTCCAAATCGTTTTGATACCAGGTGAAAGCGTCATCAATTTTCCACATCAAATCAAAATTGATGTTGAATGGAAGAGAACCTGATAATATATTTATGTGTTTCTCTGTTACTGTTACATAATGAAAGCAATGCCAATTGTATAAAATCAAAACTTGACCTTGCATCAGCATAAATGGTGTCATTGTTAACTGTAAAAGGGAACTGCAATACGAATGGAGGTCTTACCAATGACACGTTTGAATCGAGGATACAAATCCAGGAATCTTTTCCGGAAGTGGTGTACCCTGGGGTACACCCTCCAAGACTCAAAGCTGCTGCTTTCGTGGATAGTCATGGTGGAAAGTGCAAGGAAAACATATGGTCATGAACCAACAGCAACTAAAACAAACAAAAAGCATGATGAATGATGTTAAAATGTCACAAAATACTGTTGATTATTTTTAGAAATAGGCCTACATTCTCGACATTCACAGTAAAGTTTTAATCATTTTTAGTTTCATGTTTGAATATAACAGTCATTAGATATGTGTCTCGAGTTATCGTAAACAGTTTCCAAAACTTTCACCATTTCAGTGTATTTCACCTTTAGGGAAAGGATGGCGGGGCCCTTCAGAAGGAAAACTACTGTTTTTATGAAAAGGGGGCAATTTAACAACTCATAATTTAAGTCAGATTTAATACCTTACTCAACATCACCCTTTACCGACTTACCACAGTTATCACACAAATTAAGGAAATAACAAAAAATTATAATAAAGTATAAAACTTCAGGCTCAAACAACTTTATTTAAAGTTTTCGTTAAGATGCGCAATAATCAGGGTTATTTGCCCCCACTTCTGGAGGGTAATTTTCTGCAAATATATATATTTTTCAGGAGGGGAATGGGGTCTAATATCTGCCCTAAGATATACAATACACTACATGTGCAACCTTTTTAATGTCATGAATACTACATTATGTTTAAGTCTGCATATTTCTTTAAGCAAACACTACATCAATATACAAGAAACAAGTATGGGGGTCTTAGTGTGTTTCTGCCTAACTTTCTTGGGTTTAGTAGTTTCATTTCTTTATAAGCAGTAATGGGTTAAATGCCTTATCCGATCAATCAGTCAACCAATCATGTTTACTTCTATTTGAGCAAAGACAAAATCCTTTAGGACATTAAGGCATGTCTGACAAATATAATATCAACATACCTCAATACCTGCTGTCATCATACTAAAATAGTGTACGTACTACATAAATGAACTGGTGGCAGAAGTAACCATAATTTTTCTAAATTATTATATACTTTTAGTCTTTTTTATTGTTAAAAGTTATTAATTATGATTGGCTGACTGATTGATTGGATAAGGCATTAAACCAATTACTGCTTATAAATGGTTTCATCCCAATATAAAGTAAAGAAATTTTACTTCAAATTATACAATGTTGATCTACATTACATAACACACAACCGTATTGGCACTTAAGCATGTGTTATTTACTAAGATAAACAAAGTTATTGAACTAAAGTGAAAATAAGTCAACTAATGATAATTTGAAAAAGACCACCACATATTCTGGCGCAGTGCCTAAATCCGCCACATTTGGGGGGTATTTTTACGATATTTTCAAAAGTTGTTTACCGATTGACATACAAATTTACATAAATCAAGTTAGGTGTAATGCGCATTTGCTGTCGTGTTTTGGTTACATTTCAAATACTTTGATAATGAAAATTTTTATAGAGATTGAAGGCCTAAACAGTGTAAAAAATGAGCGCGAAAATGCCTAAATCCGCCACCCCTCTTTAAAATGTTCAAACTGCTCGAAAAAAATTATGTTTTATGAATTCTGTTTTCAAAGCAACTTCTATTGACTCCTATTGGCAAAACTCCCACTTTTGTTTATTTAAGGGTCATTGGTCTAGTGTTTAAAAAAAAACACGGTGATCCGAAGTTGCTTGGTGAAAATCGTACATCAGGAACTGTGACATGCTTAATCCACATTTGACTATTGTTCTTATTTAATTTTCTATATAAAGCAGCTTGTTGTCCCAATACTCATTTGTTTTTATAAAAATAGCCTTGAAACTGCGGCCCTGCGTGCATGTGGGACAAATAATAAGGGTTTTGAGTAGCTAGATATTTGCGCTCTTAATATGCAGTTTTTTCCGCATTTTATTGTATGTAATGCCAATGATTAATGGTTATTTGTATGCTGCACATGCTCACATGGACATAATATTGAAACATGATAATTTAATTTTATTATGGACACCATGCGGGGCCTCAAAATTGCGCATGCGCAGTATGAAATAGATTCCCCGCATGCAGTTTGTTTGCATTTAAGGGTTATGTACACAATAATTGGATTAAATATTTATTTTAGCACAAATCCAGATGAAAACTCGTCAGCATTGTTAAGGGAAAGTATATGATTGACTGAGATCAACAAATTAGAAATCGCCGGTAAAAAAACGCTTATTCGGATGGGGTGGCGGATTTAGGCAAGTGGCGGATTTAGGCACTGCGCCAGTAGTCCTTCTTTCCTATACTATAGATTCAGCCATTCCTATAGATTCAGCCACCCCTACATAATTAAAAATAACTATTATTTCTTATAAAACTTGTGTTAGTTATCTGTATTGAAACAATTCTTTCACATAAATATTGTTTTTGGTTTTAAAAATTGTGAATTTTAGATTTGTCTGAGATAATTTACATTTTTAATAGAAATTCCAAAAAATTGCTGCACACTTTGTGCATAAGCCAAGAATTGTGTAAACATTCATTTCCAAACAGTATGCTAATGTGTGTTAGTCTAATAAAGAATTTTTCTAATGAATTATATGACAATTGTAACAAAAACTAACTGAATCGCTGATCTCTACAATATCTGGCCTTTATTTAGTAGAAGAGACCTTCAATTTATAGATAAAAGTCTCACTGGTGTTGAAATTGTGGCCTTTTAGGGTATACAAGCAGCTTAGCTCTTAAGTGGCCGAATATACAGGAAAATAGGCTAATTCATTTGCGTCAGTCGTAACCGATTTTAAATAAGAATACTGTACTGCACTAAAAAAACATAGGCTGCTGCTGCATAAAATAACGTGAATACTGTACTGCACTAAAAAACATAGGCTGCTGCTGCATAAAATAACGTTTTCTACGCATTACTTATGTTCAAGACTTTAGTCCAACATTTTTGCTTACAGGTAAGTTAATACAAATCTTTCAGCGGCATCATACATGGTCAAAGATGTGTTAGAAACTTGCAGTCGCAAATGCAAGCAATCTTTGTCCGAAATGGACGCACGAAAATAAAGCTAATAACTTAAATCAGAGGACTATTATAATGCCGTTATAAGTTGTATTTATCAAAATATTATAGTGACTATTTCAGTTTTCATATTTTAACTACAATTATTACAGTTTGCTAGTTATGATTTTATAAATTCTAAAAGGCTTACTTACCTAAACTACCCAAACTGTTTAGATTTTCGTCGGAATTTCCAGAGCTAATAATAGACTAAAGATATCGCGGTTACTTACCACTAAGAAGTTTAGCGTTGTCCTAATATGGTTCCCGGTCGCACAAAACAAGCCAAAACATTTAGTGACCGCGGGGGTAATCCTATGATGGGATACTTCTGCATAAGATATCCGGATACTGTTCGTGAAATACTGACACTTTTTTTTTAAACGTCAATGACATATGTTAATTTTTCATGAAAATCTTAATTTTTCTAGATAAGTAACAAAAGTTTGCGAAATAAATCATAGTATCTTCTACACAAGAGCGCACTTAAAGTGTGTATGTACGATCTTTCATAACAATTATTTTCAAAATAAGCAGAATAACGTGACTATATAATCTGAAAGCAGATAGATAAATATAATACTTTCGAAGAAACACTAACATATTGACTAAATCAACAAATAAGAGTGTCGACTCTTGCGTCATTTATTAGTGTTGTGTAACCTAAAACAACAGTCGAGTCAATGTATATACATGTATTGGAGTTTCCGTCTGTACAGACGAAAACTAGTTTGAATTTAAAAATAGCCATATTATGCGTTTATCACGATGGTTCTTATTTACTTTTCTTCCATTTTAAAGCAAAGTACATGTTTATAACTGTATCGGGTTGGTTTAATTTGTATCTCTTTGTCTGTTGTAAGTTCGTATATGTATATACACTCCTTAAGTGATTACAAAAAATTTCGCAAAAGTTTTTTAGTTTTCTTTATTTATTTTTAAATCTTTAATGATACTTGTTTGATTATTTATTGAAGAAATATTCCACCATTAATTCAAAATATCGATTTCCCGGATTAGGTTTAGTACATTAAGTAATATATATATAGACAGTTTAACCGAACAGCCAATAAACGTAATGCGCAAACCTCGTGTATTTAATGTTTGAAACTGATATACTGTAAATAGAGGATATTGGTTTGTTTTCGGTGTGATAACGCGTTTTATCACTGGAAAGGGAGACAATTAATATTGTCACGAGCGCATACTCGTGAAAATATGTAAATGGTATCACTTTCCAGTGATGATAAAACCTTTATAACATCGAAAACAAACAAATTTTCTTTTTATTTTATGCTATAGAGTATTTTTTACATTTAACAAAAGTAGTCTACTACAGTGATTGATATAAGAATATACCTCACTGATATTTTTCTATATTTTACCACTTAACATAAAATAAAATTTTATTTCGGGACGGTCTAATTTTCGCTTATTTTGCAGTCCGAACAGAGCGCGAATCTAAGACGCCGTGTAAATCATCCCTTTGCCCGATGATTAAAATTTTTTACATGAAAATGGAAAATGCGCGAATTTAAGACCGCGCGAATAAGCCGTTTTACAAGAATGCGCGAAATTTAGACATCGCGAAATAAAATAATTTTAGAGTAGAAAGCAGAAAAGAAATTTACTGGAAAAAGCATTTTATAAAAACATACCGTTGGGTATATCAATGTTCAAAACTCGTTACAAATAAAATAAGTCGTAATCAGGCTTTTGTTGTTGCAGTTGTTCCACTTCCTCTTGACATATATTGGAACAAAATGATCTAATTTAATATGATGATATATCAAGAAATGGCACTGATAGGTGTGATGATCATAAGTGTTGAGGAATGCATTAGATAAAGTTATTTAGTGAATTTTTGCCAACAAATGAACTGGTGAATGTTGTAACTTTTTATATCCGTAAACATATTGTTTATTTATTCTTATTACCTTCCTGAGAAAAACGCGATTTACTTACCGTATTTGTCCCATTATTATAATGTGCATGTCACAAAAATACACTAGATATACATATGTAAGAAACAACAAAAGATTAAAGAAAAACTCTCGTTTATTTACATATTATATACATATTATTAAGGTTAATACATAAACAACAGTAACAACAGCGTACGTTGTCTGGGCAAAACAGACTGAAACCCGACGGTTTCTGAGTTGGATGTCCGGTAGCTCCACTGAAATGCTTTCCAAAGGCCAACCTGGTCCAGTATATATCATTCGCCTTACTCATCTTAGTCCTTCCTCGGAACAGAGCTTTTAAAAACATCATTTTTCCTTACTTTCATTATTGCCATCTGTCCTTGAACAATTGAAGACACTGCTTGAAACAGATTATTGTCGTCTGATATCGTCTTACCTGAACCATTCCTTGGCCGGCATCCGCATCATGGGCAATGCATGTTTGATGACGTCATCGCGCTTTCCTGAAAAGCGTCTGAATGCAAATAAACGCTGAACTACAGCAAGAGCTCTTTTTTATTTCAAGACGCAAAATTGTCGCAAAAACTCAGCTGTTTTCTAAGTCGACTACTGTGTCGTCTACTGGTGCCTAGTTTTTCTCCCGCCGTCCATGATTTAGACTTTACCCGGAAGTGACGTAGATCAGCGGAGTGATCCTCGTGCAGCATGGGCTTGTATGTATCCGGGTCACAAAGGTTCTGAAAAGTGAACAGTACACGAATAAATATATGCTTTCTTGATGAAATATTTGAGCGTATGACCGTAGTTTCATTTCAATTTATTTCAAAGAGAATGTGAACACATTTTATAATCAAATCTGAAAAGATTAAGTTGTAGTTACCACTTGCTCTTTCTGACATCTATATTTAGTAAATAAAGTATCAACTATAAACTTAAAACTTGCAACTACCTTGAACTTCATGAAGAAGGCCTTGTACCCGCCATGGAGCAGGTACACCTCGGGGAACAAAAGGGCGGGGTACTGGTCCTTGTGGAGCTCGCGGTCCTGGCTACGCAAAAACCGGTACCTGTAAACGATAAGATATTCAAGAGTTAATACAGCATAAATATACGTATATACACATATTATACTTAAAATTATATTTTAAAAACATACTATTATACAAACTTATTAAGCGGAAAATAATTCTATATATGCTAACTTATTGACTGTATAGATATTTTTTTCTATAGACATACGGAATGATTTAAAATAAAAAGGGTCCTCTTTGCCACTACTTTATTATTGAATATTCAAAAAAATGCTTACATTTTAGGGCCCCTCTCGGACGAGAATTCGCAGTGGAAGATAAGCACGTGTCGGCGACCTCCGTTAAGAAGTTTATTAAGAAGAGCGTTGACGTCATCTTTTGTGAAAAGATTGACAGTCCCTCTGATGTGCCCGCCTTCAAACTCATACGGGTAGCGGCAGTCGACAATCGTGACGTCATCGAATACGTCATTGTACTTTCCGTTTACAACATCGGCCATGACTTCCGGTGTAATGGATTTCAAATCTCGATGCTGCCCTGAAATTGTGGGTAATGTGTATTCACGCGAGCCGTCCGCGATCGTGTCACGTGATTCGAGCGTTTCGACAGCTTTTAAAAGTTTCTCCGAATTATCTTCCAATTTGCTAGGTGTCGTATCTTTCACTTTCTTTGTGATCCGGATCGGTGAAGCGGTCAAGTCGGTCTCTGCCGATCTTTTGCCCGAAAACAAGCTTCTCTTGACCTCATCACCAGATCTCCTCCGTGGCAGACGCTTGCACAAAAACTCCACCTAAAATATCACAAACGCGCATGCGTGTAACATTTAGCATAATAATATTAATCTTGTGCAATTGTCTGCGTGTGCGTTTCATCTTCTAATTGCCAATAGTCTGATATGCCTACTTTAAACACGTATTGATAAGGCAGTTTGGCCTTAATACCAGTACAACGAATGTAGGGGAATGGGTGGTATTATAGAGAACCTTTGTCGAAAATTAAGAAAACAATCCGTAAAGTTCTGAAAATTTATATTTAGATTATATCTGACAAATAAATACATTGTTTTGGGGATTTTGACGATGAAGAAGCAAAATAATTCCAATTGAATAATATGTGTACGTGCTAATAATTATACAATAATCTTTATAAATATGGAGCCTTTTAGACTGTTCTTGGTGTTAGCAAATTGATCACATTTAAGGGATTTTTTCTAATCTTCATATCGACAGTCTTATATAAACACTTATATTATAGTGGTCAAACATTTATATTAAGTGATATTAAAATTGATGAAATTTTAATTGACTCAATATTATAGCAGACAAAGAATTTACTGTACATTTAAGTTTTAAGCCATGTTTAAATACTGCCCCAAACAGAAAATGTGTGACCACATATTACCTTTACACAAAATGTAATGTAACTGATATCTTTTCTTTAGGAAATTTAGTACAAAAAAAAGAAAATTGGGGTCCTGCATACCATATATATTTCGTAAAAAAAACTCAATTTTATAATGACCATACGATAATCCGTATTTTAATGTTTCTCTTGTAAAAAATAAATGTCAGTTAAGGTACTTTTTGCGGCCAACGGGCGATTATTAAATCTAGAAATACGTAAATTCCTACCGAGTTCGGAGTCTCTTGATGGAAGTTTGACTCTGTACAGTGTTCGCTGCTTTTCAAGCTGCAGCCTTTACTGAATGGCGTGAGCACGTGCTCGAGTTCCTTGTGCGAGATCTCATCCGGGTCGCTAGTGACGTCATCGAATAATCTGAGTCTGAAACATGTGACGTCATGCGTGTGTAATTAAGTCAAGTTAAATTTACTTAATTCAAACTCAACTCAAATTTAGTGTAACACTGTTTTATCAGTCTGTAACAGAGGTATTATCATCAATCAGTCAGTCAATCAGTCAATCAGTCAATCACGAATGAATGAAGGAAGGAAGGAAGGAAGGAAGGAAGGAAGGAAGGAAGGAAGGAAGGAAGGAAGGAAGGAAGGAAGGAAGGAAGGAGGGAAGGAAGGAAGGAAGGAAGGAAGGAAAGAACGAACGAACGAACGAACGAACGAACGAACGTACAAACGAAGGAAAGAGCGAAGGAACGAACAAACGAACGAATGACAAAGGACAATTCTCTTTTACGGAATAAACTAAAATTGTTGTTGTTGTCCGTCATTTGAAGTTTTTATATTTTATGTTGTTTAAGTGAACCCCCACCCACCCAAAAAAAAACAAAAACAAAACCAACAAAATACTGAAAAAACTTGTATGCAAAACTAAGTTTACCTTAGGCTCATTTTTGTAACTTTAATCCGCAGTACGAGCACTTTCTTTTTGACGTAATTTCTCTTTGTATAATTTGTGTTTATATGCACACATGCAGTAGTTTTCGATGTGAAGAAACACTTTCAACTAGAATATATAAGTTTGTGTCTGTCTCTAATGAAGGGATATTGTTCATTCGAATTATCGAGTAGTGGAATAATTCCTGAGACATTAATTCATTGCCAAAAGCTGTTTTTGTCACGGACAGGAGATTCTAGAACAATATGAGTCATTGTTTGACAAATTAACCACTTAACAGTTTGTTAAAGGGGCAGTCAATCAGGGAGGTAACAAGCGCAAGCGTAATTGATTACTTGTTACTCAGCGAACATTCTTTTAATGCCGTAGACAATTTTACTGTTGAAGATTTTAATAATTTTAGTGATCATGCCCCACTATCGTTCAATATGATATGTAACAGGCGGGTTGTTATAGAAGAGCCATATATAAGTGAAAACGTAAAATGGAGTGAGGATGAAAAGCAATATTTTCGTGATGGTTTAGTTAGTAGGGCCTCGGATTTTAACAATTTATTTCTAAATTATACTGAGCAAAGTGACACAAATGTTAATAAGATAGTAAATAATTTCACAAATATTGTAAGAGATATTGCTGACCCCTTATTCATCAAACGTGTTAAAAAATATCCACAATTCGAAAAACATATTATTTCAGACAGCTATAAATGGTTTGACCAAGAATGTAGGGAAGCGAAAAGATTGTATAAAGACGCCTTGTATATCTATAATAATTCACATCGTGATACTGATAGAATAGAAATGTGTCGATTGAAAAGAAATTATAAATTAATTTCAAAACAGAAGCGTAAGGCATTCAATTTTAAACGCTGTAAACAATTTGAAGATCTTAAACGAAATAAACCAAAAGACTTTTGGAGGTACTTTAGATCCCAAAATTATGGTGGCATAGAACTGCCTTACGATAACCACATAAGTTTCGCGATAATTATCACGTTAACCACTTAAGTATCGTGTTAACCACATAATTTTCGCGAAAAATACCACGTTAACTAGTTAGCGTTCGCGAAAAGATTCGTGCTACTACTTATTTATTGCGATATTTATCTGAATATTAAGTTACCGTTTACGAAAATGTTTCTGTTAGATAATTTATTATTAAACTAAATGACCTAAAAGTGCCTATAAGTGACATAAGTTACATTTTCTAGGTCTTCGAATTATCTAACTAACGCGAATTGTATCATGAAAATTATCTGCTAACGTAAATCATAACACGTTAATATTCCTGTTACCACTTAGTTTGCCCGAGGTGTTCCGCAATATGTTGCTAACGCGAACCGTAACACGATAATATTCCTGATACTACTTAATTTGTTTTCGAGGTCTTCCGCAGTATCTGAATATCGCGATATTTTTCGTGATAATTATCTAGTAACGTAAATCAAAACACGTTAATATTCCTGTTACCACTTAATGTTATGTTTTTGTTAACTGAAATCCTGGTGTCAGTTTGGGGCACTTTCAGGCCACATTTCAGTTAAGCAGAAAATAAATGCCAAAGAAAACTATCGCGAACACTAACAAGATACAAGATAAATAACTCGATACTTAAGTGGTTAACGTGATAATTATCGCGAAACTTATGTGGTTATCGTAAGGCAGTTCTATGCCACCATACAAAATACAACATGTAATAATAGCCATGTGCCACTTAATGATTTTAAGAATCATCTTGAGCAAATGTTTTCTGATATTAATTATACAACAAATGCTGATGCAGAAGATTTTAATTTGAATCACAAATTTGATAATTTCACCAATGTATTCGTGGATCTAGATAACCAAATAACATGTAATGAAGTTATTAAAGCTATTGCTCTTCTAAAGAAATGTAAATCGCCAGGAGAAGATAAATTGTTAAATGAATACTTTATAGAAGCTTGCGATATTTTGGCTGGTTATATCACAACGATTTTCAATATAATCTTCAACACTGGGAATTTCCCTGTATGTTGGACCAAAGGAATTATAATTCCCCTACATAAGAAGGGTGACAAATCAGACGTTAGTAATTATAGAGGTATCACATTGTTAAGCAATTTTGCAAAGTTATTTACATGTGTACTAAACCAAAGAATATCAATATGGTGCGAAAGTAATGATGTTATTTCTGACGCTCAGTTTGGTTTTAGAAAAGGAAGATCAACTATAGATGCAGTTTTTATCCTTCATTCAGTTATTCAAAAATATGTAAATACGAATAAACGTTTGTATTGCTGTTTCATTGATATGATACGTTGCTTCGATTCTATATATTTAAACGCACTATGGTTGAAGTTATACAAGTCCAATTTGGATGGTAAAATGTTACGTATTATACGCAGCATGTATCAATCTGTCAAATCATGTGTAAAGCATTGTAATACCTATTCAGATTACTTTAATATAGCAGTAGGTTTAAGACAGGGGGAGATAATGTCACCGATACTATTTTCACTTTTCGTAGATGATTTAGAAATGTTTCTGCAAAATAGACATAGTGCTGGAATTAATCTACAAGATATATGTTTGATTTTATTGCTTTTTGCAGATGACATGGTTGTAATTGGTTAAACGCCTGAAGATTTACAAATGTCTCTAAATTGTCTTTATGACTATTGTAATACATGGGGCTTACAAGTCAATATAGCAAAAACCAAAATTGTTGTTTTCCGTAATCAAGGAGGTACAAAACGTAATGAGAAGTGGATGTATGGAAATGAATACCTAGACATGGTTAACGATTTTATCTACCTAGGTGTAACACTGAATTATACTGGAAATTTTAATCCTAATACTAATACTTTACGTGGTAAAAGTCTAAAGGCACTAAACACATTGCTATCAAATTTGAAAATATATGATTGTAAACCAAAGGTAGCCTTACAGTTATTTGATGCTTTTGTTTCGCCAATTATTACATACTCATGCGAAATATGGGGTTTCTCTAAGTCTAGCGAGTTAGAAAAATTACACCTATAATTCTGCAAGGCTATTCTTGGTGTCAGGAAATCAACTTCAAATGTTGCCGTATACGGCGAACTTGGTAGATACCCGTTACATGTTAGCAGATATGTACGCATTATCAACTATTGGTTTAAACTTACTAAAAGTGACAATATAATACTGCGATCAATCATGGAAGATGGTCTGACTGATTTAAATAATAACAAGATAAATTGGTTTGGAAAGGTTAATGACCTACTCTCTAGATATGGATTTAATTATGTATGGGCCAATAACTCACTAATCAATGAACGTAATTTTTTGTCTTTGTTTAAGCAACGAGTTATTGATGAATACTTACAAGAGTGGCAACGTGACGTAACTGATAATAGAGTTTTGATTGTGTATAAAGAAATAAAAACAACATTTTCATTTGAATCATATTTAGAAACAATCGTATCAAGAAATTTGAGAACAGCGATTACAAAACTACGTCTTTGTGCACATAATCTCAGAATACAAACTGGTAGATACGATCAGGTAGATAGAAACATGCGACTTTGTCAATTATGCCAAAATAATGAAGTGGAAGATGAATTCCACTTCTTGTTGAAATGTACTACATTCGTTCAAATAAGAGAAAAATATATTAAAAATTATTATAGAATCAGGCCTAGTATGTTCAAACTCACGCAATTGCTAAATACACAGAATAAAAGTGAAATGTTTAGGTTAAGCAAGTACATATCAGAGGCATTAAGTATTCGCCAAAATATTATGATGAACAATTAATAACCGATGTTTGCATATATGTGCATATTGATGTATATCTGTAAACATATTCTATACCACTACTGCTTAATTAATTTGATATTCATGTGGCTATAGTTATATAATTGTTGTTTACTTCAAATGGACACACGAAAACAGTTCCATGTTAAATAGATGTACTATTCTTATGAGAGAAAATGCAAGTTTCATTTATATTTAGACATGTTCATCCAGTTTTAGAAATATTAAAATAAATTATCACTTACTATAATATATAATGTACAATGTATTATTGTTAAACACTAAGTTTATGTGTAATAAAATTTCTGTTCTGTTCTGTTCTGGTAACTATCGGAAGAAGCGGGCCTTTAATTAGTTGTCACGCTTACAATTGCACTTACAGCTAACGAAAACGCGTACTAATTTCACCTAAGGCGTAAAAAAAATGTTTGTTTCAGGTTACCCGGTCTACCCTAAAAAATGCCCCGACCCTAAAACATTTTATTGAGTTGGTCAGATATATTTTTGTTTTATTTATCTTTTTCCGATAATTAAATGTTTTTTTGGATAAATACGTGTTTTGTTTTGATAGTACCCACTTTCAAACAATGTTATAGGATAGTATCGATATGTTTTGAATATATATTCATTTAGTTTTAGAATCTTAAAGTTGACCATTTTCCAAATAAAAAAATAATAAAAAAATAAATCCCTACCCACCTACCCTAATTTTTGAGGGACATGTAGCCTGAAACAAACAAAAAAAATTACACCCAAGGGACATTATTTAAACATAAAATTCAATTCAATGGATGTAGACTCTACTATATTTATTTATAACTACTTCTGTTTTGATATATTTCGTTAATTTTTTTTGTTTTTGTTCGGCCGTGATCATGGGTACAAGTTAGCCACATTTTTAGCTGGCTAGTTTTTTGCAGATAACTCAGTGATATCAGTGAAATAAAATATGATTTTGGTATCAAACTAAAAGGAATTAAATATTTATACAGTGATGGAAAATATGGAATAAAATAATAAAGCACGCGCGAGCAATTAGTGTGAAAAGGTACATTTCTTTGTCTACTGGGGAAAAACTTTCCTATCAATTAACAGTGTCACTGAGTGCAAAAGGATTACAACTGCAGTGGACATAACAATTATCGGATTATATGACAGCTCAACTGTATATACAAGGACTCTATATTTTGTATCTCCCAACGGTCAATTGACTTCAATTACATACCAAGAAATTAAAACAAACATAACATATTAAAGCTGCTACAACTTAGGTTCAAGAATTTCCAACAACATGAGTGGCAAAGATTCTTCAAAAGGGTTGAAAAGCTCTAAATATCAACCACCTGAAAAGAAGTTAGCCAAAGGAGATGATAAACCAACAAAACGCACAAATTCAGAGGTCAGCAATGATAGTACGATCGACAGCTCTATTAAACAACAGCTAGAGTCAATGGAACAATCACTGAAGCACATTACCAGTGAAATGAAATCCATCATGAAAAGAGAAGAAATTGAAAGCATGATCAAAAATACCATTTCGTCCATTATGACTGAAGTAGAAAAACGCAATGAAGAAGGCTTAATGAAAATGAAAAATGACTTGGCCAAAGCAATGGAACTACAACTGCAACAGTGTGTCCACAAACAAGTAGAGGAAAAGACTAAAGATCTTGCTGACCACATCAAATGTCTGGAATTTGAAAACGAAGCACTTAAAGAAACATTATCATCTCTAAAAGCTGAGTGCAAACAAACAACTGAGAATATTAAAGCACAAGTAAATGAAAACACCCAAAAATGTAGTGATGCCATCAAGAGCTCTAATTACAATGAGCAGTATTCCCGCAAAAACAATGTGAAAATAATGGACATTCCAGAAGATCAGCATGAATCGATTTCCCACCTGACAACAAAAGTTATAGATCTACTGCAGGGAAAGGGTGTACAGATACAAACTGAACAAATACTGGCCATTCATAGAATCCCAAGTAAGAGAGGACAGACCAGACCAGTGTTGCTTAAGCTAAAATCCAACAACGACAAAACGACCATCATGCGCAAGAGGAAAGAAATGAAGGCAGGGGGTCACAGGCTAGTGGATGACGTCACGGCTCTAAACAGTGCCTTGATGAACAGACTGTCCCTTCATCCGGCAATCGAGACCACCTGGTTCTTCAACGGATCCGTGTTTGCGCTCACGAAAAATCAGGAACGCATTAAATTTGACATCCATGACAATATTAACAGTGTGATTAGTGAATTCCGTGAAAACCGCTGGAAATAATCTATTAACTAGAATGTGTTTTTAACCGATACGTGGAAAGGTTGGAAATACAAGAACTATCTCAAGTAAGGAAATTTAATTTAAACACTGTTATTATTGCAAACTTATTCCAATGTATACAGTTACTTATAAATATTTACATTATTGACATACTGAAACATATCATCAGGTATTTGGTCTTTTTGTTGTTACATTATTAAAAAATTGGAAAGACTGCACATTTAATATAAGTGTACCTTTATGCATATCACCACTTTATTCATGTTGATTACATCATAACTGTATAAAACGGTCTTGACCTGCTTAAGCATGAGTTCTTTGGTTATCAGTCAAATTGTTCTGTTCTTGTTTAGTCACAATGCTAGATAAATGTATATCATTGTCTATCTATTTATATTATCCCCGAGTACTTTTCTGCATATCACCACTATATTCAAGTTGATTACATCATAATAGTATAAAACGGTCTAGACCTGCTTAAACATCACTTCTTTGGCTATTTGTCAGACTGTTTTGTTCAGTTACGATGCTAGATAAGTGTATATCATTGTCTATCTATTTATATTCTCACCAATTGATAGTCTTGAAACTATGCTAACTTTTGTTGTTGTTGATGTTATTTGCAACATTAACAAATTGCTATTATTACACATTTACATGTATATTGCTATCAATTTTTACCATCAAGCTGTGGGTCTATTTTTGACCATATATTAATATTTGCCACCTAGCAGTTGTTCGATTATTGAAGCTATATTATATCAATATCTGCGATCTAGTAGTGGTTGTATTATTTCTTTTTGTTGGCTGTTTTCTTATAAATAATAACAAACTATGATGCTAAACAGAATACCTTGTTGAATAATCTCTGTGTGAATGCACTGCTTTAAAGTTGCCACTTGTCATTGGATTGTATTGATAATCTATTTTTAGACCAAGGTTTTTCCAATATTCATGGTGAATGAGCATTGGACTGTATACACACACTCTATTTTTAGTAAAGGTGTTTCCCAATACCGACCTCATTAACTGACACTAGGTGTTGTGAGTGTAGTATATACTCTGTAAAATCATCATAGTTAAGTAACTAACTTTTTGTTACTGTAAGTAAGCCTCAATATACTTATTCGTTACTGGTATATAAAAATTGTTCTTAATCATTATTTTGTTATTTCTCTGTGAAGAGTACTGTATTATGACAACAACTGTTTTTACAATGCTATACTTCAGTATGCCATTTAAACCTAGAAACTGAGTTTTTTGTAAAACCAGCAAGCTTTTCTTTTTCACTCGTTTCATGTTCTGTTTAATCACTGTTCAGGACACATGTGTAGTGAACAACTTATTATATTCTGTATATATTTTTAATATTTATGTGCTCATCATTGACTCTTCAAGATTATTGATTACTGGGTTCTTGTGTTGTATGATAAATCAAATGAATAATCTAAAATTTTATAACAATGGCTGACTTAAAAATTGTATCTTACAACTGTCGCGGACTTAATGACAGTAAAAAAAGAAATGACATGTTTGACTATTTAAAAAAACAAAAAGCACAAGTATATTGTTTACAGGATTGTCATTTTACCCCATCTATGGAAAAACAGATTTATATGCAGTGGGATGGTGATTGTTATTTTAGTCATGGTACTTCTAACTCTAGGGGTGTGTGTATTTTATTTCAAAAAAATATATCAGTAAAAGTACATAACTCTGAAAAGGATCAGTATGGGAATTATTTAATTTTAGATTTAACATTTGAGACAACACGATTAACATTATGTACTTTGTATGGGCCTAATAATGATAATCCACTTTTTTACAATGAGATGTTTTTGAAAATAGACTCATTTGGAAATGAGATTTTTATTTTGTGTGGTGATTTCAACCTTGACTTAGATACTAAATTAGATTATGTTAATTATAGAATCCTGGATAATAACAAAAAGTCTAGGGATTTGTTGTCTTCTGTTATAAATGATAGGGGCTTGATAGATACATTTAGATTAATGAATGGTGATGTTAACCAATATACATGGAGAAAACCTAATACTCTACAGCAAGGCAGGCTAGATTTCTTCCTTGTCACAAGTAATCTTTTAACACATATAAGGCAATCGGATATTAAAGGAAGCTACAAATCTGACCATTCAATTATAACTTTAAATTTAAATATTTATGAAGTAAACCATGGCAAGGGACTTTGGAAGTTCAATAACTCTCTATTATATGATGAAGAATACCTCCAGTGTATTAAATTAAAAATAGAAGAAATTAAAAAACAATACTGTTTGCCTGTTTACAATACTGAATCATTGAATATTATTGACAATAACTTGTTACATTTCACTATTAACGACCAATTATTTTTAGAAACCCTGCTAATGGAGATTAGAGGCAAAACAATATCTTTTTCATCTTACAAATGCAAACAGAGGAGGGATAGAGAAGATCTTCTTGTCAAAAAAATTGAACAACTAGAAAAAAACATAAATGAATCAAATTCTGAGGAGCTTAATTCATTGCATCAAGAACTTTCAGAAATACGGGATGTAAAAATGAAAGGGTCTTTTATTAGATCACGAGCCAAGTGGATCAATGAAGGTGAAAAACCTACACAATTTTTTTGCAATTTAGAAAAGCAACATTCATCTAGCAAAACAATACCTTATATAGTAAACGATGATGGCCAACACATATATGACCAAAATGAAATTTTAATAGAAGCTGCTAAATATTATAAGACATTATACACCAAAGCTGCAACAAATGAAAACAGTTACAATAGTGATATTTTTGATGATCTTAACAGAATACAGACAATAAAATTAAGTTATGACCAATCTCAAACATTGGAGGGCTTGATGACAATAGAGGAAATGTCAGCCACCTTAAAAAATATGAAACATGATAGAAGCCCAGGGTCAGATGGTTTCACAACAGAATTTTTTTAAGTTTTCTGGAACGATATTAAGTTTTTCATTTTAAGAAGTCTGAATTATGCTTTTATTTCAGGATCTTTATCTGTAACTCAAAAGGAAGGAATCATCACCTGCATACCAAAAGACAATAAACCAAGACATTTCTTACAAAATCTAAGACCATTAACACTTTTAAATGTTGTATACAAGATAGCTTCAGGTACGATTGCCAATAGATTAAAAACAGTTCTTGACAAATTAATCTCAAACGAGCAAACTGGCTTCATAAAAGGAAGATATATAGGGGAAAATACGCGACTTTTATATGATATATTAAAATATACAGAAGACAACAAAATACCAGGACTATTAATGACGCTAGACTTTGAAAAGGCCTTCGATACGTTATCATTCAATTTCATTGAGAAAACTCTATTACACTTTAAGTTTGGTACAATGTTCAGAAAATGGATCTCTCTTTTCCTTTACAACACCATGACAGCTATACAGATCAATGGGTATCTTTCGGAATTCATTAAAATTGAAAGAGGTTGCCGTCAAGGTGACCCAATCAGTTCTTATATTTTTATATTATGTGCTGAAATTCTAGCAATTAACATAAGGAACTCAAAACAAATTAAAGGAATCAGAATTGAAAATGTTGAATATAAAATTTCCCAATTTGCAGATGACACATCCCTGCTACTGGATGGATCTGACAATTCACTTAATGCTGCACTAGATTTACTCCAAACATTTGCAATAGAATCTGGTCTAAAAATTAACTATGACAAAACACATTTGATATGGATAGGATCCAAGAAATACAGTACCCACTCAGTTAAAACTAAGTACAAATTTCTTTGGGGTACCACACGTTTTAAAGTGTTGGGCATTATATTTGATGTAAATTTGGAAAAGATAATAGACCTAAATTTTTCTAGTAAGTTGACAAATTTACAAAATAGTATAAACTTTTGGAAAAGAAGAAATATGACACCATTAGGGAAAATTACCGTAGTAAAATCTTTGTTACTTCCTCTTTTCACACATTTGTTCATTGCTCTTCCCAGCCCAGGATCAAAAATATTAAAGCAAATACATGATTGCTTTCACAATTTCATTTGGGATGGACCTATAAAAATTAAACACAATGTTTTAATTAAACCTTATGAAGACGGTGGACTTAATTTCTTGATATTTTCTCTTTTGAAAAAAATATGAAATTAACTTGGATAAAGAAAATTGCAACATGTACAGGTAAATGTTTTCAACTAGTATATTCCTTGTTCGATGTAAAAAAAAAAGTTAAACATGGGGAGTGCTTATGTCGAGAAAATTGTAAATTGTTTGCGTAATTGCTTCTGGAAGGATGTTCTTACATATTATTGTATGTATATGAATAAAATGAAAGTTTGTAAATTTGATGATATATTGAACATGCCATTATTCTATAATAACAATTTTCAGATTGGCTTGAAATATATTTATGAAAAAAATATGTATGACAGAGGAATTCGATATGTAAGAGACATATTATGCTCATCTGGAGAGTTTAGGAATAAACAAGATATTGAAACCTGTACCGGGAACAAATTGAATTTTCTATTTTACGAAGGATTTAAAAAAGCTGTGTCTGAGTTCTTTAGAAAATCTGGTTTTGCTTCCGGAGACACAAGTAAACCCAATATCAAAGGCGTATTTATTTCATTTTATTTAAATGAAATTGTTTTAGCAAAAAATCATAATAAAACGGCTTATAACAAATTTATCTTAAACAATGAAAAACCTTCAAGTCAAATTAAATGGAATGGAACTTTTGATAATATAGATTGGAGGTATACGCACAGTTTTGTTTTTAGAGTCTCCAGAGACACATACATACAATGGTTGCAGACTAGAATTGTACATAGAATTTTAGGAACTAGATCTTTGTTACATAAAATGAAAATTGTAAACGACAACATGTGTATTTTTTGCAAGACACATGAGGAGACATT
Organism: Congeria kusceri; assembly: GCA_027627225.1. NCBI lineage: Eukaryota > Metazoa > Mollusca > Bivalvia > Myida > Dreissenidae > Congeria > Congeria kusceri. The sequence goes on from CM051024.1 coordinate 81,529,279, forward strand.
AATTCATCTGTTCTGGGAATGTGAACACATACAGCCAATTGTTAACCATATCAAAAATGAGATAGCCTTAAATCATATTAACTTGCCTTCACTTTCATGTCAAGACATGCTTCTTGGAATTTGTAACGAAAAAATGACTCATGTAAACATTTTGTTACTTCAAACAAAAAGGTACATTTGTATGTGTAAAAAATCAAATAGAATTCCGACCATTCAAGGACTTAAGAAAAGTCTGCAGATAGCATGGGAAATCCAAAAACACACTTGGTGTGAGAACGAGTTTCCGAATTGGTCAGTTGTAAGACTCTTGATACAATGAACCCAAAAGTATGCTAATATGATATTAAAATATACACTAACCTTATTATATATTGTCAGTACACTGTGTTCAATTTTTTTTTTTTTTTTTTTTTTTTTTTTTCTTTACTCTGCAAACTCAAATATTTTTGCAGCATGATTTGCTGCAAATATTTGCAGTACAGCTAATCCATTGTAAACAGTATTTACTAAGTAATAGATGTATTTTGTAATGTGTTAACTGCTACATCATATGGAATGTTTGTGTATCTACATCATTGACAATTGTTTCTAACACATAAAAATGAAACTAACACAAAAAAACTCTGTACGGTATGGAGCTGTGAAATAAATGTTATTTTCCAAAAAAATAAAAAATAAAAAATAAAAATAAAATTAAAAATATTTCGTTAATTTAATCTACATTATCGTAACACTTGGAGTGTTATACTTATTTAAAGCCCTGCTGAATATTATACAACATGTCCGTAAATACATTATTAATTCGATATATTTATAATTATATATATTTATTACCAGACTCTTTAAACTTTTATTTGAAGCGGACAATATTGCTTATGTTAACACCTGGAATTGTTATATCGCCCTCATTGTATACCCTGTATACGTGGGTGTAAATACAGAGCTGTTCTGTTCTTCTGTTCAATGAATGTAGGCGTGGTAGAAGAAAAGCGAAGTTCTTTGAACTTTTGAAACAGTCCATGCGTTCAGTTTATATGTTATCATGGCAGAACATAATATATATTTTAGGACTAATGATTAGTTTAAAATTAAATAGTGACAATCACACTGTTGTATCACTGCATTAAATATAAAAACGAGATTTGATATTGTATATATGAAAAATAAATATTATCGTTATTTTATTTCCAACAATTATTTGCTTTGGAATTATTATTAAGCAGTATTGATTTCTTGGGTAGATAGATATATGAAAGTATTCAATTCAATTCAATTTATGTATTTGCTTCATGGCCACCGGCCCTTGCATATATATACGCACATGCATAAACACATTAAAATACACATATAATCGTAGACTAATATGGTGGTACAGCAACACATAATTGTAGTTAAGTTTTCGTCTTTCGAAAGCATAATAGATATACATTGCAATATTTCTGATAACAATTTCGTCACGTGAGGTCATTGCTTTATTAAATTTATTGATTGTAGGGGAAATGTAAAATGTGGTGTTAATATACTTTACACGAAGATATTCATAGAAAGGACATATAAGCAAGAAATGGTATTCATTTTCAATACAGGATTTACACAATGGACGTATGTACTCGATGTTACAAAACAACAATACATTCATGCGTATAATAGTTTGGTACACATACATAAATTTTAATATGTCAATCATCATACTTTTCACCGATATGAAGTATCGTAATCATCAATATTTATACCATGGTATACAAGCACACATAAACTTATAATATGAGAATAAAGTATCCCACTGCAATATTTATGTGTATACATTTAGTGTTATTACAAATCAAGTATGTTTGTCTTTTACCCGGATGCTTTTCAATACAATAATAAAGTCAGTAGCAGAATAATTATTAGGTACTTATTAAGGATATTGACATATATAACGAGCTGTTTTCCTTTCAAAATGTATGTTTGTACCTTAAATTGAAATAATGTATCATTTTATTTTGAAGATTTTTCTTGATTTTGAAATGTTTTGTTCCGATCAACACTGTGAGGCCAGAAACAAACAATATTCATTTTCATGGCCTTATATCCTTATTACATAACTATGTGTTCGAATTTTTGACCCCATATTTACTAATACATTGTATTACTGTTTTTTTCTCCCTCAAATGAAATGTAATTTAATTAACCTAATAAATAACAATCAAGTTTAACGTTAAAACAGACTTGCTGTCATTTTAATACATGCCAAACAGAAAGTTCTTTCTATACATCACGAAAAGTTGCCGTATTTCTTGATCGGACAAATCCTATCGGATTCAAATGTTTTGTCAATACTTTGGCCTAAATAATATGAACCGGTTTATCTCCAGAATGTAAGGAACAATAAGTAAGCCTTCAACAATATATTATCTTTAAAAATAATAATGTTTGTCTCATGCAATATGTCTATAAACGAATTGCATATATCTTCCAAAGGTATCATTTCCTTTTCACAGCATGATTTACTTTATTGGCTTTTACTGTCATGGCATATGAATGTTTATGTTTTAGCCAATGCCATATTTATTGGACGCCTTTTATATTAAGGATTTGTGCAAAGTTGCTATTTTCAATTGACCTACGTTCTCTCGCCTTATTGAGAATTTATTTTAATTTTGAATTTAATATATCCAGAAAACAATAAATCAAATTTACATTTCATTTCATTTTACAATTTTCAATATTCAAGGTTCAGTGGCGATACTTGGCGAATAAAATCATCATCGTCCTCGTCGTCGTCGTCATCACCACCACCATCATCATCATCATCATCATCAATAACAACAAGAACAACATCAGCGTTATTATTAACATCAATATCAATATGAAAAAAACCCATCAGAAACATCTTCAGTAGCACAACCACCACCACCTCATAATGATCATTTTCATCATCATCATTATTTTATCATCATTATTGAAATCATCATCAGCATCATCGGTATAATACTTTCACCATCATCATTTTGTTTTGTTTGTTTTGTATTTTTCGCCGTTTTTAACAGTATTTCAGTCATATCACGGCGGTCAGCTACCCTACTCACACTTTTCCTGGGCGGTTTGCCGATCTAAGCGGTTTGACAGTACTAAGTGCACATACTTATGCCAGTTACTGACAACTGCTCTACTTGAATCAGACGTAGGAGGAGAATGGCCGTAGAAATAATTTCATGACCAATCCTCACACAAGTTATGTGGCCGGGCTGGGGAGTAAACTCACGAACTCCGGATTGACAGTCCAGTGCTCGGCTTATCATCATCATAATCATCACCATAATCATCATCTTTGCATGTTTTCATCACCATTATTGTAATGTCATCATCATCATCATCATCATCGTTGTCGTCGTCGTCCTCCTCCTCCTCCTTCTCCTCCTCATCATATCAGTCATCATCAGTCATCATCATCATCATCATCAATCATCATCATCATATCAGTCATCATCATCATCATCATTGTCATCATCATTTCATAATATCAGTCATAATATCAGTCATCATCATCATTATCATCATCAGCAGCAGCAGCAGCATCATCATCATCATTATCGTTATCACCATAATCGTCATCGTCATAATCATCATCGCATTCATCATCATCATCATCGTCAATATCGTCATAATCATCATCACTTTCATTCATCTTTATCACAATCATCATCACAATTATCATCATCATCACCGTCACTACCATCATCGTCGTCATCATTTTCATCATCATCAGCAGCAGCACCATTAATACCACCACCACTTCATTATAATCATTTTAATCATCATTATTATTTTAATCATTGTTTTTATGACATCATCATCAGCATCAGCGGTATCCATGATATTTGTATTATTCATATGTTTATATCATCGTCAAAAGCACCAGTATCATTATTCTAAAATAAATAAAACACGTCACTTATATATGATTGTAGGAATGCATAATATTGTTGCGCGCCAGCTGGCTCTGTCACACTTGTCAGGATTTGGTTAGCTCTTTGGCAATAATTACTTAATTTTAACGTTTAATGGTAATTCGTGATAGTAAATAAATAAACAAGTCTTATATAAAGTTTAAACGTTTATTTCTTGACTCCTTGTTCAACCCAAACATAAATAACAATTGTAAATATAAACAGTTCAAGAAATTGTTTGTCATTAAATATAGTAATACAGTACGTATTCCAAATCACTTTACAGAGTTTAATACTGGTGGTGAAAATTACAATAAGACACTACAATTCTTCAACATTCGCAATCTCTCAACGCTCACTACTATACAATGCAGTAGATCCAGATTCGTGTGGACAACGACAACTAAAAATATTCAATTCTTCATATAAGCTCTGTACAGTATAGGTGCGTGAACTGTTAAAATATTAACGATTAACTTATACTTCAATAGATCTACATAGCTTTAAAATAGATCTAACTTGCAATAATAAATGAGTGCAATTTCTGTTGCAAAAGTTTCTTTAATTTAAATTACGCTCGAGTTCTAAGTCTTAAGTTTAGGAATTACATGTTATTTTCAAGTACGGAGATGTTACGGCCTCAGATGTTACGACCTCAGATGTTACGGCCTCAGATGTTACGACCTCAGATGTTACGGCCTCAGATGTTACGACCTCAGATGTTACGGCCTCAGATGTTACGACGTCAGATGTTACAGAACTGCTCAAACAATTTTCTGGGCGCTTTTAAACACCACTGACCCAAAACGGTGGTCACTGACCAAGTTTACATGACCCGACCAAGAATTTCTGGTCGATCGTCCAAAATAAATATCTATTAGATCTAATAACCTGTTTCATGGTTCATAAAGCAGCTGCCGAAAATTGTTTAAAATAGACCACAACGCACTGCAACAAACTGGCTTCTATTGACAGGAAAATGCGAGCGTTGTGACAATAAAATACAAAATTCACGTATTAATTCAAGGATTGTTAATCTGACATGCAGCTAAAATGAAAAAGTACTGTTACTCAATATTATACTAGCTTAAAATCGTGTGAACTCTTAGTAAAAACAACATGAATCAAATGAAATCGATACACAGACTCAACGACAACAAGAACAGACTTGGAATTTACACTTAAAAGTTAGAAAAATGGATTAATTCATCAGCTATGTCACTGGTTTGTATGTTTTCTGTGATATTAACAAGATCACATGCACATTTAAAGCATGGCTGTTGAAATAAATGTCCAGTGTCAACAAGTACGTACACGAATAAAGGTAAGTAAATGGTTCATTTGATAATAGCAACAACGTTATTTCATATGCAGGGCTTATCAATATTGCTCTTTAAATATGTTTGTGTAATATTTATATCAAAGGCATGTCATTTCTAAGCTCTCAAGAAACTGGCTAATTGTTTGTTTGTGTGATATGGGGTCCATTCTTTTGTACTTTAAATATTTTTCTTTTCATTTTTTCGAAGGGATTAAAGTGTCAATCGATAGAAGTAATTTTTTTTGGGCAGGTATATTTAAGAATGGTTTTTGTTCTATCTTCCCATTCGCCAGACTATAGACATAACGGTGAATGAAAGTGTTTGATATCCAATGGAGATTATCATATTTCATATATATATATATATATATATATATATATATATATATATATATATATATATATATATATATATATATATATATATATATATATATATATATATATATCGTATTGATGAAGTGTTCATTTGCATATGTACTTGTCTAATATAACCACAAATATGCGGCTAGTAATTAAAATATAACAACTTAAACCAATAAACGCACACCTGCTGAAAAGCACCATGATAAAGCCATGTTCACAAATGTAACAAGACACGCGGCTAATATTTAAGAGACAAAAAAAGGAAATTAACTTTATAGGTCATTCTGCAATGAATTATGGGCAGTGCCCAATGTTTTGAAAATAGTTCCAGAAATTTGCAGATATTGTTCAGTAAAATGCCCGTGCTTAAACGCGCGATAGCAAAATCGTGACAAACGAATCATTTCTGCATTATGTAGTGCAATTAAACCACATTATGTTTACATCAAACTCAAAAAGACGTTTTGTTCATTTGCTATTAGTTTGCACATTCGTGATTTAATTCCTACGCACCTACACTCCTTGCCGTGGGTTGTTCGATAAAAAACTATGGTAGAAAAATATTATTTCTTAACACGTCGATGTCTTACCTTGCTCGCTACACATTGTATTTTAAATGTGTGTAATTAAATGTGTCATTTGATTGTATATAGCATGAGTCACATTGTCACACTTTTTTCAATATACATAATGTCAAACATATATTTTATCCGTGTGTTTTCGTGCACAATATATGTGATAAGCGAGTGTGGCCCTGCCACTACATGACTTCAGTGTGCACACACCAGGCATGGGTTCACAAAGCATTAACTACCGGGGATCAAAATCTGCCTTCTTGAATTTTTAGCTCGGCTTCCAACAGATTCTCAAAAATAGTTTATGCCTCAGTCACACATCCACGATTTTTTCTGCCGTTCTTGAGCCGACCGCGTCCCGAATCAAATATGTCAAAAGTCGGGACAATATCAAAAGATCGAATATGTCCCGACAGCGTCTCGACGGAGTCGCGACAGCGTCCCATTCTCCCGAATGCGATCCAACAGTGTACCGACAGCATCCAGACAGCATCCCGACATTCCCGACTTTTTTATTATTTGTATCGTAGCGCTGTCGGGACGCTATCAGGAGCCATAATCGGGAACGTTCATGGTCAAAGTCTTGTCCATGAATGACAAACACGCACAATACACACGCTATACACCAGACTTGATATATTTATATATAATTTTTTTGCAATAGCATTCCCGTTCCACCGGATATTGTCCCAACACCGTCCAAACACCGTCCCGAATTTGAACCGATACAGCCGAATCGATTTACATTTGTTATGTTTGCAATAAGAACTGTATAATGTCTTAAGGCAATAAATATATCGTATCCTATCGTATTGAATCTATCCCGACAGAGTCCCGACTATACAGATTCGGCTGAGTCTCCCGAATGTTATTAAAGGTACAAACCTAACTGTCGGGAATGCTTGGCCGATTACGCCGAACGTGTTCCGATGATTCCCGATTCTCAGGACAACGTCCCGAAAGCGTCCAGACAGCTCCCGACAGCGTCCAGACAGCTCCCGACAGCGTTCCGACAGCGTCCCGATATTCCCGATGTTTTTAGTATTTGTATCGTAGCGCTGTCGGGACGCTGTCTGGAGCCATAATCAGGAATGTGTGACTGAGGCTTTATATTGAAATAACTTTTTGTCTACATAAAATAACATGAAATGCTCTGAGTTTTTGATTAAAAATTTCTTATCAAATGTACGCTGATAGGAGTTGAGAGTAATGATATATATTTATTTAGACAATAATATACGGCAGAGCTGGGCCGGGCATCTATAATCGGCCCGCTGCCGATATAACGGCCCGAGGGCCGTTGGCCCGAGGGCCGTTATACGGCTAGGGCCGATTATAGACGCCCGGCCCAGCTCTGCCGTATATTATCGTTTATAATACATATTAACCTGTCACAAGAAAAGAATCATGTTACTTTCTTTATTACACAAAATGTTAACAAAAACACCAAACAAACTTTCCGTACTTTTATTTAACATTCAGCTAATTACGCAATACGTGACGCAATTCTAACGAATGACTTAATTTATAAACAGAAAAACAGTGACGAAACAAACCAGTTTTCGCTGGACTCGCAGTTTTGTTGTGACAACGTTATGTCGTGTTTGCTTTTATTTTTAGTAAAATACATTACTATTAGTTTAATAAATCATGCATGGACGAATTCTGAATGCATGAATGTGTCAGTTGGATAAATAATATATTTTGAGACTTTGAATCGAATAAAATCAAACGTTCTGACCAGTCATTGCGATTTCGTAAATCGTGTTTCTGGTCAGAATGGTTCACATGAAATTAATATCATGATTGTTAAAAATTAAGGCTTATGGATACAAGACAATGGAATTGAAGTGCTTACAGTATTGTTGGATTTTTATTGTTGGAAGCAATGGATTGAAATTGAGGTATGTAAGTAAAAGTTTCCGATCTGTTCAATTTTGTTCAGTGATTCTTTTTCTCAAACTAAAAGATGCATAGGCTATAGATCGTATATATATTTAATCAATTTAACTACAAACTTTCGTTAATATTCAGTATTTGCATTTTCGGATATAACCGTTTAATTTTGACTAAATACGCCATTCGTGGTCGTTGACGTCGCGCGATCGGATTCTCTTCGATTATCGAAAAATCGGCCGCGGCCAATTATAATTATATCGGCTCAGCGGAGCCGCGTAACGGCCCGTAATCGACGTCAAAATGTTACTATTTTTAGTAACACTATGTATTATATATATATATTCTACAAACAATTACAACTGATGCAGATTTTTAGTGAACGCCATTTTTAGCTTGATCCTGAAATATCTTATTCTAGTTCATTTTGGAACAAAAATCAGGCTTGTTTTGAGGACACGGGTCCAGTCATGTGAACTTGAGATTGGCCACTGTTCTTTGGCTCAATGCATTCTGGGAACTGTGGTGGCTGATTTCTGTTATGGCATGCTGTCGGATTGGCGGGGCGCCAAGGCGTAAACGCGAAAAAGGTGACACACTAATACTACGGCGACAATTCGACGTCGGTTACATTGTCGCGTTTTCGCATTGTTGCCTTCGCGCCGCGACAACCCGGCAAACCCTACCGGATACTTTCAAGTGGGCTTCCTACCCAGGTTAGGAATAAAGACACATTGGTTAACAGTGTATACCTCTGTAAAAATAGTTATAAATGGACTGCATGAAAACATGTACCAGATCACGTTCGCTTGATGAGGGAACATTGATTTGTGTATGTTTAATTATTTATTTACTATTTTCGGAACTATATTGTCAATCCTTTTACCACAGCGTATGTCAATAAAAACATTGCATTTTATACTGATCCGTCATAGAATAGAGGCAAGTATAAGACGTGAACGCTAGTTATAGAATGTCATGACGTCAGCTCTGTCCAGATTTATCGGTCCTAAATCCTTAACTCCTCCTTCTACGCGCACTTCTCGCACGGTCGGAAACATTCGGTGATTTGTCTATAGCCCAACATAATCTTCACAAAACGCCTTGCTGGGTCATAAACTTGGGAGATAGACTCATCGCAGTCAAATGAATTGCCGCTAGATCAGTGCGTTAAAAATCGCTGATAACAAAAATGCCGACCGGACTATATGGGCGTGTTTGTAAATTTGTCTGTTTTGTAACAACAATACTTACGGTAATTCAGTTACCAACAGTCTCTGCAATTTGTGTATTCCCGGCGACCAATGAAGTACTGTTCACCCAATGCAGCTGGAGCAAGTGGATGCCGTGGAACTGCAGCCGTTGTGACAACCCGGACCCGACCCTCGGACCCACTTTAGCGTTCCGCAACCGTGGTTTGTGCTGCCCCTTTACCGCAGATCTGGACGTGTGTCTCAGTAACTGTAACTGTACCAGGGCCGACGGCGAGGATAACGCACCCTGTTCTCCGCTGTGTTCGACTACGTCAACGCTGCCCAGTACAGGTGCACTTACCATTCTATTGCCAGGACCTTCTTCGCTGCCTAGTACAGGTGCAATTACCTCGCCAGGACCTTCTTCGCTGCCGAATACAGGTGCACTTACCATTCTATCACCAGGACCCTCTTCGTTGCCGAATACAGGTACACTTACCATTCTATCACCAGGACCTTCTTCGCTGCCGAATACAGGTACACTTACCATTCTATCACCAGGACCTTCTTCGTTGCCGAATACAGGTACACTTACCATTCTATCACCAGGACCTTCTTCGCTGCCGAATACAGGTACACTTACCATTCTATCACCAGGACCTTCTTCGTTGCCGAATACAGGTACACTTACCATTCTATCACCAGGACCTTCTTCGTTGCCTTGTATAGGTGCAGTTACCTCGTCAGGACCTTCTTCAATTTCACTGAAACTTTCCATTCTCTCTACATCTTCACTTGTAACGCCAGGCGCTTCGCAAACAGCCACGACACTATGGCAGTCAACAGCGAAAATCCAGATATCAAATCACGGAAATACAGGCCCGGTTTCCGGACACGACAACGGTGCTGCCTCCGAGATAGGTACCGCCTCAAATAGTGGCACCTCCAGCTCGTTTGGACAATGGAAAAGTATCCAATATTTACCTGATACCCCAGGTGCGTTTTTGAACAACTCTTTTAAATATACACATACTTAAAATTATGCTCGTTGAAAAGCACTTCTTCACAGATTTTCGTGTTTTTAATAATGTCATAAAATGTCTTAAATAAAATAAAATAGTTTACAAATCCATGTCTAGAAAAAATCTATGTCAATTATATAAATAATATTAATTACGTATTTAAAATACATTTAAACAAAACTAACTTAAGTTATATTCATTTAAAATGTTAGTATAATAATTAACATAATTACAAGTTGGAATAATCAAGGGTAATTGATGAGCGCGCATTCAAACGTTGACATACTGCGAGCAGACGGTTAATTGTTATTTTCATGGAATACCTGAAAAATAACATATTTGTACAGCAAAATGTACGAACTTGTCTCTGATGTATGATCGATTTAACAAGTTTGATGTTACTGCTATGTCCCCTTTTTCTTGTAATTATTTATTTATTTTATTTTATTTTTTTACAACGCGATAAATTGATCTTAAGTTGTCAAACTCGCGCTTCGATTACTAACTTACTGGATGTGATGGCATTTTAACAGAACAGTATTTGAATTTATTTCCCCCAAAACCTGACGTGTTTTTTTTTCACAATAATTTACCATTAAAATTCATCCGGATGACAGAAATTCAAATTGCAGACCGCATCTCAATAAGGGTTGTTGATTTTTAGTTTCTTGAAACCGCCGACAAGAATTTTTTATGAGACGAAAACAAATGTGGTAAAAATAATACAACCAAACAATAATAAAAATCAGTTATTTACACTGTTCCTTATCTACATAGATATTAAACGAGAGTTTTCATTTCACGGTTATAATGTAAAAACAAAGTGAACATAATTATATTAATTTAACGTAAATCACGTTAACTTTACAAGACCCGAATAATTATGTTAACACGTATTCTACCACGGCACTCGGCTAGTGGTCCATAGATAAAGAAGGAAAATAACTGTGGGTTATTCTGCAACAAATTATGGGCGGAGCCTAATGTTTTGAAAATAGTTCCGGAAATTCAAAGAAATTGTTCCGTAAAATACACGTGCTTAAACGCGCAATAGTAAATTGTGACAAACAAATCATTTCTGCATTATGTAGCGCAATAAAACCACACCTGTACTACATATGTTATACTTAAGTTCACAAAAACGTTTACGTTTGGTTAATATGCTTGTAATTTGCGCTTTTTAGCAACATGTTTTCACTGTATTATATCGATAAGTATGACGTCATTTGCTCAATGTTTATCAATAAAGTTGACGTCTTTTTGAATTGTTATGATTTATTGACGTCACTGAAACGCACGTGTGAGTGCACTTCTCAGAAAATGGGCAGAGTATAGATAAATATAGTTCTCATTCATAACCTTAAAAAATACGAATTTTATATAAGATCGTGTTAGAATCGAAATAATTAACGGGTAACAGTTGGTTATTGCGGTAATAACCAACGGTTCGTCGTTCCGATGCATGTTATCAAACCACTCGGGCTACCGCTCTCGTGGTTTAATTCCTACGCATCGGAACTCCAAACCGTTGGTTATTACCGCAATAACCAACAGTTACCCGTCAATTATTTCTTAGTTGTAACATGATACTCGCTAATTTTTCTATAGACAAAGAACAAAATTACCCTTGTTAAACTACCCAATAAACAACGCAATAAGAAGTCCCGATTCTGAGCGGAGCATAGCAAAAAGTAGTTCCAAATACAATTGCAAAAATAAATGTGAAATCATGTTAGAAGCGAAATAATTTTCGCATTATCGTTGTGTATCGGCCAATAAACAACTCTTTGTCGTTCTGATGCGTGGTATTAAACATCTCGGGCTAACGCCCTCGTGGTTTAATTCCTACGCATCAGAATTTCAAATCGTTATTTATTGTCCGTTAAACAACGATATTTTTTTTCTTACTTAAAAATCGTTACAACCTATTATTAATATATTATTGTTATTGTGATGTTTATTGTGAAAATGGGCTGACAATATAATTGTATTTTAATATTTTTTATTTCCGCCTCAATTTGATTTTCAACAATTAATGAAAAAAAAACACTATATATATTGCCTAATGCATCATAATGCACATATACGCGTTTAATGCCTACAATTAATATTTGGCTTTATTGATATATACTTCCAGATTTTGTTTGATAAGTATATAAATGAATACGACAGATACAATGCAAACAGTAATCACCGAAGTTAACATTGAATGGTTTATACTAAGAGCGATACAGATTGTCATTTGAAACGATTTAGTTGAAATACCAATAACATAATAATTATACTAATATGGTTATTATATGCCTTTTAAGTCATTTAAAGCAGAAGTGCATAAATATGTTAATAAAATAAAACTTTGCAGAACTCGTTTCTAATGGACATCTTATCGATCAAAATACAAAAAAAAACGCATTGAAATCCTTAAAGTAATTAAGTTCTGGTAACTTTTCATCGTATAGTTTCTGTATGCGATAGCTGGTGATGCCTCTAGACTATAATGTTCGTATAACAAGCGTTTTCGAACATTGACATTAGTAAGGCGTAAAAAATATATGTGTTTCAGGTTACCCGACCTACCCTAAAAAAATGCCCCGACCCTAGAACATTTTATTGGGCTTGTCAAATATATTTTATATTTTTGTTTAATTTACCTCTTTCAATAATTAAATGTGTTTTTGGATAAATACGTGTTTTGTTTTGAACGCATCCACTTATAAACAATGTTTAAGGATATAACTGATATGTTTTCAATATTTATTCAGTTTTAGAATCTTCAAGTTGACCATTTAGCGAATAATAATTTTAAAACATCCCGACCTACCTACCCTAATTTTTTATTTTTTTTTTGGGGGGGGGGGGCATGTAACCTGAAACAAACATATTTTTTACGCCTAAATGCATTTCTTAAATAAGAAACAGTTTTCAGTCAAATAAACGACAAAAACGTTCATAAGAACTAATGCCAATTTAAGATGCATTGAATTATATTATATGGACTGGGGCTTTAAACATTGTGTAACTTGATTGACAATGCATGTAGTCGCATACATCGTATATGAAAACAAAACACACGACTTTTCCCCTTAAATTCATTTCAGTATCTGTTTGTCGAGCCTTGGAAATTCTGATCACGGTCGTAATACTTGCGCTCCTGTACGCCATCTTGATGACGTCATATCATTTCTACGCGCGCAACTTAGCCGTGAAACTACAGGTCGACAACTCAGTAGAGGCCAAACACGGCCCGGGGCTGGTTAAAAGGACCAGGTTTGCGACGATAGACCGAGTGCAGAGAATCTGGGATTCTGTCAGGAATTCTCCCAAAACCCAACCGGAAATGACGCTGCAGGACGTGTGAAATCGCTGACTCATTCCTCTAAATATGAGATGATCGTTTGACAACGTAAAATTTAATATGTTTAATATGTTTGTTGTAAATATATATAGTCAAAGTCGTTGTTAAACTTGCATTTAACAGTCGTAGGGACAGGACACTGTTTCTATTGCTTTGTTGATGTTTTTGTTTGATGTTTTAAAATTGATCTAGCATTTAGTATTTGCACGTTTCAGCATTTAAACAAGTTCGTGTGTATAGACACTGTCCTTCCGTTTTCACACATTGACATGTGCACAAAATATATAATATTTAATCTAAAACGCGTTTGACGTAAATCGAATGTTTGAATTTATAAATATTCAACAACTATTTTTGCATTCAGCTCTGTTGAAAGTTATCATATCTGCAAGGTAAATGGTTTTCGGATATGATATCATTTCGGAAAATTGCAAAACCACCAACTTCACAACAATAGTCTTTAGACGCAATTTTTTCAATGTTTTATGCAAGGCTGGCGATCGTTAGGATTACTTATATTTTCATTGTTTTCTCCACTTTTAGATAAAGCTATGATTCATCGTTGATAAAATGAGTTTTTCTCCACTCGTAGAGAAATCCAATGTCGCCTAGTAGTTAAGAAATGACCAATTCTCTTAATGCGCGCAGCTAGAGTCGTTAGGTCGCATTCCGTATTCGCCTTTCACTTTGTGAAAAATAATATTGCTTTTAAGTAATTTTTTGTTTCGTTTCAAACGAGCAATATGCTTTATCAAGCGGACGAAAAGAAACGTGCTTTTCTGCAAGAAAATATTCCAATTAGTCTACATACCGGACCAAGAATTTCTTGCGCATTGGTGGTGATTCATAATTATTTCAAAACTATCGCCAAAAGGTCACGTGTTGAGGAAGTCTCACTCCTTTGTTTATGTTTTTTTTTTATTTAACAAGAACAAATAAACAATACCATTTATTTCAAACTTTGTGAGTACCCGATACTCATAACACGTCTGAGAAGAGCTGTTTCATCGACTTGCTCTTGTCACACTAAATCTCAATATTGTGACCCGATCCACCGAAAGAACGATTGTAATAACAATGCCGATCATGATATGTCTCCTCCCATGTACCAGCCACCATCCCAGCAAACAGTTTCAGGCTCTCTCCCTCCCCCTCCTCCCATATTCCCGCCCTCCTATTCTTCTCTAACTCCATCTCACCCCTTCCTCCCTCTAACATCCCTCCGCTTCCTTGATCTCTTCTCCCTCAAAAACCCCTCACTCTCTCCCACGCCTTCTTCCATAACTATCCGTCCATCGCCTTTCTACTTTATCCCCCCCCCCCCCTCATTCCTTCCTAAACGTGTCCATCCCACTCACTTACTCGCTCGCTTGATCACTTCTTTAATCATTAACTCCCTATTTACTCACTCACTCACTCACGCTCACTCACTTCACTTACTCACATCACTCACTCGCTCGCACATTCACCCACACTGCAAACACGTTTTTAATTTGAAATATCAGAATATGCATGTCGAAGGACCCTATAGATATTGAACCGCATGTTAGTTATTCGCCCCTTCAGCTCAATTCTAGGCCCATGCCTTTTGAGCACTCGGAGACCGCCGACCTCCGCCAAGATATTTGTACACACATGAACAATGTAACCCTACATAAGGCGTAAACAAATATGTTTGTTTCAGGTTACATGCCCAAAAAACTTAGGGTAGGTAGATCGGGATTTTTTTTTTTTTTTTTTTTTTATTTGGTAAATGGTCAACTTGAAGATTCTAAAACTGAATAAATATTCAAAACATATCAGTAATATACTTAAATATTGTTTATAAGTGGATACTATCAATACAAAACACTTATTTATCAAAAAACACATTATAGAAAAAGGTAAATAAAACAAAAATCAATCTGACAAACCCAATAAAATGTTCTAGGGTCGGGGCATTTTTTTAGGGTAGGTCGGGTAACCTGAAACAAACATATTTTTTTACGCCTAACAATTGAATTTCCAGCAGGTTACCTCGCTTGCATTATTTCTTGATAATAATGAATTTAAAAAAAGCCCAGGATCCATAAGTTGGTCCGGATCACCACCAAAATCTGAACATTTGTTAGTTGGCCCATTTCCATCTTTTAGTTGGCCCATTTCCATCAGGCGTTAAGTTGCTTAAGGCCTGTCACACTGTGGCGAATTTAAGGTACGAGTTCTTGCGAGTTGTAGCTCGCCACAACTCGCCTGGTCTCGTGTAGATATTGTACTCATAACGTTCTTTGTCGCAGTGATGTGTACTTATGTCTTCTAATGTCGCCAGAACTCGCCCAGTAGCGGCGAGAATTTTAAACCGTTTAAAATTCTCGCCGCCTCTCGGCGACTTTTTATTCTCGTACACGTGTCGAGGAATCACATCAATATGGAAACGTTAATTGGGCACCGGAATGTTTAGTTAATATGGTACATGCTGAGTTGTTATATGTTGTAATGACGAATTACTACACGGGAAGTATGAAGATTTCATGTCATCTTGTCGCGATATCAACAGAGTTTGACTAATTAAATTTATACAACAAAACAATATAATTTAGAAGTGTACATACAGCAACGAACAGGCTGTCATAATTTTTGGCGTCATATGCAAACTAACGGACATGCCGACAAATTGGAGCGATTCTTGACGACAAGAAGGAAGACGCCTTGTTGAGATCTTTGTGTATGGCGCTAGACATCTTTTCAACCTGATTTCGCTCTCAGTTTCTAGAATGTGAAGAAAACGGACACGTGAGTAAAACAATTGGTAGTTCTTTATACATGTTATAATGTAGTATATATTTTATAATAATTTTCTTTATATATAATAAAAACGGCATATAACGGAAATTATGTCATTTCAACTTTTGGCGCGCATTTCACCGTTCTTAACAAAAAGTGCGTGTAACGCCAGTACATGTATATAAGATTTACAGCTGTTATTTATAGAATGGAATAAAATAAAATACTTGTTGAATAGAAAGCCAATGAATATGATCTGTTATTATAAACCTTTTTATATCCTCCAAGCAGATGGCTTCATTTGTACCACGAGGGCACAATTGTGTTCAAATGTTGATGCCAAATTATTATGGATTATTTTAATAATAATATGGTTCTCATAATATCATGTTTTGTGGGATGTTTATTTTACCTCCATTTATTAACAAGGAGTGTACATTTGCCACCTTAAATTGTGGAGAGTGAGAGTACAATTGCTCCCAAATTTTCAAAAGTACGCCTACATTTACCCCCAGTACGAAAGCTTACCTGGAGCACTGAAACGGGGCGCGTCGTTATTTATGGTCTATGCAAATATAGTTCATATATTTAGAGATTTAGTATATTCTTCGGCATATGTTTGTGGACCCTGTTGATTTTCATTCAAAAATATTGAATTTTACAAGTCAGTTTAATGGACGTGTTGTAATTAATACATGGCGAATTGTTATTATGAAACTGGATAAAATCGTTAAGTGGGGTGAATCATTTTGGGACGAATTGTTGTTGGGACGAATTGTTACTAATTCTTACATAAGTTACTTCCCCTCTATTTAGTCCACCATTACATTGTTCACGTCTGACATATGGTAAATCAGTTATTGTTTTAATTGTAGTAAATACAACAAAATTACATAATACAACATACTGCATTTGATTTTGTGTGACCTTTATATTAAGAAGGAACAAAAGACCAGAATACGGGTGTCCACGAGACCGGAAAAGACGTGTGGGGGTGGTGGCGGGAACAATAGCGGAGCTGAAATTGAAGTGTATGATAGCGTGATAATTATCTTTTACCAATTTATACAACTATATTTTACAAAAGAAGATCGTTGACAAATCATTTTAAGTAGGTCCCTGTATAATAATAACTAGCATTCCTTGTCAGAGGTGAAAATATAAGTTATATGCATTGTTGAAACGGATGTATACTCTATTCGGATGGAGTCGCGGTACGGACGGTGTCGCGGTAAACAATAACCGTCATCTAGTGGACATTTCTTGTAAACAAAACCCACCTCTTTTTCTAGTCTCGTCTTTTTATTATGAAAACTATCTGAAAATGCATAGAATATTGCAAAGTACATTCTTTTTTGCTTAGTCATGCTTGTATAATGCATTTCTTCTAAGATTCTCATCCGATTTCATTGTAGAATTAAATAAGATATTGTTTTTACTCTGTCGTCTGTGCTAAACTAGTAGGAGTATTTCCCCATGGGTTTTGTACATAAGTTATTTCCTTTGGGGTAATAAAGGTTATACTGTACACTATTTATTTTTAAAAATTGGCTTCCCTTGTTACCGCTTACCGCGACTCCGTCGTGCAAAATGTCAAATTTAACATATAGACCGTGTTGTGTTGTTTGGTGTTTTGCAGGGATTCCAAATGAAATAATTGTTTATTTGTTGTTTGCCATGTGTGTTTAAGACATGTTTACACCTTATAATCGTTTATTAAAAGTTGTAAGTGTTATCTTTCCATTTTGGTTATTCAAAAAATTGTTCGTACCGCGACTCCACCGGAACACAGTATAACCCAAATTCGATGATGCAACAATCACAATTATTATACCTCACTTGATTATTTTTCTATATAATGCATATAAACTGCAGCTGGCGACAATTTGATATATCATACGGCAATGTCCCCCGCTACCGCTGTCGCCCAGTACGCAAATGATACGGGATTTAGCTTAATTTAAAGTCTGTGTCATGTAGAGGTATGATTGTTTATATTTCTGTATCAGACGTCATTGATAATTATGGCAAGGTTTGCAAGTATATGTAATTGATTTCTTTACGTTGATTTTGTTCGGTATAATAATATAAATACAGTCTCAGCGAAAGTCGTGAATTTATTACTGGCCACGAGGACCGGTAATGCCCCAAATATTACTGGCCCGGACAAACTATTACTGGCCACTTTTTTGTTTGCAAGAAACATTTAA
Source organism: Congeria kusceri (assembly GCA_027627225.1). Taxonomy (NCBI): domain Eukaryota; kingdom Metazoa; phylum Mollusca; class Bivalvia; order Myida; family Dreissenidae; genus Congeria; species Congeria kusceri. The sequence goes on from CM051024.1 coordinate 81,547,912, forward strand.
ATACGATAAAAACAATATCTTTGAAGAAAACTAGAAAACGAAGGCTTTATACACTTGAGAATACTTTATTAACTAATTTAAAAGCAACTACTATCAGCATGTTAATTTTGCAAGATATGTAATTTTATGAAGTAAATTGTATTTGTCAAAGTCCCTTCAACGTCTTCAACAATATTGACAGGTTTCATCTTACACAGTCATTATAATGTCACGTCAACCATGTAGTCGGGAACCAATTCTCTCGCGAGACTTGTGACATCATCTTATTGAAACAAAAACATGTTTAAATTCAACAAACTAAAACGCAAGACGGAACCAGTCGAACGAAAACCGAAAACAAAAGGAGATTCCGAGTAACGTAATTTTCTAAACATGACGTACAGCAATTGATGTCGTAAAATATTTTTGACTGAAATTTTCACCGGACATGAGAACCAGTATTCGGCCAGTTTTTCCCAGACCTCACAAATTTTTGTCGGCAATGTCCGACGGTTTTTCGCAGAGACTGTAAATTTTTACTTCCTTGAGGGTGACAGTGCGTCTCGTCAACCCTCGACAAACACTGTTGACCTCGGCTAAAGCCTCGTTCGACAGTGTTGCCTCGGAAATATATTATATATTGTTGAAATTGACACACACCAAAAAAAACATCATCGCATTTAGGTGTCTTAGAATTCTGCTTACTGCAGGATATGTCATAGAATAAAGATCACAGGTGGTTAGCTATTGCTATGATAATAATTAGTGAAAACTTATTTTTTAATGACAAATCTCTTTATTTATTGTCATTAAAAATTATGTTTACACTAAATATTATCATAACCATGCGCTAACCACCTGTGTCATACATAATCATTTTAATCTATGTTGAAAAACTGAAATTATGCATAACTAGTGTTTACATATTAATTTTATTCAAGAGTTTTCTGATTTACTTATGATTTGCTTATCTATGCTGACAATCTTATCTGGTTTAATTCTTCCCTGCAAACAAAATGAAAACAGTGTTGTTTTTACTTGTAAATAGATAAACGAAGATAGCAATATGCCCAAATGCCCAAATAAGCTCATGTTTTCTGGCCTAAAACTTTCCATTTATATGAGTTTATCTATGATTATAAAACCCCATAAGGCACTAAGCTCATCTGCATAAAGTTGATTAATACATATTATGTCCTTACTTACTTCATACCATATACATAAATGAGTTAAATTTGAATAAGAAGAGTAACCATGACCATGGAATGATGTCTTAAATAGTTTCATGTTTATTTCATTTTTAGTTTTCAGTAAAGATTGTACTGTCCAGCATTGCTTATACCCACACAAACAAAATTTAGGGAGTTATATAGGCGGGAGCTTGTTGGTCTGTTGGTTTTCATACTTTCCTGTTGATAACTAGAGAACAGCCTAACATATTCAAATAATTTTTGCTACACATGTAACATGTGTAACATCATAAAATACAAGTCAACGACTTGGGTTACAAACCACTAAATTTTTACTTAAATTCCGTAAAAAACACAGTTTCCTTACAATAACTCAAGAAATACTTAACAGTTTCAAATAATTTCAGGTACATATGTGTAACATCATAAAATACAGGCCGTGTTCGACGTACAAGATTACAAACCACTATATGTTGACAGAGTTATTACCCCCGTTGAACGTAAATGTTTCCCAATACACTGTTGCTGAATGATAACTCGTGAAAGACGTGACAGATTTACATAACTTTTATGACACAGGTTAACCATCATTCGATCTTGGTTCTCAACCACAAATCGATCTTGGTTCTTAACCACTAAATCATAAAATGTAGACAGAATGGGCTCCTTTTGGACTTAAAATTCCCTAAAAGCAGTGTTTCCGAACTAAAGTAATGAATGGATACACATATTTAAGGGGATTTGTTCACATTTGTTTGCTTTTTTAGCTTACATGAGCACAATGTCCTCTACAAAGATTGTTCAAATCATGCCCCTGGGGTCAAAACTGAACATGCCCCAGGGGTTACATGCTTAATACAAACTTAAATAGCAAAATAACTAAAAAAAATTATCTGAAATCACAAGGCCCAGAAGTTTAATATTGGGTATGTAACGTTGTATAATTGTCCTCTACAAAGTTTGTTTAAATCATGCTCCTGGGGTCAAAACTGGCCATGCCTCAGTGGTCACATGGTTTATATAGAAACAGCAAAATGACTATAAAAACCTTCTCTAAAACTGCAAGGCCTAGGTCATCATATTCAGGTGAGCGATACAGGGCCGTCTGGCCTTCTTGTTTGAAGTATGCCGTTAAATGTCTTGACAGATTAAATCATCAGAACTAAAGAGCTCAATGATAATAACAACAGAATGATCTACAAAAAACAACAACAAGAGGGCCAGATGGCCCTATATCGCTTTATATAATACTGTATGTCAAATAAAAATTATGTATTAAACCATTCAATTTACAACTAAATCAAAATGTTCACCTCTAATTGGTTAAAACAAAATATAGCATTATTTTGTTATCATTGTGTTTACCTCGAACAAGCTGTCATGGTTACGATAAACAGAGTCCCATAATGAATGTCTTTGCAGGTCAAGAGAAGTTTGCAAGGAGACATCAGTTTTGTTACAGAAGATGATGGAACAGAGGTGGACCAAGGATATTTTTTAACTCTGACGTCAGATACATGTTTGATGGTTCTTCCACCAGGCAAAGAATGGGCAGGTAAAAATCGCTCAAGTAATAACTTGTCTACATGCACTTCTACTGCCACTGTCAGCATATATACCCTCATTTTTTGGTATAGGGGACCTCTCCGGCGTCGTCTATCGTCCGTCGTCAATGTGCCATCAACAATTTGGACTTTTTATCGCGATAAAGACTACATTTCTTATTCAATCTTGACCAAAATTGCACAGTTTGTGTATGACCAAAAAATCTTGGAAGAGTTTGATAATGGGCCCAATCGGACAAGTAACACCAGAGTTATTGCCCTTTTTCATGCAAAAAAGTGCAAAAGTGCCCTTTTGCAACGTATAGACTTTATTTTCCATCCAATCTTAACGAAACTTTCACAGTTTGTGTATGACCATCAGATCTCAGCAGACGCCAAAATGGGCCAGATCGTGTTTCAAACACCAGATTTATTGTCCTTTGTTTATTAAAAAAATATACAAAAATGGACATTATTCAGGATAGAAAGAGACATTTTGATCCAATCTTCACCAATCTTGCACAGTTTGTCTATTACCATGAGATTACAGCTGAAGTCGAATATAAGCAAGATTGGACCAGAAACTACAGAGTTATTGCCCTTTGTTTGTGAAAAAAAAATGTGAAAATGGACATTATACATGATAGAGACTTCATTTTTCATCCAATCTTCAATAATCTTGCACAGTTTGTCTATGACCGTAAGATTAAAGGTGAAGTCGAATATAAGCAAGATTGGACCAGAAACACCGGAGTTATTGCCCTTTCTTTGTGAAAAAAGATATGCAAAAATGGACATTATTCAGGATAGAGACTTCATTTTTAGCTCGACTATTCGAAGAATATGTGAGCTTTCCTACTACCTCCGGCGTCCACGTCCACGTCTGAATTTGGTTCAAGTTTTTATTCAAAAGTCTTGTATCTTCAAAACTACATAAGTTATTCACTTGAAACTTGGAATATATCTTTGTCATCAACTCCGGTGTCAGGGGCAACATTCCCCATAACTTTGTTTTGTATTTTGACAGAGTTATGCCCCTTTTTCACATTTCACATTTTCTGGTTAAAGTTTATATTCAAAAGCTTTGTAACTTCAAAACTACCTAAGTTATTCACTTGAAACTTGGAACTAACCTTTGTCATCAACTCCAGTATCAAGGGCAACATTCCTTATAACTCTGTTTTGTAGTTTGACATAGTTATGCCCCCTTTGCACATTGATTTTCTGGTTAAAGTTTATATTCAAAAGTTTTGTAACTTCAATACTACAAAAGCTGTTCACTTCAAACTTGGAATATACCTTTATCATCAACTCCAGTATCAGGGTGAACATTTCCCATAACTCTATTTTGTATTTTGACAGAGTTATGCCCCTTTTTCACTTAGAGTTTCTGATTAAAGTTTATATTCAAAAGTTTTGTAACTTCAAAACTACATTAGTTATTCACTTGAAACTTGGAACTAACCTTTGTCACCAACTCTAGTATCAGGGGCAACATTACCCATAACTCTATTTTGTATTTTGACATAGTTATGCCCCTTCTCACTTCGATTTTATGTTTAAAGTTTATATTCAAAAGTTTCGTAACCTCAAAATTACATAAGTTATTCACTTGAAACTTGGAACTAACCTTTGTCATCAACTTCAGTATCAAGGGCAACATTCCATATAACTCTGTTTTGTATTTTGACAGAGTTATGCCCCTTTTTCACATAGATTTTCTGATTGAAGTTTATATTCAAAAGTTTTGTAAATTCAATACTACAAAAGCTATTCATTTGAAACTTGGAATATACCTTTGTCATCAACTCCATTATCAATGTGAACATTCCCCATAACTCTATTTTGTATTTTGACAGAGTTATGCCCCTTTTCACTTAGATTAACAGTTTGAAGTTTATATTAAAAAGTTTTGTAACTGCAGAACTGCATAAGTTATTCACTTGAAACTAACCTTTGTCATCAACTCTAGTATCAGGGGCGACATAGTTGGCCCACTTTTTACATAGAAAGAAGGAAAGATATCTTTAATTCCCCCAATACTGGAGAGCAGAACATATTTAGTAGTTATTATTTACATAGGAAAATATAGGCAATAAAAAAACAACAGCAACATATAATATAACCATGCATAGTTTGTACAGGTCAATTCATAACAAAAATCAATAAGATTAGTTTCATTTATAGTTATAAATAAGTGTACAAATGTGTAATTATATCAGTATTTATATCAATACACTGAACATTATAGGGCTTGGCAGACATAAGTATGAAAGCTAGGTGCCTTGGACGAAATCGAAATGACAAGGCGTTTTAGCAGGCAAACTAGCAGAATTCAAGCGCTCATTTATCGCATGAGATGAGAGACAACCAACGCAACGTTCGGATAACGTAATGTGTCGCCATCGCTCTCTGCTGCTAAGGCAAGAAGAAATTCACTCTGCCTTGTACTGTTAAGTTTCATCATAAACAGGAAGCCGTCCCGCCCTTTTGCCTGATATATTTTGTCACACACGTGGCGTCTGTGTGCATCATTACCGGGGCACAAGCATAACAAATGTTCTACAAGATTTTGAAGACCGTTTTCACACATTTTACATTTTATTTCATACTGGTGTGACACTAATTTTCCTATGGTTTCTATTAGCGTTTTACATGAATGTCTCAAGTACTGTTCTTTACTACCAATTCTTAGGAGATTCGAGCACTGCTTGTCGTTGACGATGTCTGGAGCCAGCCATGGATGATCTAGTGTTAGTTCTTCCAGTATGCTAGACATCGACGGTCGACTGATGGCTTCCTTCAATTTGTATTTCCATGCAATCTTTGACGGGATTGTACCGTTTTGTAAATAACTGTTCCAATGTTGCAACAAACCATACTTTTTCAACAGTCTGTATGAGTCCGGAATAAAACCAGTTGTTTGCCGATGACCGTTTGCATAACGAACTAGGAGATGGTTAAAGATCTGTTTAGCTATGTACCCGCCTCTTAGGTGGCATATTTGACCAAGCAATTGTAGTTTTTTATAGTCAATAATAACTTCAACTGGGGTCAAGTTTAAGCACATGAGAGCAAACTTAACGTTTGTGTGTCCCGGAAGTTGAAGTGTGTGCTTAGCACAGAAGCGATGTGCTCTCTCAAGCTTCAGCATGTCGCCAGCGGAATATGAGTTCCACAGTTCGCATCCATACAAGGCCTTTGGAATAACGACTGAGAGGTATATTGTCCTTAACGTTTCAGGTGACATCGATACTGGGTGAATACCAGAGTTACAAATGTTCAGATATGTTCCACGGAGCTCGTTGCAAGCCTGAGATATACTGTCCTTGGAAGAAAGCAAGCCTGAGATATACTGTCCTTGGAAGAAAGCAAGCCTGAGATATACTGTCCTTGGAAGAAAGCAAGCCTGAGATATACTGTCCTTGGAAGAAAGCAAGCCTGAGATATACTGTCCTTGGAAGAAAGATGTGAGTTGCAGGTCACACCAAGATGACTGTAGTTATCAGTCTCGTGGATTGTATTCGGACCTATAGTTATCAGTCTCATGGATTGTATTCGGACCTATAGTTATCAGTCTCATGGATTGTATTCGGACCTATAGTTATCAGTCTCGTGGATTGTATTCGGACCTATAGTTATCAGTCTCGTGGATTGTATTCGGACCTATGGTGAAGTGGCGATCTTGCTGGGGCTTATTTCTTTCATCGAAAATCAGAATTTTGCATTTCTCAGGGTTAGAATAGTAACGCCATGTCTTTGAATAGTCCCAGCATATATCCAGGAGATTGTCCATGCCCGCTTTTGAAAATGACAGCAGAAGCATATCATCCGCCACCGTTGGTGAGTTCATCTTAAACCCGTAAATACAAAGTGCTAGTCCGCTCTCGTCAATTTTTCTAATTAGTCCATCGATAAACACCAAATACATTATCGGTGAACACTTCCGGCCTTGAGGACAGCCCTGGCGCACAGGGAATTCACTAGACTGTAGGCCGTTGTATTGAACACTACTGTATGTGTCCGTATAAAGTTCTTTGATAGCTATTAATGATGTGCTATCAACACCAACTTCTAACAGCTTGTAGAAGAGGCCATGGTGCCACACATGGTCTAAGGCCTGGCGTCCGTCGAGAAAGCACATGTAGACCTTCGATGAGTTTTCTCAAGCGTAGTGTAAGCACTCTCGTACCGAGAATGACGCCATAATGCACCCAAGCCCTTTCTGGGATCCTCCCTGCTGCGTACTGATACACTTTAGAATGTCATTTTCGCATCTGTCTAGAACAACAGCTTCAAATGATTTCAATACAGAAGAAGATAGGGTGATAGCGCGATAGTTCCCCTTGTTGCCCCCTTTATGCACTGTTATGATCAGTCCTTTCTTCATCTCGACTGGAACATAGCCTAGTCGTAGCATGTAAGTATATAAATTTGACAGAATGGGCGCCATTATGTCGGCACTTGTTTTGAAATGTTCATACACAGTATTGTCGCCATTTCCGGCCTTTCCTGTTGGTAGTGTGTGTATAAGCCTTTTTACTGAGTCAGCAGACGCGTACGCATTTGGGTCAGTTTTTATATGTTTGAAAGTTCTGTTAACAGTATTGCACACTTCCGTTTGCTATTCATCATCAAAATCCAGAGAGACCGACGGTGAGTAGAGTCTGTGAACGTATGTCCCCCATTGCATGGCTAGCGATTCGCGGCCTCTGTACACGACTCCGCCAAATCTAATCCCCACACCTGTGCAAGTCTTGCTTGAGCGTTTTCTGGCATTTACCTGTTTCCAGAATGCAACACTGTCTCGATCAGCATCTAGATCTGTTTTCCTATCAAGATTATCTAATACTGTTCTACAGTGTTTCTATGAGTCCTCCTGAACAAAGCTTTACTAGTCTTATACTTTACATTCTCAACCGACTCTCTATCTCTCGGCCTTCCAGAGCGCTTCCATTTTGCACGTAAATGTCTCATCTCTCTATGACATACTTTAAGCGTGTCATTCCAGTATGGTTTCAAATAAGTCACGTAACGTTTCTTTCGCAGTGTCAAGTTAATTCACTAATTTTTCGCAAATGGTTGAATATGAATCATTAATGTCACATTTGGTCAAATTCGAACAATTAATGTTTTTCAGATCTTGATCAATTTCAATGAGAGATTGATATCTTCTGATATCGTCTGCCTTACATTTAGCCCAATTCACCCATTCCACATGTTTAACACCATCACAATAATAATTGTCCATAAGAACGTTCACGTCAATGTAACAACTATTACTGTAGGATATGTCATATAATAAAGATCACAGGTGGTAAGCTATTGCTATGATACTAATTAGTGAAAACATAGTTTTTAATGACAAATCTCTTTACATAGACTTTGTGGTTAAAGTTTTTGTTCCAAAAATTCATAAACTATTCAAGGCTTCAATTAAAAGTTGTGTATTTTAACAAATGTATGCCCCTTCCACTATCCAAAATATGTACCAACTGAAATACTTTGAATAGTCGAGCGTGCTGTCCTCTGACAGCTCTTGTTTATCCAATCTTCACCAATCGTGCACAGTTTGTCTATGAACGTAAGACTACAGGTGAAGTCGAATATAAGCATGATCGGGCCAGAAACACCAGAGTTATTGCCCCTTGATTATTGAAAAAAAACATCAAGTTATCAATGATTGGCTTGCACAAACGATTTTTGATTCAATGTTGACCAAACTTACACAGTTTGCGCATGACCATAAAAATTGATTGATAAAATTTGATTTCCAACAGTTGCAAGACTTGCATGCAGTTATTTGTACATGCGACTTTGATGTGTTTAGGGCCTGCATTAACATCATTTATCATCATTGAAAAGAAAATTATCAAAGAAAAAGCAAAACTTTACCTTATAGCACAGCCATCGCAATTATCGCATTGCAGCTAGTTTTCCAAAACTGTTTGCGAAAAAGACATCAAAATCTACTGTTTATGCTTTTTCCAGAATTGTCAATGACTTAATGAAAAAGGGTCAGGTAAGAATATAGAGAAAAATGATTTGAGAACCATTAGCAAAAAAACGCACATCCACTACCCAACTCCTACTTTAGTTAGCCCATTGCACTAACCGATGTTTTAAATCAAAATTGATCCTACCCTCTCTGTGTTTTGTTCTGATACCTTAATTTTCAAACCTGTCACAACAGTATGGTCTTCATCTGTACCATTTCTCAGGTGAGCGCTTTGGGCCATCATGGCCCTCTTGTTTACTTTATATGACAACTGTCTGTCCATCTGTCTGTCAAACACTTCAGATAGTTATTTCCACAGAAACATTATAAAATCTAAAAAATTGTGTGCCAGCTTTAATGCTCCATTAATATAGTCATCATTTTACTATTGACCAGTAGATACTTCTCAATCAAGGATTGAGCTGACCAATTACGGGTTTATATTTTAGTGGTAAACAAAAGCACATGGTTGCATAATCCAATTGATTGCCTTAAAACGCTTGGACAAACAACCTTGGACAAATAGAAAGGCGGAGCGATAAATTTCTGTCTACTGGTTAATTACCCACAGCTGCTTTGTGTGAAACCAAGAAGAAAAATGCAGATAATGGGCTTGTTTTAACAGGTATGAACGTGTGCGTGTGTGTTGACCACATTTTAGCTCACTTAAGCAATAATTGCTTAAGGGTTAGCTATTGTGGTCAGTCAAGTTCAAAAATTAATTCAAACTACTTTTTGTCTGAAACTGCGTAGTGGATGCTACCCAAACATGGTAGGAATGTACCTGGGATGGTCATCTACCAAATTCTTTTAATAAATTAAAATATGTTGAAAACTCTAACAAATAAAAATACAACTTTCAATTTTGCCTGCCGCCAATTTTGGCAGCATTATGGCCCTTTGTCACCCCCCACACACTTCATGGGGGGGAGCAATGACAAAGGGCCATAATGGTGCCAATAGTTCATGATTGCACTTGTCAGGTGGACGTTCCTTAAATACATGCAATCGTACGTCCCGAAATATTGTGCACTGAACTGTATTAAAGGGACTTGTTCACAGATTAATGAATTGACAACCAGGATTGGCATAAAACCCGAGTTTTATAGTATTGACCGGCCCGGGCAGGTAATACTGGGAAAAAACGGGTTTTACAGGGTTTACTGGGCAATAGTGGGCAATACTGGGGAAAAAAGATATTGTACAATTATGTTTACATTACATACTAATAATAAAATTCTACATATAAACACATGTCTAATAAAAATTATATAATGTAAGTTACATTGTTTATTTCTATTTCATGTGGAAACATATTAATAATTTCTTTTCTTTTTCACAAAATTTAAGTTGGATTTTTCTTGTGTTATAAAATATGTTAGTTGATGTCATGTTGCATTAAGACACTCTTGCTGCTCCATGCTGTACATCAAATTAATGACACATTGTGATATCATTTATTACCCATTCACAATATGTACACCCTCTTAAACAAACACAAACATTGATTGAATTGACAGATCTATGCAAGTGGGGCCAGGCAAAGGCCCATCTCAATTAGGGACCTTTTCCAAACCATGAAAACATGCATTGATTGGCACCTTTAAGTGACTGATTCAGCTGTTAATTGTGCATCAGTATAAAAATAATTATAAGGGCCCAGCACATTTTTTGCGGGTGCCCTATAGTAATCACCCTGTCTGTCCATCCGTCTGTCCACATTTTTCATGTTTTTCTTTCATAACTTCAAAACCATTTCAGCTATTAATTTGAAACTTCATGGGTGGATAGATCTCATTAAAGAGAAGTGCAGTGCACAAGAACCATTATTCTGCACCTCATGGTTCTGGAGTTATTGCCCTTTGTTACTTTTTCATACTTCGTTTTTGCCTGGAGCATAACTCTTAGACAATAAGAGTTATTAACTTTAAACTTCATAAGTGGATAGATCTTATTGTGGAGAAGTGCAGTGCACAAGAACCGTTACTCTGCACTTCATAATTCTGGAGTTATTGCCCTTTGTTAATTTTTCTTTTTCATGTGGAGTCAACTTTTGGTTTCAGCTCTCTAACTTGAGAACGAATTGAAATATTTTAATGAAACTTCATCCATAGATAACTTATATCGAGACCTGGCTTGGGATTACATAGGGGGTGGATGGGGTCACTGTCAAGGTCATCGTTACAAAAAATAGAAAAACGGTTTCCGCTCAATTACTCGAGAACGAATTGAGCTATTGTAACTCAACTTCATACATAGATACCTTTTATCAAGACATCGCTTGGAATTGCATAGGGGGTGGATGGGATCCAGGTCAAGGTCACCATTACTAAAAATAGAAAAACGGTTCCTCACCTTCAAAGATGCTATCATTCGGGGCCCGCTGCCACTCCTGTGACAAAGCTCTAGTTCTGTATTGCTTCATCATTAACAATCCTGCTTTTAAAGTGAAAAAATGAAAGTAAGTAATGCAAATAGAAGATAAAAAGTGATTTGTCCAGTAATCCCTGGTATTGTCCAATATCAGATTATAATAATATTGAAAGGCTTGAATTATAATTCAGATATCGCCTCCCTAACTTTTATTGTTAACAAAAAAGAACAGTTCAATGCAAGAAATAAAGAAGGATGAATAAGTGTAGACATATTTCAATATCAAGCAGAATCATTTCATAAACAAAATAGAAAATATTTCATGATGAGCGTTGCCATCGAAAAATGCATGAATAAAACAGTGGATATGTGCCAGCACTTAAAAAATACTGTAACTGTATATGCATATATTGGATCTGCAAAACTAAACGAGTCATTTTCTTAATGACATAAGTTAACAGAGCATTTAGTTTTATAAAAACAAAGCTGCATATTAACTGAAGAAAAAATAATATTGCCCAGTATTGCCCACTTTCAGACTATTGACCGGGACAGGAAAAACCGGTAAAACCCGCTGGGAAAACCCGGGGGTTGGTGATTCATGCCAACCCTGTTGACAACTGTTTAGCGTTTTCTCATAGCTTCCCAAAATAAAGAAACAGTTGATAGAAGGAAGCAAAATAACACTTCGGACATAGAAATATAGTGTACATTCTGTTACGTTTATGAGAAACCATCATTTGAACTTGACAAAATTATAGAACGTATGTTATGCTAAATGATGGAATAATTTGTATTTTTTTCGTTAATTCCTTTAGAATTGTTGAGAACAAGTTGATCATTTACATAAAGTAAATAATGCAGTTTAAATATAGACGTCGGAATGGTCTTGTGGTTATGGCGATAACATTTTAATCCAGTGAGACCATTTTTTTCTCTTTTTTTATTATATTATGTGTAGGTGGTAAAGAAGCAAGGAATTTTGGCTGTGTCCAATTTTGACAGAATTATGATGCCCTTGGTCATTTTACCCACAGTAGAATTTGTACTTCACGAAATTTTGACTTATTTTAACATCTTTGATTATGCAATTAACTGTTAAACGGATTGGAAATGGGCATATACACTTTCGCTTGTCCGTCAGTCCTGTCTGTCGGATTTTTGTCATATATAACACAAACAAAATAGCTGCAAGAGTGATGCTACTTTATAAACATATTCATCAGAATGTCGAATTGTGAATTTGAGTCTTTTGTTATTTTTATCTTCAATGAATGTAGATCTGTCTATCTTTTCAGCAAGATATAGTTTATGAAATCTTAAATTCTAGAGGATTTCAATTGGCAATATCCAAATCTAATCTTTGTTATTATGTCAAAGACATGCCTTGATCTTTCCATCCGTGTTAAACAATGGTTGCCATTGCATCCAATCTTTAAAACTATGGTAAACGGGTAAAGGTTGTCATAAAGGGAATGTATAAATTGTACATTGTATTGACAATTACTAAATGGCCTTTATTCAGTTAATTTTGCAGTAAACAGGAATCATTGTCAAACATTATTGATTATATATCATAAATATATAGATATATGTTGCAAATTTATTACATGATCTCCTACCAAACCTTATTCAGTGAAGCAGTATGTGGCAAGTGGATTTTCAAAGTGGGATGTCCTGCTCACCATCTTTGCCAATTCATACCTCTTGCCACTCCGAAGGGCTATTCTGATATTGTGTATGTTGTATTTGCAATATGAACTTTAAAGTTGTGTCTTCTTGGTTTTGGTTTGCATGGGGGTAATGTGGGGGTAGCATAAGACTTTAACTGTTTTCAGCAAAATGAACATTTGTTGAATGGTATTCGGTTCTTTTCGGAGAATTAACTTGAGTAATATATGTTCCTTATATTTTGCATGTTTAGTGAGAAAACGTCATATTCCTTGTTCAATATTTGCAGATGCTAATGCTAAAGTCTTGAAGCTAATGGAAGAATTGAGAGAGAAACCAAAAAGGACAGTTGACAAACAGCAAGTATGTAGTATCAATGGGAACCTATTCATAGGAATACTGGTTTTTGAAATGAAAGCTGATTAGTGTAGTGTGTGTTCATTTATAACATTTCATATTCAAAGCATAAAAGGAACACACCAACATTTAGTACTGCATGTTTAATAGGCCTAACAGTATAGCGTATATCTACATAAAATACCACAAGTGTACAAAACAAGCACAAAATTGAATGAATTATGTTTGTTGCTTGAATTGTTCTATTTGAAAGTATGCAGCAATTTGTTTATGCCAATGATAAAATAACAATAAATTTGGTGCTAATGCTAATGACTGTGTACATTTCAGAGTTCTGGTAAAGCAGTGAAATGTATCACTGTAACTGTCGGATGGATGAATTGTTCCCATCGAGAACAAAAGTATAAGCATGTGAAAGCGACTAGACACCACCCCCTATCAGGCCCAAGACTAGACACCACCCCCTATCAGGCCCAAGACTAGACACCACCCCCTATCAGGCCCAAGACTAGACACCACCCCCTATCAGGCCCAAGACTAGTGAAGTTGAATTCTGCACTAACATTTGTTGATATTTTGGATCGCCTGAAGGAAATATTTTTTCCTAAAAAAAAAGTCCTCTAGGACATGAGAAGATATTCCAGTTCACCGTAGGAACTACTCGGGGGAAGCAATTCAGCCATCAATGACTCTCGGAGACTTCACAAGTGATTTATCAAAACCAAGGATCTATCTGCTGTCCAAACAGGTTATAACTATTCACTTGCATGCTGAAGTTTGATGAGAATATTACATTCGCAGAACTCTGTCTGTGTTTATCATTTAAGTTAATACATTTTAGACATACCCCATATGATTGTTTTTGGAATGCTGTATTTTTCTATGCCATGTTTTTTTCTGTCTAAACTAATAGGGACTGGTTCACATGTTTTATGCCCCAGGGATCTTCATGCAGGGGGCATATAGTGATTGCTCTGTCCATGAGTCTGTCTGTACATGGTTAACTACATTCATCTATCACCAAAAGCACTTACCTCAACACATTGTTACAGTTGTTGCTTATGATCATTAAGATCATTTCTAATCCACCCGTATTACCCAATCGCTCCTTTTCCATGACCTAAAAAGGCTAATTTAGTCTTATTATTACCCAAATAATTCAGTATAATAGTTTCTGTAATGTATATTTCAAAAGCCATGGCATAGTTGAATTTTGACCTTGACGACAGCACTTGAAGTCAGTGTTAAAAAACAATCTTAATTGCATTCTCATTAGAAAGCACATTGATGGGGAGCATCACTTTCACTGATATCTTAAAATTTGTTTTTTTTTATGAGGTTTAAATATCTTAATACATAAAAATATCTGTTTAAAGAAAGTATGAACTCATTCTACTACAGGAATCCCTGGTGACATTGAACACCGACAGCTCAGACTCGGACTTTGAGCTTCCTGATATATAGCTTTCCAGAAGAGGATGTACAAGGACTGCAGTATCAGCGCCAGCAAAAGACCTTCTTTTGGATGTACGTATTTATTTTAGCTGACATATGTAGAAGATGAGCAAACAGAATGGAAATACTGTACTAAATTGACATATTTTACACTCTAAAGACTGTTTAATTGCTCTTAACCTAACAAACATAAATAAAGCAAAACTTGGAGAAAGTAATATAAAACATAAGGATCACAAACATTCATGTACATTTTACACAACAGCATGTGAACATTTATAAGTATTAATTAACTCATATGCATATTGAAGTACATTTTTAAGTACAATTTTCAGACAAGTTGGACCGAATTCAAGGTGGAAGAATCAAAACCAGTGTAAAACGAACGTCACAAGGTAAACTGTTCACTTCTAACAGAATTACTTATATGTTAGTCAGGATTGATATAGTTATGCTGCACTCTCACAAATGAGAAAACAACAGTATCAATACAAATTATGTTCCCATAACTATTCTTGGCATAGCTAATTCTAGTGTCTAGAAAAATTGAGGCAAACACTTTATAATTGGTCAATAAACAGTATTAACTTACCATGTATATGGTATAAAGTAAAGTAACTAGCTTAGCTATCGTTCCAATCCTACCAACTTATGTTGTGTATTTCTCTATGCAATCCTTATTCAAAATAAATATGTTTAAACCAAAGTAAAATCTTAATAAAGTGTTTATGACACTCGATACCAAGGAAATGATAATCATGCTCGACTATTTCCGTCACAATTGCCAGTATTGTTTTTTAGCTCACCTGAGCACAAAGTGCTCATGGTGAGCTTTTGTGATCGCCCGTTGTCCGTCGTGCGTGCGTGCGTCGTCAACTTATCATTCAAACAACATCTCCTAAACCACTTGGCAGATTTTTACCAAACTTCACATGAATGATCATTAGGTGACCCTCTTTCAAAGTTGTTCAAATCGTTACGGTCCACTGCATATGTAGGTCACCAGAGCTAAAATAGATTTAACAAGTGTAAACTTTAAAACCTGCGTGGTCCAGAGGTTTCATATTTGGTATGTAACATCCTATAGTGGTCCACTACAAAGATTGTTCAAACAATGCCCCTGGGGTCAAAACGGGCCACGCCCCAGGGGTCACATAGTTTGTATAGAATATATAGGAAATTACTTTAAAAATCTTCTTCTCTGAAACCACAAGGACCAGAGGTTTCATATTTGGCATGTAACATCCTATAGTGGTCCTCTACAAAGATTGTTCAAACTATGCCCCTGGGGTCATAACTGGCCTCACCCCAGTGGTCACATGGTTTATATAGAATATATAGCAAGATGATTTTAAAAATCTCCTCCTCTAAAACCACATGGCCCACAGGTTTCATATTTGGTATGTAACATGCTATAGTGGTCCTCTACAAAGATTGTTCATATTATGCCCCTGCGGTCATAACTGGCCACGACCGCTGCATATGAAGGTCAAAAATAGATTTAAAAACTGAAAACTTTAAAAATGTTCTTCTCTGAAACCAAAAGGCTTGGAGCTTTCATATTTGATATTTGACATCTTCTAGTGGTCCTCTACAAATATTGTTCAAATGATGCCCCTGGGGTCAAAACTGGCCATGCCCCGGGGGTCACATGGTTTATATAGACTTGTATAGCTACATGACTTTTTAAATCTTTTTCTATGAAACTGCAAGGCCTAGAGGTTTCATATTTTGTATGTAACATTGTATAGTGGTCCTCTACAAAGATTGTTCAAATGATGCCCCTGGGTCAAAACTGGCCTTGCCCCGGGGGTCACATGATTTATAAAGATTTATAACAAAATGAATTTAAAAATCTTCTCAGAAACCGCAAGGCCCAGAGGTTTCTTATTTGGTATGTTACATCATATAGTAGTCGTTTACAAAGATTGTTTAAATTATGCATCTGAGGTCAAAACTGGTCACCCTTCGGGGGTCACATGGTTTATATCAACTTAAATAGCAAAATGTCTTTAAAAATCTTCTCTGAAACTGCAAGGCCTAGAGGTTTCATATTTGGTATGTAACAGCCGTATAGTGGTCCTTTACAAATATTGTTTAAATTATGCCCCAGGGGTCAAATCTGGTCACGCTCCGGGGGTCACATAGACTTTATATAGACTTAAATAGCAAAATGACTTTAAAAATCTTCTCCTCTGAAACGGCAATGCCCACAGCTTTCCTATATTTGGTACTAACATTGCATAGTGGTCCGCTCCAAAGATGGTTCAAATTATGCCCCTGGGGTCAAATCTGGCCAGACCCTGAGGGGTCACATGCTTTTTGTAGACTTAAATAGCAAAGTTACTTTTAAAATCTTTACCTGAAACCGCAAGTCTCAGAGGTTTGTTTAAGATTGTTCATATGATGTCCCTGAGATAAAAATAAGCCACGCCTCGGGGATGCAAATTCCAATTGGGTCACAAAGTCTCAGGTGAGCGTCCTAGGGCCCTCTTGTTTAGCTCACCTGAGCACTTTTCTCTGTGAGCTATTGGTATACTCCCTTGGGCTGTCCAGTATCATCTATAGTGGGCCCTTTTCAAACTAGGAACAGCAGAGTTATTGCTCCTTTTTCATGAGAAAGAGTACAAAATGTGTAACATACAGACTTCATTTTTCATCTGAACTTGACCAAACTTGCACAGGGTGTGTATGACCAGAAGACTTCCAAATAGTACAAAAATGATTGGGGTATTGCTCCTGTTTGTGAAAAAATGGGCAATGTAGATTATACATAAAATTTAACCAAATATTTTGGTTATTAGATGGCGAATGTCGTTTGGCCTGCAAGTGGGCAGGCTTTGGGCATAATGGCGTAATTGTGGTCAATTCAAAAGTAGTGCCTAGTATTAAAGAGTTCCTCGTCTCTTCTGGCATAAAAGCCATTTAGGAATCTCAGACCTGCCATATCTAATATCCTATGCATGTCTGCAACATGTTGGTGCATTTCATTTGAAGCTAACTTGAAAGGTGACCTTTTGGGGTGTGTTTACTGTGGTGTGGGGCTTTTGTTGAAATATGACTGCAGAAACCCTGTTTTCTGCCGGTGCCTGCATTCAAGTGAGGGGCATTTTCTTAGAAGTAACATCTTTAAAGTGATACCAGGCTTGCACCATCTGAAATAAAGGAAATGTTAGAAAAATGCTTGGAGAGTTTGCCGTTTTATAATGGGACCCTATGAGAATTTGAATTACTGGTATCTAACCTGTAAGAAAACCAGGGACCGGCCTTTTAGGGTCCACTCATACATAAAATCCCTATGTAACTGTGTTATTTTATTGCGTTTATTACTTTTCACAGGAATAAATGTGAATAATATCATAACTGACACGTTATCTACGATTTATAAAGCGAAACCTGTGTTTTTGAGTAAAAGTACAATAAAAAAGTATGGAAACTCGCCTTTTGCAGCTCACAGCACACCGAATCATGTTATACGCAAATATTACACGTTTTATACCTTATTACTGTCCATTGCATTAAACTAAGTCTAAATAAACTGGTATTTTGACTGGTTTTTGTGATTTAGGTGCGAATTTGAGTTCACGCTCCCCATACAATCCAAGTACTGAAACGCAAGCCAGATGGCTTATCATGTGTCATACTCAAATGCGTTTTTGGGGGCATTTGTACTTATCGGATGGACCTGAGATTTTGCATGTGTCGTACAAGTAGGTTAATAATGATATAGAAGAGTTTTTTCCATGATAGCAAAATTTTGAGTTTTCTTTAAGGTTAGATACCAGTAAATCATTGTGTATCCCTCCGTGGTCCATTCAAAAGTAGTGCCTATTACTAAAGAGTTCCTCTTCTCTTCTGGCATAAAAGCCATTTAGGAATCTCAGACCTGCCTTTTGTGGTTATATCTAATATCCTATGCATGTCTGCAACATTTTTGTGCATTTCATTTGAGGCTAACTTGAAAGGTGAACTTTTGGGGTGTGTTTACTGTGGTGTGGGGCTTTTGTTGAAATATGACTGCCGAAAGCCTGTTTTCTACCAGTGCCTGCATTCAAGTGAGATGCATTTTCTTAGAAGTAACATTACATATCTTTTTTATTGCAAAATTTGGAAGAGGACAGATTGATCTTTAAATGGATACCAGGCTTGCACATTCTGAAATAAAGGAAATGTTAGAAAAATGCTTGGAAAGTTTGCCGTTTTATAATGAGACTCTATGGGCATTGGAATTACTGGTATCTTACCTCATATTACTGTATATCTAGAGTTATGGCCCTTTGATTATTTCTTCTCCAGGGAATATACATGGACCAGTCCTTGTGAATGTAACTCCGCCAGTATCTACTGATTTTCTTGAAACTTGTCTTCATTGTTGATGATAATGTGTTGTTGTATGTAAAGATGGTGTTTACTCTCTCAACTGAAGGAAGTTATTACTCTTTGATAAATCTCTATGGGATACATGTGGAAAATTCCTTGTGAATGCACATTTTTATTTCCTTGCATTACTTTAAAAAGAACTGGCTAGCCCCTACCTTAAAATATTTTGTGACTTGATGGTGTAAAGCATGTAATTATGGAAGTCTAAAACATCTACGTATGGAGGTTTTCTAGAAGAAAAAAAACAACTGTTAATTGTACCTGAGCGCTTTATGCTTAAAATTTCCATGATATGTATTTCTCACATTAGAGTTTTCAGAGTAGTTACATAAAGGCTGTTACTTTATTGTTTCCTTGTCTGCTTTTCTTGTAGCTGTCAGTCAGCCAGTATGAAGCAAAGTCTACCCATCATGTTGTGTCACAAGGTCCCAGTCACCAGGTATTTGAAACTGTTAGCAATAGCAAAAACAACAAAAACAGAACAATTATGTTTTTTGTTAAAGATGTATGTTCAGCCCGCACAGCAAAAACTGAATTATTGCACTATTCCAATTGGCAGTGATGATGTAGTGGATGTCTGAAATCTAGAAAGAGCGTAATTTATTTAAAAGCCATATCGTAATGTACTGTGAATCAGTAGCTGGCATATATATAATATATATATGTAATTATGCCCCCCTTTGAAGAAGTGGGGGTATCTTGCTTTGCACCTGTCGGTCGGTTGGTAGGTCGGTGGGTCGGATTTCGTTTCCGCACGTTATCTAGAAAACGCTTTGACCTATGATCATGAAAGTTGGTATACTGGTTACATGGGAGGAAAGGAAGAAGCCTATACATTTTGAGGTCAACAGGTCAAAGGTCAAGGTCACCATTGCTAAAAATAGAAAAACCGTTTCCGCTTAATAACTTGAGAACGCATCAAGATATTTTAACGAAACTTCATACATAGATATCTTATATTAAGACCACTCTTGGGATTGCATATGTGGTGGGTGGGGTCAAGGTCACTGTTACTCAAAATAGAAAAATGGTTTCCGCTCAATAACTTGAGAACACATTGAGATATTTTAATGAAACTTCATACATAGATACCTTATATTGAGACCTCTCTTGGGATTTCATATGGGGTGGGTGGGGTCAAGGTCACTATTACTGAAAATAGAAAAACGGTTTCCACTCAATAACTTGAAAACGCATAGAGATATTTTAATGAAACTTCATACATAGATACCATATATATCGAGACCTTGCTTGGGATTGCATATAAAAAAAATTCTTAACAATTGCACTTATTCACAACTTGGCTGCAAGTCGGGGGGCATACGTGTTTTACAAACATCTCTTGTTACCTTTCAGTTCCGTTTTTGGAGAGAGCTCTAATAACTTCTTGTAACTTTCAGCCCAATCCAAGCTATCCACTTGTTAAGATATATCATGTCAGTTTTGTGAATAAATATGTTTACAGTTCCATCTGTCCTCTGCACAAATTTTAATAAACTAATGGTATATTTTGCCACTTTTACACTCTCCTTTCGAATTTGTGCCAACCTCTGTTTGCATTTTCCATCTTCACAAATATTAGCAACAAGTTAGTCAAAAAAACTTTCACAAATTATTGTCCGACGATTTAACACATAAGTTCAAAAACAACATACAATAAGATAATTTACTGATGTCCAATGCACTGATCAGAACTGCTCTAGGTATGTATGGTTTTTATTAGGAAAGTTTGAAAATAAAATAGAATCTGTAATGAAAACTTCTGTTTGAGGCCATCTTAAATGACATGTCCGGGAATATTTTGTAAGGGCTAGTATTTTTGTGTGTGTACATTTTGGGCCCAAAAGGTGTTGTCAGGTAAGTCATATTTGACACGCATACCAATATACAACTTGGTCCCCTTTCACCTCTCAAGTCTCTAGACAGAGAAACCGATTACCGGTGACTGGTATTTGACCGGAAGTTGAGCTACTAAAGGTAATTATTTGTAATTTTACATTTTCGCAGTGCTAAAAGTATTTGTCAATTGAAATAATGAATCGTATTAATTCAAAAAATCAATCCGTAATGGCAATTGTCCAATCTACGAGTTTACGTCATGTATCGTTAAGTTAATCGTATACGCATTATCAATTAGACCCTGATGTCACCACTTTGGTCTGTTTAAGAATCAGGTTCAAGAATCAAGCTGACAATCATTAGTACAGTAATCGCTTGAATCAAATCGCTTAGAAACGTGTGTCATCAATTAATCGAGAACAGTAATCAATTTAAATCAGATCGATTAGAAATGCATGTGAGCAATAAATCGAGCACAGTCAGAGTGATAATAACAGAAAACTGTGGGTGCCCTTTTCGCAGACATAGGGCCGATAAAAGTGGTCAAGAGGCAATTAAGATCGTTATCGATTAGGGCGAGTGGCGGCTTTGCCTTTG
This sequence comes from Congeria kusceri, assembly GCA_027627225.1. Lineage (NCBI taxonomy): Eukaryota > Metazoa > Mollusca > Bivalvia > Myida > Dreissenidae > Congeria > Congeria kusceri. Next base: position 81,569,295 of record CM051024.1, read on the forward strand.
AAAAGGGCAAAGTGGCGGTTGAAAAAAGAGGCATGGCGCCGCGCAGCGCAAAAAGGCCTGGATAAAACACTACAGAGGTTTGAGATGCTGCGACTGTAGAGTGCTATTGTAAATGATGCTACCATTTACATGTTGGCCCCTGCTATATTCATTTTTTTTATGATTTCAGGATATGTCTACACCTGTATCATCAGTGCCAGGCTCAGCACAGTTTGTCAATGCTGGAACACCGTCTGTAAGTGTACAGTGCACACATCCAATGTATAAGTATTGTATCAGGGTTTTTTTCAGATGCACTACAAAAACCTATTCTTTTATATATTCTGAAAACTTTTATTTTTAGCTCACCAGAGCAAGAAGAGCTCAAGCACGAGCATTTGTTGTCAGTTGTTGTCCATCATCCGTCGTCATCTGTCATCAACAATTTACTTTAAAAATGTTCTCCTCAGAAACAGCTAGTTACTAAACTTGGTATATGAATGTTCTGGGGGTGGTCCTTTAGGAAAATACTTCAAATTATTTTGATTTGTTCAATAACATTATGTCTGCCAAGGGGCAGGGCATTTTTTCCTTATCAAAAACTTAGAAAATCTGATTTCTTTGCTAGTACCCGCTGAAATAAATTCACAGTAATGTTCCTTTGGTGTTCTCTACCAAAGTTGCTCAAATGGTTCGAGTCTGTAAAAAAAGGCTGTGTCCTTAGTTCAAAGGTTGAGATTACACTTGGCAAAATGTCACATGGGCACACATGGGCATAATAAAGCTTTCCCGGACTGGAATTGCATCATGCATCAGGGCATGTTTAAAAATAATTTGTCACAAAGATTCACATGCCAGTTTTCCTTTTAACAATAAATATTATAACAATATTGAAAACTTTAAAAATCGTGCACAGGAATGCTCCTTTGGTGACCAAATTATTTATTCCCATTATATTTAAAAACAAAAATGGTCTCCTGAGGGTAATGGTTTTCCTTATATTATATAACCACTAGCTGAATTTTGAAATAATTTCACAAGAATGTTTCATGAATGACTGTCTACCGAATTATTTAAAATTATTTGGGTACACTAAACGTGGCTGTCAATGGTCCATCGTTGACGTCAGTGGTCAACTTTACATCACCTCTAAACATGCTTTAAAAGTTTTACAAACCATTATGAACTCAGGTGAGCGACCCAGGGATGTTTTGGTGCTCTTGTTTTGTATTTGACCAGAACAGATCTTCTCTGTCAATATCCCGGACATGTTAATTAATATATGTGGCAACATTTCTTTCTGATTAAGCCCAAACGATACTGATTCTGTCAAGAATATTTGCAGCTATAAAATATATGCCACTTCGCTAATAGTTTGTTTAGGTATCTTTATTTGCCTGTCAAACAGTGATGTTATAACAGAATATATGAAACAAGTTCAATGGACAATGATATACTTTCAGTTTTTATTTTTGTAAACCTTTCTCTGTGATGTCCAATCACTTTTTAGGGTTTTGCGAGTACCTTTTAGGCTTATTGATGATTACTTTAATATTCACAGATTGCTTTTAACCTGGAATCAGCATTTTGCTGCATATGCATGGAGCGACAGAGGACCGCTTTCCTAATTCCATGCGGGCACACATACTGCACAGTATGTGCTGTAGCCCAGGAAGGAGATCCAACATTAATGCGGTGTTCTGTGTGCAGGGCAACAATCTCCGGAATTGGAAACATCAGAGCATGAGAAAATGTGACGACAGCCTGAAGCCTGACACACACATTATGTTCTTTAGTTGATGACTCACTTTTATATTGTTTAGTTAAAGATTTTTGCCCGGCCATGTGCCAACCATATTATGATTCATGCAATATTGGTAATACAACATGATTTATTTTTTTTATAAGAGCCTTACATTTATCATTGTTTTTTAGCTTTTCTTTTTTTTATGATCCGAAATTGGGGAGCATTTAGTTGCCGCTTTGTCCGTCCAAATTCTAATTCAGTTTTACCAGTCAATCTTTCTGCACATCTGTTCTTCCGGTACTTTGTTTCCATGCAAGATCCTAGGAACTAATAACTTGAGTTCACTTAAACTTTATATGCAGCATTCTACCAAAAGGACATGTGCATTATATCAGGTCATTCTGGTCCGATGATTTTGCATGGAGTTATTGCCCTTTGATTATAACTTGGCCAGGAATGTTGGAATTTCAAAATAACTTGGTAGAAATGTTTGCTGCAATGAGCTAGTGCGATACACCAACAATGAAAGCTGTAGGCCTCACTTAAAGGTAAAAGACTGTGTTGATGGTATGAATTAGATCCATAGGTTAACGGTCAAAGCCCGCATAAGAGGCCAACGCTTTATCAGGGAGCATTTATTGGTGCTACCCATATTCTTGTTTCGAAAAATACTAGCTATTGTCATCACTTTTGTGTAAAGTTTATCATTTCAGTGCTAGCACACCTGAGCACAAAGTGGACAGTTTCAGTAAAGGCTTAATTGAAAACTAAAAATCTTATTGTTTAAAACCACACGGTGTATTTCGAAATGATGTCACTGAGGTTTATTGGATGACGCGCTAAAAAGTCTCATCAAATCATTTAAAGATGTTAAAACATTTGGCTGGCAGTTGACGGAGCATAACATGTTCCTTTGGTAACACTATATTAAATTTTTGGGCATTATTTGATTTGTTAAAACATGCTGTTAGTGTTGGATCATTGTCAACATATAATTTCAAACATCTGTGAATATGCTATGCATTTTTTACGAGCCATCATGATGTCTTAAACTAGCGTTAGCAACCCAGGGCCATCTTGGCTTTCTTGTTATTCATTCAACTCCCTTGGAACTCTTGTTGTCAAAATATGCTCTTTCTGAATATATGGTGTTTATAAAGTGCTGTCTTATAACACAATTTAAATTTTAACTTAACGAACTGGGCCTATATACACAATGCTCCTCAGTGAAAACTTCTTAATTTCTTAAATTCATAAAATTTCTTAAGTCTGTGGCTGGTTTATATCAAGTTTTTAATTTTGTCTTTCGTGGTTTTAAACTGTTTAAACTGGTAAAGAACCAACACGTGCTTCTTGCTTTTCCAAATTTCAGATATTGATCCTCATAAGAATTTTGTTTTTGAAAATTTCCCTTAAAAAATAACATAAGATGTTGTGGATACGGCCCCAGTCCCACGAGGTGTTGTGTCACTGTTACAGTTACAGTAAATATTTTAGCTGTAGTTTGTATGTTTTAAGTAATTCACTGCATGTACATGTAGTAAATGTTTTGCATTGTTATAGTTGCATGGAACAAGCGAGTTTGTGATACATATTTCATTTCCTACTACCCCCCACATTCGTGTCTATGTCTGATCTTGTTTATAGTTTCTATTTAAATGTCCTGTAACTTCAAAACTAGATAAGTTATTCACGTGAAACTTGGAATATACCTTTGTCCTCAACTCATGCATCAGGTGCAACATACCCCATAACACTTTGTATTTTGATAGAGTTATGCCTTATTTTTACATATATTTTCTGGTTAAAGTTTATATTTAAAAGTTGTGTAACTTGAATAATACATGTTGTTCATTTGAAATTTGGAATGTATGTTTGTCATCAAATCAAACATCAACAATCTGCATTCCCCATAACTCTATTTTGCATTTTGACCAATTATGCCCCTTTTTCACATGGATTTAAAGTTAAGAGTTTATATTCAAAAGTATTACAACTTCTCAAACTACACAATTTTTTTACATAAAACTTAGAATGTACCTTTGTCATCAAGTGCAACATTCACCAGTTGTGTATATTAACATAGTTTAGCCTCTTTTTCACTTTTGGGTTAAAGGTTTTATTATTTATTTTATTTAAAACTTCATATATATAAATATACCTTTGCCAACTCGAGCTCAGGTGCAACATTCCTCCAAACACGGTTTGTATTTTGGCATAATTATGTCCTTTTGCACATATATTTTTAGATTTAAGTTTTCAATCAATAAGTTTATAGCTTCAAAAGTTGATAGGTTACTGTGTTAAGTGAATTAAGTAATTCACCGCATTGGTAAAATGTTTTGCAGTACAATTATTGTGTCATTGATAGGTGCAGCTTGTGATACATTGGATGGTAAAGGTTAAAAATAAATTTACTACAAATAGCGTGTTGTTGTCATTTAAGCATGATAATGTAAAATGATATACAAAGTATTTGCCTTATTCAAACACATTTGAAGAGGACTTGTACGAGTGTGTATGGAAATTATATTACAAAGCCATATATTAATTATAATGATGTCAGTGTATTTCTAAATTAATTATATCATACATGTTAAGAAAAATATGTTTTCATAAATGCGAACAAAGAAACATTTAAAACTGGAATACTATTTCGCTGCGCAGCGATTTATTAACCATGTGTATTTACAGCGTCTAGTCAGATCGATAGTTATTGCATGCGCAGTGCTTACTTTCTCATTGAAAACCAAATGATGTCGTTGCTGTAGTATAAACGGATCTGCATAAACAAAAATATATATTTGCATTTTTCGATAAAAGAAAGTTTTTGTCGATGTTGACGTTTTCTTTATTTTATATGAGAGGGTGTTTTGTTAGTGGGTAACGCAAAATACCTCCCTCTTTAAATGTCCATTCAGTTGAACATAATTGAAGCTTTATTTTAATTTCAATAAAATATTACGTCTTTCGATGTTCGACAAATGCAATTAATAAATTACAGCTATATTCTGTGTGTGAATGTCATTGTTCATAACATTTGCATTCGTTGTCAAGAAAATTCTACAACAAATTATTTGTACGGTTTTCTAGGCTTTGACCTGGCGGTAATCAACACAACCGTTGAAATATTTCACATTGTATTTTTTGTTTGAAGGTTTGTGTAAACGCAATCTTTGTATGGAATATAAAAAAAAAATTATTGCATTAAGCAAATGCATAACTGGACAGCAGTTAGAGTATACCTGTAGTTGTCAACATTTTGCTTTACTCGGTAAATATTGTGTGTGCCGCGCTGACAGACGGAACGTAGCGATGTCGGTTATACAACCAAACAAATAACAAATTTATCACTGTTAAATATTTTAACAGAAAATACGATTCGTGAATAACCACAGGCCCCAAAATATGTAACTGATTTATTCTTCATTCCAAAAGATTACCTAAAAGCTATTATGGATTACGGGCCTCCTAGAATGGTTCAGCTCACAAACAATAACCAGACACGTGTGAATTTATTTACATACATTTCGCGCTCGAATTGTTTCAATGTTTATATTTGGTTAATCCGTTTGCACGTGTCATGTGCTTACGACACCATTACAATATTTTCTGTGGGGTACTCTCATCGAATTTACTCGAACCGAGTACCGAAACTTATTCATGTACAGTCATTGAAGGAATTCCGAATCACTGGTAGTTCCGGAATACACGTAATTGATTCGGAACTACCGTAATCAGCGCATACTGATCGGCACAATACTTTACAAAATATTTAATGCTACCAACTGTTCCAAACATGCATATTGACGCTAAGGTATTTGTCTCTCAAAATATATAAAGGTTTACAGGATTGCAAGTACAGTTTAAAAGAAGACAGCGATTTGTGTCATTAGTGACCCGGAACTACCCAATTGATAGTACATTGTATATGCATCGTAACGGTGTTGTTATATGCATATTGGAAAGGTCATTAAGGTTAATGCGAGCTTTTTAACACAATAGACGTCGGCTTCTAGTGGTATTTACACTACATATACCACCAGCTGGTCATAATGATTTTAGTGGTCTTGCACTTTCACTTACTTCTGCGCTTTAGTTACTCACAACTGTTACAGTATTAATAGTGCAAAACACTTACGTATACACATGTATACGTTTTGGGACATAAAAGTGCATCTAGATTTGGTAAACGCGTCGTTTGTTGAAATCTTACAAGTAAGGATTTATTACATGTATTTGCTGATCAATTGTGACAAACATATTAGAAAACATTAATTAACAGTTCATCAACTACATGAACCATGTGTATTCCTATAAATATCAGGTCGATATAAACATCGGTATTGCAATTCGTGCATGCATCAATTATTTTAATTAAAGCCACAGAACCCTCAGAGCACTAGTATACACCACAGAGCTACCAAGTACAAGGTTTTCTTTCTTGATCTCATTAAAAAGAGAACATTATAACCTTCCAAACAATGGCTCATAGATTAAACAATCAAGTGTGTACTCAAAAGTTCAGATACAGAAAACACGCACACAGTTAACACGGTGTTCATTAAATCTAACAGATTTCAAATACATGTAACATTGTAAACAACATTCAAAGTACGCCCGACTGCCAAGTTAAACATTATCAAGTACTTAACTATAAGTAAATAAAAACACTGGCAGTTAGGTTATGAATTTAAAGAGTCAAGCGCTTCCGTTACCGTAATGAACAGTTCTATAGCACTGTCAATAGTGTTTGGTTGTGGGACGTCCGCCCTTGGAATTCCGCTCAGTTCTTCTAATATCTGCACAAATTCTTTTCGACATTCAAATTCAGGTTTGGGGATAGTGTAAATATCTCGTATGCGATCAACTGTTTCCATATCACATGGCAGTTGAAATGAATGATCACGAGCATCGACTGTGCTTAGTTGATAATACAATACGTTAGGAATGCCACTTGGCGTTTCACAATGCCTTTGTCTTCGAATTCTATGTTGGCTCCAAATAAAGACAAATGTATCCAGATCACGCTTATTATTTGGAGAAAACAGTATCTGACATATTCTAGATGGACAGGATCATCGATATGTAATTTTCCTACATCTGTCAAATCTTTTAACAAGTTTCTCCAGAATGAAGTAAAATTGTTCTTTAAATTAACCCAAAATCTCTCTATTCGTTGATTTCCAGTGGACCTTCCAGATATGTAACTATTCACTGCAGACATATTATCACCACTGTTAAATCTAAATACGACTTGCATGTTTCTGATCAGAACATTTTCTGTTCCAGCATCTCCTCGAATCAACCTGGGGCAACGTCCTATTTTTTTCACAAAATCAAGATAAAAACGAGCAACAATCCTTGGGTCATTATTGGTATAGCTGGCTTCGAGCCAAAGTACACACCTGGAGAAGCCATCAATTGCAGCATGAATACCTATTCCGAATGGTTTCAATTTATCATAGCCGTCGATATGAATTAAATAGATCGGACCCTGGTTGATGTAAGTCCTGCGCCTTAACCTATTCTGTGACCTAAGTTGCACACCTTCTGGGTCTAAAATCCCAATGATACGCCTGACCATCTCTTGCGTCGCACGAGTATTGGTAGTCAAATTAAGAACTCACCATAACGTTGTGTAACCTGAATAAGAATATCTTCGTTGATAAATATCCAGCAGTGAACGTACAACATCCGGTACAGGTCATGAATTTCTGTACCTCTTCAACCTCAAACGCTTTACGATACGTTTCATTTGATGAAGACTAACAACTATCTTATGCACAAAGAGTAAGAAACCGCATATTTCTTTCCAGGTATGCCCTTGGTTGAGAAGTATCGAATCAGTTCGTCTCTTTCTCCCTGAGGAATCATTGTAGACACTTGGGGGAAGTGTAACCAATATAATACAAAGGCCAAACTGAAAAAAATGCATAATTATGAATGTGCAACTGCGCTTAATATCATGCAGGCAATCAGTATAACGTTTTATAAATACATTTAAAAGCTGCACTTTCCCCAATTTGGGTAATATTCAAAGTAGGATTTCGTGTAAATGAAGCAAAGCCTTAACCGCCTCCACACATTTACCAGTTACCGGTACAACATGGAAAAACAAATTAATTCATAGTTCATAATAACAAGCGTTCAAACCAATGACTTAAACTAACACAATGTTTAACGTGTGTTTTCAATACTCGCCACGAGACTAAAAAAACATTCTGATTTAGTGAATATTTTCATAATAAAAACTCATGACTAGACAATCTATGTTTCCTTATCTGAGATCGCACTGCTTTGTTGCATTTTGCTGATTTACGTCAAAACCACCTTAACCATTTTGCTAGCAAGTTTGCTAAGTGTTCCAGGTATTGCTTTGGCGAAATATCACGTCAAAGCAGAATTAAACCAATGTTCAGTAAAAACCGATAGTTTAGAAAATTCAATTTAAAAAAATCAAATAAAAATACTCTGATTTTCTGATACCTGCACTCGAGTAATTTCAGTCTGTTATACGATTTAACAAAATATGATCAACACAATAATTTTAATAAAGTAAAACGAATAACTCACCGGAGGTGCACACTGCTGGCTTCTTTGAAAATCGGAAGGTTTTCAAATAATTATTTGCAAATGTTAGAGATCAGTATGCATTACATTATGTTTGAATGCTAAGTTAACTTAGACAGGAGGGAATGATGAATAACGCTTTACCTTTATCATATCGACATGACGCCAATAGTCTGGTAGTTTAGATGCGCAACGGTATATTGGCATGTCCTAAAAATAAATATTACGACTTGCATTATGTTGCACATACGCGATTAATATAGCATGTTGTCAAAAAATGAGTAGTCATACTGTGTTATCAATGCGGCAAGAGGTCATAACGTTTTCTTACTTCCCGTATAGTAATGCGTCATTACGACAAATAGAAACTCGACCTTATTTACATTAACTAAACATTCGGGTGCCCAATTAACCGTTTAAAATTCTCACCGCCTCTCGGCGACTTTTTTATTATCGTACACGTGTCGAGGAATCACATCAAACACTCAAACACATTCCGTTGCCGTAGCGCTTCACCGTATGTTATCTTTCTACGACATAAAACGAGTTTGCTGCGAGTTTGAGAGACTTGCCTACGACATCAGCTCGTCCGTTTCTCGTAAAATGTCGTCATAAAGTCGTGCTAATGTCCTCACAAGTCTTACAGGGTTTCTCTCCTGATGATGTCTCTGGAGTTTCATTATTCCTATATTTTTTTTTTTAATTTAATTTTATTTAATACTACACCAGTTTGACTTGTGCTGTGTGGATGCAGTAGAACGTATCCCCGAACATATCTTCAATGTTGTCATATTTCAGTCTTCAGAGGCTGTTAGCAGTAGAGTTAATTCTTGTTATGTAAGTGAAACCTGTTACAGACCTTTCTTGTACTTAGATTCTTACCCATTCTTGTGTAAGTACAATTCTAACTTGATAGTTTATCATTTGTGAATTCTTCAAGATATGTTGAGTACTTACAGACCATTGTTTTCATAAAGCCTTAATATGTTTAAGACAATTTTAGGCAATGTATATTAATGTAACTACAGGACTGTGGTTTCGAACCAACTTCTCTGTATGGATAGACTTGTTACTAAAAATCTTAGAGTTCTCGTTTCACCTTTAAGGATTCCGATTACACGTAGTATTCAATTACCGAATGATTATAGACAATTACTTTATTCTAAGCCTAGTATTAAAATTAATATGCTTCGTACACCATATGTTGGTATATCTAAATCCTTAGCTCCTGTAAATCATACTAATTCAGAGTGTAATCGATATCCTACTATTAACAAGTGCAACTCCAGGAAGTGTATATGTTGTAAAGTTTTAAACAATAAATCGTGTGCAATATCATCAGTTAATAACCGCAAATTCCCCTTTAAAATAAAAAGTAATGTTTCATGAAAGTCTATGCACGTTTGTTATGTTATTACCTGAAATGAACCCTTTTGTGAGGCTCAATACGTTGGTCAGACTGGTCGGTCGCTTAAAGCTCGTTTTAGAGAACACTTATATAAAATTAAAAACAACAACAAATTTAACAATTCTATTTACCAACATTTTCAAACTTCTGGACATTCTATTACAAATATTTTCATTCAACTTGTTGAACAGTTAGCTTTGACAATTCAACGAATGGTAAATATCAAGTCAAAGCAAGATGTATTGCAGATCTTGAATGGATCAAACGTTTACAGAAACCTTACCCTTAAGGCTTAAATGATAATATTTTAAATATTGGTAATATTTCTAAGATAGTTCTATTAATGCATTTTCCTTATTTAATAAATGCATTAGAAATAAACGATCACATGGTGAACGTACAAATGGCAATATACGTCGTAAATCTAAACGAATACTTTCTTCAAATGATTGCTTCAGTATATTTCAAAATCATCTGTTATTTCGAAAATTGAAAAGAGTAATAATACAGCATCGCACTTCAGTACATATGATTTCTCAACTTTATACACCTAGCTACCGCACAATCTTATTAAAGATAAAATTGTAACGCTCATTGAAAAAACTGTTGCAAGTGCAAAATGTACCTACTTAGCTGTAAATAACAAAACAGCATTCTTCACTAATGAAGTATTCGATAATATGTTATTTGGACTTAGATTTATGTTCTGCTCCCAATTTTCTTTTAGACAATTTATTTGTTAAATTCAATAGTAAAATATTGAAGCAAATTATGGTGGTTCCTATGGGCAGTAATTGTGTACCACTTATAGCAGATTTAATTTTATTCTGTTATGAAAGGGATTTTACGCTTAGTTTGTCTAAAGAAAGACAGTTAAGTTTAATTCAAAGCTTTAACAAAACTAGTAGATATATTGATGACGTGTTAAATATAGATAACTATCATTTTGAAAAATATATCCAAATGATATACCCCAAGGAACTTACAATAAATAAATCCAGTTCTTCGAGTACTGATGCTGCATTTCTAGATTTACGTCTAACGATTAGTAACAACAACGTGCAAACTAGTCTGTATGACATACGTGATGATTTCAATCTTGATATTGTTAATTTCCCTTTCTTAGATGGTAATATTCCTAAGAGTCCTTCGTATGGCAGTCATATTTTACAGTTAGTTCGTTATGCAAGAGCCTGTTCATGAGTAAATGATTTCAACAAACGTAACCTTTCTCTAACTAAAAAATTATTAAAAACAATAATTTTTGTTTCATGAACTACGCAAAATGTTTTTTCAAATACTTCAGTTTGGTTTCTAGATATAATGTTTCCTTAAAAACTTTATTGGTTAATGGAATGTCTCACCCATCATTTTATAGTGATGTTTTAAAACGGTTACGTAAGTGTAAATATAAAAAATTGGATGCTAAAATCGTTATTTATAAACTGATACAGTCTTATCAATCAAAGGGGTATACTTTGTCGATACTCAGTAACACCTGTCTATTAGTTTTTGATAGAGAATTTCTTTCCCATAAACTCACTCCTAGTCTGACAATAATAAGAAACACACTTGTCAATTCAAGAAATTCAAATTGTTATTTGTATTAAAGCACTTGGGCGAATTTGCTGAGTACATGTACCCACAGTAATACTTAACATATTGGCCAATCAATGAATACTTACATTTTATAAAAATGCATGTAACAAATGACGTCTGTATATTCAAACTACAAAATCATACATTGTTCCAATCCATTATTGTTTTTCAAACCGGTCTTGTCGACCGCCCAAAGCTGAATGACTTACAATCAGTTAATTACCCGTGCTAGGTACAGTAACTACGCCACCTAGCGGACTAGACGTTATGTAAAGGGAAATTAATTTCTTTTAATTCGTGAACTCAAACTAAGAAAATTATATTTCCCATAAACTCACTCATTGTATGACAATAATAAGACACACATTTTTCAATTCAAGAAATTCAAATTGTTGGTATTTGTAATAAGCTTCTTCTTTTTATTTTCTGAGATTTCAATATGTCTCACTATGCTGTCTGTATCATGATTGCTATTATTGTATTATGCATTTATGCACTTTTCTCAGTCCTGTCCAGCACATTTATAGAGAATATGCTTATCCTAACACTTACTCAATTATTTCCACAGCCAAAATGTATTTCTTTATTTGTAACTTTACTACCAAATGGGTAATGACGTTGCGCAATACCGAATGGCTGTTGGAATATTTAACGCTAGATTACGCATTTGCCGTCGCAAATATACAATATGCTTAAATATTGCTCATGAATTGATGTTTTTATTTGCTATATTTCTAAGACTATCTCAAATATCTTTACACAATCACATGGACGCTGCCCTAGTATGTGCCCGTAGCGTTGTATTTATCAACCTTGTACGTTTTATTTTACTTCTATCCGGTGATGTTGAACTCAATCCATGTCCGCAAGATCTCGGAGCTTTGGGGCTACTTCATCTCAACATTAGATCAATTCGGCACAAATTGGACTTTATTAAGGACCATTTATTACAATTTGATATAATGTGCTTTACAGAGACACACCTTACTGATGTCGTTATGGACGACCAAATTCAAATTGATGATTTTAATCACTCAATGTTCCGTAAAGATTATACGTCCCATTCAAGCGGCCTACTAGTCTATGTAAATAAATCATTAGTATCAAGGCGAATGTTTGAACTAGAAAATCCGCAAGTACACTCAATATGGTTAGAGATCAAACTTAAAAATTTGGTCACTTTGATATGCTGCTTTTACCGCCCGCCAAACAGTGATGTTTTATTTTGGGATAATCTTGATATCATGATTGATAAAGCGCTAGATACTAACCCTAACATTATTATGTTAGGGGACATAAATGAAGATCAACTGAAAAACAACACACGTCTTTCTCAGACCTTATCCTTGTACAACCTGCGTAACGTCATCACTCAAGCTACACGGGTCACGGCCAATACGTCTACGTTAATTGATCCAATTATAATTTCAGACAATCTGACCTGTTTAGACTGTGAAGTAATTAATATCCCGCAATCCATAAGTGATCATCATGCAACGGCTATTCATTTTAAAACTCCCGTTATTAATTGTAAACCAAGTCAAAGACACGTTTGGTTGTACAAATATGCTGACTTTGAGCGCCTTAACAATCTTATTTCCGATACAAACTGGAATTTTATTCGAGAGACCAATGTTCACGAGGCTACCATGTTGTTTACAAAAAAACTTATTGAACTCATGAAACTTTGTATTCCGCACAAACTAGTTACAGTTAGGCCTAATGACAAACCGTGGTATGATTCTCAGATAAGAACGTTATCTCGTAAACGGGACAGACTCAAACATATATCTATTAATAACCCAACCGCAAATAACTGGAACAAATACAAGCAAATTCGAAATAAAGTTAGCAATATGATTAAACAAGCTAAAGAACAATTCCATGCAAACCTTGAAACATCTCTTACCGATTTTAACTCATCAAATCCAAAAAAATATTGGAAAACTTTAAAACAACTCATGAAAATGAGTTCTCACTCTGATACCATACCGCCACTACAATCGACTGATTCTGATGGCAATCTAATTATACATATGTCAAATACCCAGAAAGCAAACTGTTTAAACAATTATTTCGTCTCAATATCCTCATTAGATGACTTGACTGGAGTCCTACCCCCATTTATCAATCTTGCCAATGAAACCATGCAAAATGTATCAGTTACCGAATCAGAAATCATAGATATTATCAAATGTTTATTTACAAACAAAGCTGTAGGCGGAGACCTTGTTAGTCATCTAGTTTTAAAGAAAACTTGTCACTCTATTTCCAAGCCCTTATGCATTTTATTCAACAAATCATTAGATGAATGTACATTTCCAAACTCATGGAAGTCAGCTATAGTGATGCCATTATTTAAAAAGGGTGATCCTAACCTACCATCTAATTACCGGCCAATTTCGCTTTTGAGTTGTGTAGGCAAGCTTATGGAGAGAGTTGTTTACAAACATTTATACAATCATTTAGTTGGTAATAACTTGCTGTATTCTAACCAATCGGGTTTTCTTAAAGGTCATTCAACTGTTTCTCAATTAATTGATATATTTCATCAAATAGCAAAAGGTATTGATGAAAGGAAATTCACATGCATGGTATTCTGTGACATTTCTAAGGCATTTGACCGAGTATGGCACAAGGGTTTACTCTTCAAATTAAAACAAAATGGTTTTAACAGTAATTTACTTAAATGGATCGAAAGTTATTTAAGTAGTCGAAAACAGCAAGTTTTTGTCGGGGATTCTACTTCTCAGGCGCTAGAAATAAACGCTGGTGTTCCTCAAGGCTCTGTCCTTGGTCCTCTATTTTTTCTTGTTTATGTAAACGATATTGTACAAAACCTTCAAAGTATCTCTCGTCTGTTTGCAGACGACACATCCCTTTCATATACTTGTTCAAATTCGACCGAACTTGAAATGGTACTCAACCATGATTTAAGTGTTATTAACACCTGGGCAAAAAGATGGCTTGTAGACTTTAATCCACAAAAAACCGAGGCAATTCTATTCACAACACAATCATCCATTCCCCTCCCACATCTTGTTTTTAATAATGTGCCTGTTCAATTTGTTGAAAATCACAAACATCTTGGTCTCACATTCAGCGCTAATGGTAAATGGCACGATCATGTCTCCAGTTTAGTCAAATCATCATCAAAAGTGCTTGGCATCATGCGCAAACTAAAATACATGATCTCTAGAAAGACGTTGAACCAAATTTATATTTCACATTTAAGACCACTATTAGAGTACGCATGTGTCGTTTGGGATGGTTGTGAAATGTACGAAAAAGAAAGTTTAGAAAAAATTCAGAACGAAGCGGCTAGAATAGTAACCGGGCTTACAAAATCTGTTTCCTTGACTAATTTGTATTCTGAAATTAGCTGGCATAGGTTATCAGAACGTCGAAAATATCTTAAACTAACTTATATGTACACATTACATAATGGACTATGTCCCAGTTACTTAATGAATTTATTACCAGAAACTGTTTTTCAACAATCTACTAGAAATCTTAGAAATGCAAACGATTATGTTATAGTATCAAGACGCACCGAACTCTATTCGCGATCTTTCATACCGTTGGCTATCGACCTATGGAACAATTTAAATAATGAAATTAAAACGTGTACTTCTCTCTTGCAATTCAAAACCGCTTTAAAACAATTAATGTTAAGAAATCGCGAAACACCAGCATATTACTTCGTTGGTGATAGAAAAACATCAATTATACACGCCAGACTAAGAAATAATTGTAGCAACTTAAAACTACACTTATATAACAACAAATTGGAACCTTCGCCTTTATGTATTTGTGGTGAAGTTGAATCGGTTTACCACTTCTTTTTTACTTGCTCACTATTTACTGCACAACGTACAACTTTTTTCGCTACGTTACAATCTATAGAACCATTAAACTGTGATACTATTCTTTTTGGTAATAGTAGTTTTGATCATGATGCAAACTGCAAAATTTTTCTAAATGTCCAACAATTTATTAAGACGACAAAGCGTTTTTCATAATCTTGCAGTAGTTAAAGCTTGACTTGTTATATGCTGGACAGGACTCGTTTTGTTTTGTTTGTTTTTTTGTTTTTGTTTTTTTTGTTTTCCCCCCAATTTAGTTTGCCTTTCATGATTATTAATTTCTCGTACATTTTATTAGATTGCTTTTCTTTTTATTTCCTATTCATATATGTTTATTTTCATATTTGAGCGTACTTGTGACTCGTTCAAAATTACATACATCGCCCGAAACACCTAATTAAATCACACAGGGAAAGACCACATATAATGTTATTAGAACTTTAGGTCCTACCCTTTTTTCATATGAATGTATCGATAAATAATTTATGTATGTATAAATGTCATTTGTACTTGTACTTCAATATGAAAATAAAATATGTTTAAAAAATTTGTAATAAGCACTTGGGCGAATTTGCTGAACCCAAAGAACGGGCTAATAGTAAACAAACTAATTGTTTTAAAACATAATTACTACACATGTACAATAAGCAACTTTGTACTGGATTGCAACAACCATACTATTAATAAGTTAACATTTAAGCAAACAAATTAAAACTGTTCATAGCAGCACAGTTTATATATTTACGCTTAAAGTCCTAAACACAAGGACACAGACAGTCTCTCTTGTAAATTGTCATTCACATATCCATCTTTTGCACATTCACTTGTCATTCGTCCATGACGTTTAAACATTCGATCATTAACACCATTATTTGCAGCGGCGGAACTCCGCCTGATCGTAAGGAATGCCAACAATACACTGTCACGTCTCTTACATGTGGCTTAATAGCATTCAACTGTAATTGGTTCCTTTTTTGACACTGCCTTTGCCAAAATCCTGATTGTCATAAATTAACTAACATTTTTGAATCAGTTGGTGAGTTTAAATAAAAAATATCATGATGCCACTTAATTGCGTAAAATGCAGTGACAACAGGACTTGGAGAGCTAGCAGGCTGTATTAATGAAACTAAATATAATGCAACCGTAAAAGCTTTAGCAGGCAAAATGTCACTACTCCCAAACCCATTGCACATAGGTCATCTTCTAAAACGTTCGAAAGCATAATGGTAACTTTTACTGGTACTCTTCGCTCTGGATCTGAGTAGTAGGTCGGGGAGCAGTTCCACCTTGTCCATTAAAACCTCCGGCAACTCGCTTATGACATCTTTGTACGTCTGGAAAAATAGTCGTGTAAAAATATTTTGGTTACACATCATGACTAAAACATTGCAACAATATAAACAATTGAACAGAAATAAAATGCTCTGCTCACTTTGACGATACCGTCAATATATTCAAATATTTCTATAAAGTATGCTATTTATTAGTCCACAGTATCGGCGATACCGCCCTGGTAACTGCACATCACATTAATATAGTGTAATATAATACAGTTACAAACATATGTCTTCTGGTGTACTAAGCGATACCGCTTACACCGTTTATAGTCTAAAGAGTTTCACTTGTCGGCGATTCCGCCTTTGTACCGTACTGGCGATACCGCCTGGTACAGGTCTCATACGTCCTCATTTTTATGCCAAATCACGACAGTTTCTAGCCACGTGCATTGATTTATACTATCAATAGATCACACATTTTACACGTTCTTAGAAATATTTCTAAAATCAACTTTTAAAGCTAACATTCTAAAATGTAGCTCTGAATTACCAAAAATACCCTTTCCATTTCGACATTTATCAAACGCTTATTTATGTACGGGCAAATCAAACCAATCCACAACATTATCAACAAACACACCACTTGGACAAATTAAAGGCCAATATATAGCCGATTTCCAACACGGAACAACCAAGCCCCTTGAGCTTTATCTAATGTCATCTTCTTTAATACTCGACAAATAAGGTTAATAGGTGGAACAAATAGACCTATATGATCACCCCAATAAGTACGTAAATACGTCAACAATCCTGGACAAATAGTCTGCTTTGCCATTATCTGACCGTGGTATCCATTCCATATCTAATAAAATGTTATTATGTAAACACATATTAAATATGTTAATAGCAATTCCTTGCAAATCATAGTTCATAGAGCCTTTAACAGCTATGGATTTCACCCCTTGGTTATCTGTAAACCATTTAACACGTTGGTTTCTAAGAATGTGACTCAAAGACTGCAGAACCCGAAAAACCGCCATAAGTTCTCTCCAAGTTGATGACCTCAACCGTTCTGCTGGAGTCCACATTCCATGTGAAACTCCCTGAATTGTATTCACTTCATAGCCCCCGAAACCTGTCGAACTAGCATCCTTGTAAATTACTTAACCAGAAATCTAACTGCATTTTGCTATCAGGCTGTAGTTGAACATAAGAACTCCAATACGGCGCCTGCAAAATGTTTGCGCTAAGCGCCCGGGTCATTATTTGGGACACATGACCCAATACAACTCCCATA
Source organism: Congeria kusceri (assembly GCA_027627225.1). NCBI lineage: Eukaryota > Metazoa > Mollusca > Bivalvia > Myida > Dreissenidae > Congeria > Congeria kusceri. Next base: position 81,587,044 of record CM051024.1, read on the forward strand.
GAAATCTGCCCGACAGCGCTAGCCATTGTCCTTACAGGAACCAACCTATGTTCCTTGTCCATTGATATAAACTCAGGAATAGTTGCCTGAACTTTGAATAACCTTCTATCAGTAATGGTTATAGTGCCTTTAACCGTATTAAGGAGCATTCCCAAATACTCCAAAATCTGTACAGGAACCCAAATTGACTTTTTTGGATTTGGAACAAATCCTGACTTTTCTAAATCACGTTTAATATGATTACTCATCATTAAAGCGTTATCATTATTTATAACGCATCCAATACCATCATCAAGACACACGGATATTAGATTTCCCTCCCCTCTCCATGTTTCGGCGTAGCTGACTAAGATCACTTTTGACCTAGAATTCTTGCTATAATTATGCGGCGATTGCCAATAGAATTGGGCAAATTTTTTTCTAATTTTAGGGAATGCAAACTTCAAACAATGGTTTAACGTATACCAATAACTGTTGCATACTTTTAGGGATTAAACATTTACATAATTGTTTACATAAGCGGTTAAATTAAAGTTATATACATATCTTTGATGACATACACTCTAGAAATGAACATAATTATGAACAATTTTACTCATTGGATGTCATGATCAGAATGCAATAAATAGCAATTACACTGCTACAATGCACGGGGACGACAGTCGGTCACAACGTACAATGTTGCCTGTTGAGCTCGCAAGCACAAAATATAAAGTGGTCAATTTCTGGTATTTTTCTGATAAATAAGCCTAACAAATATTAGCAAATTTGATTGAGCTTGTATTTCCTATTATTTTATCATTGTGTCAATATATTATTGTACGTTGTAACCGACTGTCGTCTGCGTGAATTAATTCTAGCGAGTACAACTCCAGCAGGAGAATCATTCTAAAAATAGCGCGCGGTAAAGCTGTGTTTATACACGCGCATCAATTAGCGTCTGGAGAATCCTAAACCCGAGAATTGCAATAAATGGGGAATTTATAAACTTATTGCTCATTCATTCCCGCTATTATTTTCTGACAATGTTAATTTGTTAAATTTGCCTGACAAATTCATGTATCAATTATGTTTACGTAAATTACTAGTATTTAGCTTATTCATGTATCTCTGGTGAAAACATGGGGCGGTATATGATCGGTTTATTCACGGTACAGATATTAATAATTATTGAGTTTATCTCAAATTAATTTTGGGGGCCGATACGTTTTCTTATAGTGTCCGAAAAATCTAGTGTCCGAGAAGTCTCCTTAGCTGGGACTGAAAAATTGGGGTCCGAGAAGTCTCCTTAGTAGGGAACGAAAAATATGGGGTCCGTGAAGTCACAACTTGGTCCTCTTGTATTATATTTAGGGCCAAAACATGACATCTCAATATTAATTTCTACGCCGATTGTCTTTTTTAAAGACATTTCTTGTTTCAACAGTGGTCGTGTGAGCTTTGAAAATATATAGCAAGCACTTGACAAACCAAATGGTTACACCAAACATTTGTAATATAATATATTTCCGTCATAATCCGTCCAAGAAAACGCCCACAGTTGTGTATGGGGAGGATAAATTTCAACAAAATAATATGCACTTGTGAGATCAAATTTGATCATGTGATGCCCCTCCTTTAAAAATGATAAAACAACATGTATATCTTCATATATAAACGTCTGTTTCCAAAGATGCTTATTTTCTTCTCTTAAATCTAAAATCAGCCTCTTTTTCCCAGTGCTGTGGGTAGACAACGTCAATGGGTCAATGGGTTCTAACCATTTTTGAATTAAATTCTTTGTAATATATCTGCTATTGCATCTGAGACAAATTTTGTCCGTAACATCGCACTTTTATTATTTTTAATAAACTGACTACAAGGAGTAGTGCATAATGGCAATTTATATCCATTTTCTATAACATCTAATATAAAATCATTGGTATTGATAGAACGCCAAAATTCTATATGTTTTCTAAGTCTTCCCTTAACATTATATATTTTTGTCCTCATATTCGTAACATTCGTGAGTCAACAAATTTAAATCATATTTATACTCTTATCTTTTAAATTGTCATTGTCCAGCTCATTGCTTCCGGACGGATGTGACTGTAGAATGGTTTCCGGCTCTAGCTGCGTACCTGTCGACATGTGGGCAGTTACGTCTGAAGTGGGAGAACTCTCCACATGCGAAGCAGGGCTCGGTGGGAGAACTCTCCACATGCGAAGCAGGGCTCGGTGGGCGAACTCTCCACATGCGAAGCAGGGCTCGGTGGGAGAACTCCCCACATGCGAAGCAGGGCTCGGTGGGAGAACTCCCCACATAAGCAGCAGGGCTCGGGTGCGGTAGCGGTGACTGGGCTGCTTTTGGTTTGTCCGTAGGGATCTCGAGAAAGCCGCCCCCTTGCACCAGAAGTGGGGCCGTACCCTCTGCTGAATGTTGAGGGTGTTCCCCATGCCTTGTTTTATAGGAAGCTCTCATTGAGAACTTCCGGTCGTTGCGATGATGACGTCATCTTGCCACGCGATGAAGATCCGTATTAGCTTGTTTCGCTTATGCATTTTCCCCACAATTTCGGTCAGTTGCTCTCTGCAATAATCGAGTTTCCCATTCTCTAGAGCCCACGTACACTGCTTTACAAACTCTACAATGTCAGCATTAAATTCGTACGGTAGCTTATTACTGAAGCTTATTACCTTGAAATTTCCACGAAATGTCTTTCTCTTTCTTCAGTTTTTTTCACTTCTGAAGCAACGTTCAACGTACTCCCTCCTTCAATGATAAATAATCACCTCTCTGTTGTCTTAGCTCAGCCAGTACCTCAGAAAGTTGTGTTAGAATTTTCAATGTCGAATTTTCTTGTGCCACGTCTTTTTCCGCCATTATTGGGTAAGTGTAATGAACTTTTTCAATTTTTCAAACCGGTCTTGTCGACCGCCCAAATCTGAATGACTTACAATCAATTACCCGTGCTAGGTTAAGTGACTACGCCAGCGGACTATGCGTTATGTGAAGGGAAATTAATTTTCTTTTAATTCGTGAACTCAAACTAAGAAAATTATATTTTAACTGTTAATAATTATATATTCTCGTTTGGTAAACATCTTTAAATATACAGTATATCGATTTAATTTAAACAGTAACAGCTTTAAAACCTATCCCCAAACGCATTAAAACAGATTACCTTATAAGTGTCTACGGCACATGGACACCAACATATGACATTTGGTATTTGATTCACGTTTTGTAGAATTAACAATTTTTCATTTTCTGTATGCAGTAATGCTTTTTTCGGCGTAGCTGTCTAAGATCACTTTTGACCTGGATTTCTTGCGATAATTTTATGCAGTGGGAAAATTGAAATTGCAAATGGAATTTGGCAAGTTTTCAATTTTTGGGAATGCAAACTTACAACAATGGTTTGATGTCTACCAATAACTGTTGCATATTTTTTGGGATTAAAATTTACATAATTGTTTACATAAGCGGTTAAAATAAAGTTATAAACATATCTTTGACATACACTCTAGAACAGAACATCAGCGGTACTCTCTATAAATAGCAATTACAATGATCCCATTGGTTAACCGATATCTGATAATTATTGTGCTCTGGAACGTTTCGGAGTTATACGTAGATATTCGGCGAAGATCGGTATGAAATGGTCTATTCTAGCGTATTCAATCTCTTAAAATATTTAACATCTTTATATGAATAAAATGTGGTGAAAGAAGTCTCATAATACGTCAAAATGTTGTTCAAATTGCTTTTACTTCATTTGCGTAGCATGGATACACTATTTGCAAAACTTATAATACGCATTGTGTATTATTTAACATAATGTACACTCGTCTGATATATAATAATTTTCATTCATTCTCGTAATTATTTTCTGACAATGCTAATTTGTTAAATTTGCCTGACAAATTCATTTAACAATTATGGTAACGTAAATTACTAACATTTACACGGTGCCTGTACCGCGTGATCGATGTGTGTGTTCTGTGTGGGTCATTCCACCGAAAACAATCCCTCGCTTCAGGTAACGTTTTTTATAATTTCTCTGTTAATTCTGAACCGATTTTTACGAAATAAAGACGAGTGCCCTGTCATAAGAGAAATACACCATTCCATTAGAGTTTCTGGCAGATTGATTTAGCAATTTTTTCAAAAACTGCAACCGCGCATCTTTTTAAACATAAATTGACATGCTATGTGTGGAATATTTTTTGTTTAATCGTCAATAAATTTCATAATATTGCTGCTGAAGATGCCAAACGTAGGGCGGACACTGTAATTCTTACCAGAGAAACAGCACAAAAAGTATGTTTGCCCACATACGTCTGATGCCGATTTTTTGGTAGAAAATAAAATATTGCTATGTGTGGGTCACAAATCTGTTATGCTATGAATGGAATACAGAAATGGTTAGAGCATACCTGCTTATTTATTTACATTAATATGTTGCTTTCATGCATTTGTATTGTTACTGAAAATAAGAATAAAGATTTCAAGAGTTTAATTTTCATAGTGTGTCACAAAGTTGTCTTATGCCCGCTTCCATGTAATATGTGATATTATTATCAAATATGTTCTTTTTTCAGACTACTACAACAACTACTACTACTACTACTACTGCTGCTGCGGACTTCAATGAAGTTGAAAATGAATCTACCCCAGATGAATTTCAAGTGAGGTATTCAAATCATGTTATATTATTACGTAATTATATGCATAATGGTTCTCTCACTTCAATGATTATGCAATTTTCGTATATACAAGTAGTTTGGGCAAATTTGAAGATCGTTATTTCAAACATATAAGCATGAATCCATGCATAATTGAAATTTATACTACTGATTAGTTATTTGTAGTTTGCTCAACCACATAATAATGAAAAGCTTGTATATTTCCCGATTACATGTCAGGACCCATTTCTTTGACACGACAGCTCGCAAGAGAGTAAAGGGGCTGAACAAAGAGGAAAATCTTTCTTTGAACATCAATGCTGTCCAGCGTGGATCTCTTTCAGTCGGCTGGGTGAAGTCAAGACGAAACGACAGCAAACTCTTGCCCACTACAAGACAAGGACTTGATCTTTTAATCAAAATAGTTTTAGTGTGCAGCATACAATGCAATAAACAATATGTTTTTATTATGTCTGTTTCCTTATTTCTCTATTACCAGTTCTATTTTAGCATAAAGAGAAGATGAATATAATTATATATCAATTCGAAATCAATTTAATCACATAAAATTAGAGATATATAATCACAGTTAAATACAGCTACAATCACAAAATCACAGCATCACCAAGTAAAATATTGATTGAGTAATGTTTGATTTAAAACGATTATAAATTCATACGAAATTTCACCTGAATTGATACAAAACATCCAGCCGTTTTTTAAAGCTGCTCTATCGCAGAAGAATAGGACAAATATTAGTGTGAATATACATAAACATAGTTTGCACCAATCTTTAAACTTTGAGAAAAACTAATGTTAGATTAATAAAATACATGTTTTAACTGTTCATTAAAATGTATTTGAACACCAGGCTTGTCAAACATTTGTATTATATTGCACACAATATTACAAAATAATTGTACTAAGATAAAACAAAAAATCAAGTTCTTATAAAACAAAAAGATCAATTCAAATATCTTGTAGATATCTTCGTTTATAGAATGGAAAATATCGATTCTTAGATTTGTATATTACTTATATTACCAACATATTATAATATAGTATGAACGTTCTTCCATTTGTGATAGAGTGACTTTCAGATTACGTATTGTCCGAACAAATTGACGCAGCAGTTACCTCTGTACATTATCAAATTTGAAAACGATGACGCGCAATGTCCCATTCATTAATTAGCATTACCCTACAAAATGTCTTTAACTTATTTGGACTAATTACATTTCTATACGTTACAGAAAAAAGTCGTCTTTGTAATCGGATAAGTGTAGGATATCAATATGGTGACAATTGTCTATAGCGTATTCCTTTTTAGTGCACATCTGCAATTAGAGATTTGATTGGTTAGTATTGGTAGAATGTTTGCCAATCGAACAGTGTCCTTAAGGAAACAGCACAAAACTTATATTCCTATTAGATATTTGTTCATTATTAACATTAAACTATTGCAAGTAACGATAGCCAATTTGTTCGGACAATAAATTCTTATTCACACATAACAATAATTCAGTTTGTATCACCGTGTATACATGTACGTTGATGTCTATATATACTGCTAATATGTTTATGTTTTGCAGCAATCGTAGCTCTTTTCTTCAGTGTGCGTGGACATGTGTTCCCTACATCTTGTCTGACAAACACTGTATAATCTTCCTTTCTTTCTGTCCTTTCCTGGGCTCTGAGAAGGTACCGGTCGGTGAAGGACTTGCCGCACTGGTTGCACACATATGACTGCAGTCCATCGTGCGCGCTAGATCTATGCTGGCGCAGATGGTAGGAATCCTATAGAGAAATACGAGGGTACATTTAAATCCTGCCAAAAACAGCATGTATGTCTAAAGAAAACAAAATATATAATCCATAATTATCGCTAGCTGGACGTGATTTATAGGTAGGACCTCGACTAGAAAAGTTAAGTTCTAATGAATGTTTTGGATCACGCTGTAACATTAAGGAAAATGGAAAGGAAAAACATGTATTAAATTTGCATTAATACAGGCAAAATATGAGTGCTGTTAATGATTTTAACTAGAAATGAAATCTCAACGATTTGTCGTATTTTATTAATACGCATTATGTGCTAAACCTTTAAATGGGCAAAGACCAGACCAAGGGCTAAATGAAAAACTATAGCATACCCTTATATATTTTATATGTAGTTAGTTACAAAAGAATTGTTGACCCCTCAAGATGAATTTGAAGGAAAAGTACAAGTCCAAAATTAACGTGTAAATAGACATAGAAACTCACTAGAAAAGGTTTGCCGCAACAGAAGTATTTTCAAATGCGCTGAAAAATTCATGTTATTGACCCTCAACTGTCAGTGTTGTAGTGTAAGTTAAAGAAACTTATATTAAATGGCTTTAATTGGAAGTTTGCAATGTCTTAAACTTTTGTATTCCACACATAGCATAAAAGATTTGTGACCCACACATAGCAATATTTTATTTTCTACAAAAAAATCGGCATCAGACGTATGTGAGCAAACATACTTTTTGTGCTGTTTCTCTGGTAAGAATTATAGTGTCCGCCCTACGTTTGGCATCTTCAGCAGCAATATTGTGAAATTTATTGACGATTAAACAAAAAATATTCCACACATAGCATATCAATTTATGTTTAAAACGATGCGCGGTTACAGTTTTTGAAAAACATACTAAATCAATCTGCCAGAAACTCTAATGGAATGGTGTAATTCTGTTATGACATGGCACACGTCTTTATTTCGTGAAAATCGGTTCAGAATTAACAGAGAAATTATAAAAACGTTACCTGAAGCGAGGGATTGTTTTCGGTGGAATGACCCACACAGAACAAAATAGATCACGTGGTACAGGCACCGTGATTTAGGTTATTCATTTATCACCTCTGAAAACATGGAAGGTATGATCGGTTTATTCACGGTACAGATATTAATCAAAACGCTGACACCGTAGAAAGACTGTTGGCGACAAAAGAAACTAACAGTAAATGAAATGAGTATTTTTATCACAAGGAACATTTATTGAAGTTAGTCACCTGTCTGTTATACCATTTCTACAAAATATCACGAAACTCTACTATATACTCTACTTACAATAAATTGGTATAAGCTGCTATTTGACCTAAATGAAGATGGAGATCCAGGCCACTGTTTTTGCGAAATAAAACTAATACAGCGCGCGTCTAATTTAATGCTATTTATCTACGACATTCTCATCATTATTTTTGTAATTCGCGAGAGGCAAATAGTTTTGTCCAAACTATTCAAAAAGCAAACAGAGTTACATACATACAAGTCAATCTACAACAATAGTTGATGAACCGTATAAGTTCGAATCAATATTCAGTGCTTTTTATCACAAGCGCTATGTTCGATAAATACCAATTAAAATAAAAAAGTTAAATTAATAAAATACATTCAAAACTCTCTTTGAAAGTACAATGCTTTTCCATAATTCTTATGCATATGCATACCTCAAAAGCAATAGCAATCGTCAATCGAGTGGTTTTGATCGCTCTGATATATGTATTGACTCAATACACTGTTGTTAAACTTACGCAATATGATGTGATATGCAGTTAACCAGTCAACAGCACAAACAGATACGCTATAATGCCTATGTGAATAGACATACCATGAATTCACTTGTAGATGTGGACTAAATGGATTATTATTATTGTTTTTTAGTGTTTTAAGTCGGATCTTATTCTTGTCATCTATTCATAGAAAGTAGCATCGATAACAGGAAGTCTCACTGCTCAGCGAGCGAAGCGCAGTAATTTATCGATTTACTGACTCCTAGCCTGCAAAGTAAAGAAGTAGTTCCCTCAAGACCGATTTCTGAATACACCTACTTAATCCTGGTGGCTTGCGCCAACAGTCTAATAATGTTTTAATTTATCTCAAATTAATTTCGGGTCCGATAAATAAAAAATCTAAGTCCGAAAAAATGGCATTTCAATATTAATTTCCACGCCGATTGTCTTTTATAAAGACATTTCTTGTTTAGTTTAATATTAAACTACTAGTTCAATTATATTATTTATAAATATTAAACATATACAACCAATCTATGTAATCTGTCCTTTTACACCACGTATTACGGCTTCTTCGTGAGATGCACGACGATGATCTGGGATTTGTACTATATGATGCTAGGTCTTGAAATCTTGTCAACAAGAAGGGATTTAGTTGATAATTGTACTTACTTCATTTCATCGTGCCTCAGAAAGTTGCAATTCTGTTGCTCTGGTGAACAGTCAACCATTGAGTAATTAAATTGTACTTCATTTGAATTAATATTCTATTTTATTACTTTTTAATTTGAATTGCAATGCTATGAGGTTAAAGTTTATTTACAAGTGCGTGCTTTGTGATTCAATCTGGGCTAAGTGTGAGGTTCGGCATGCCTTTAAACCGGTTTAAACCCCCAATGCTTTGCATTGACCGTTCCAAGGCGGTGACCCCAGTTTTAATCAATTTAATGTTGTGTGTTGTGTTATATGTAATATCCTGTATTGTATTGGCAATTGGTCACTTGCCTCAAATAAAGGACCAACGGATGGTAATAAGGGTTTCTCTCCTGATGATGTCTCTGGAGTGTAATTATTCCTATATTATAGAGTCGTCCACACTCGTACATTCTCGGAGACAAGTTTTCGATTGTCGAAAAGATATCGTACGAATATCTCGACTGAACTTGTGATCAAATGTGATTATCGTACTTGTGTCGTGTCAATGTCGTGTCAAGGTTGAAGAGAACTCGAACAAATGTCCTCTTGAAACAATTCCGCGACCAACTCGCCCTTTTTACGGCGAGTTATAACTCGCCAGAACTCATACAGAATTCGAATCTCAAATTCGCCACAGTTTGGCAGGGCCTTTCGTACAGACGAACAGACAAACATACATAACCTCTTTTGGCAGAGGTAACAAATGCAAGCGATCATATTATACACTAGCCTTGGTTCTATTGGCTAATATTTCAAAAGACTAAACACCGTCAGATTGTTACTTTGAAATGCTTTGTAATAAATAAGGGGGGCTGATGTTTTCTAGCCTTTGTCAATACAATGAGTAGCCTTTCACTAATTAAACGGATCAATGCCTATGAAACCCAGCTGAAAAAAATCCCCAAGTCTCAATGGGGATAGAACCCAGCACCTCCTGGTTCCAGGCAAACGTTCTTACGCGTCGCTATAAAAGCTAGCTGATATAGCAAGGCAGTATAAGTGTCTCTTATACATCACCATACTACACCTATCCAGATCAAATGTTCAAGAGAAGAGTTTACATGTAGGAGACTTGTCTTACGTACATGCCCTATATCATCTGAGTGAAATGGACTGGCATGTATACAAGTGTTTATTTAACGATAACAAAAAAAGACAGTTCATAGGTGTCCACTTGTGAACCAAAAGCAAAATGTCACGTCTATGTTCGTTTATCTTTTTTATTTAAAAATATATTTCATTGTACATGTAAATATTGCATAGTTCATAATTTACAAAAACATAGCGGGGAATTTCAATGGTTACTCGTTGTGAAAATTGAAAATGCATAGGTCACTCACGATATGAATTCCATAGTTCCATAGTTCACTGACTGTGGAAATTGCATTGGTCACTAACGATAGGAATTGCATAGATCACTCACTGTGAAAATTGCATAGTTTTTATTCAGTTGGCACTTACGATGGGAATTGCATAAGTCACCCGCGACGAAGATTGCAGTTTTCATTCATTAAAATAGCATAGTTTACTCACTGTGGAATTTCATATATTGGTCACTCCCTGTATAAATTGCATAGATCACAACCTGAAGAAATTGCATAGTTAAATCCCTGTAGAAATTGCATAGTTAATTCCCTGTAGAAATTGCATAGTTCACATCCTGTAGAAATTTTATAGTTCACAACCTGTAGAAATTGCATAGTTCACAACCTGTAGAATTGCATAGTTCACCAATTGTAGAAACTGCATTGTGCATTGTTCACTTTCTGTGAACACCACAGCATTGCATAATTCATTCCCTGTAGAAATTTTATAGTTCACTCTCTGTAGAAATTACATAATTTACAACCTGTAGAAGTTGCATAGTTCAATCCCTGTAGAAATTGCATAGTTTAATTCTCGTAGAAATTGCATAGTTCACTCTCTGTAGAAATTGCACACTTCACTCAAGGTAGTAATGCATAGTTCACAACCTGCAGAAAGTACATAGTTCACAACCTGTAGAATTGTTTAAGTGCACTCTCTAGCTGTTGCATAGTTTACTAACTGTGGACATGGCATAATGAGAAAATTACACAGGTCACGTATTGTGTGAATTGCATAGTTTACAACAAAACGAGGTAAACAATTTAATATGTTGCCATGTTATCGAAGATATTCTTTAATCTATGCCCTTAAAAATAATGATGTATATTTTCGTTGTATAAAAAAATAGTAACCAAGTATGAATGAGCGCGTAAATATCTTAATACATAAAATATACATAATAATACATTAAATATAGTAAAAAAAATTATACATTCACAGTGCATATGTGTGCATAGAAAACAACTAATAGGTAAGATTTTTTGCATGATTACTAAACTAGAATACGACCCTTTTTCAGTGTCACTTTGTTTTCCACATCAAGATAATTGCTACAACTACAAAATCTTGCTATAAGCATTCATTTAGAAAAAAAAATACAAAATCTTCATGATGTGTCCAAACAGGGGCGACTATTGTGTTTTGGGTTTCCTATTCAAGAATAAGGCGCTAGCTCCCTTAGATTACTCCGATTCATTTTGCTTTTAACTGGTTCGTTCAATTAAGAGAGATTTTAGTTACCAATATATAGCATATAGAAATACAAACAATACAGTGAAAAATCTCCGCTTATCATGGCTAATCCCTGCCATGGCATTCCCATTTGTCTCCCTCTGTATAACTAAAAGAATACAAACACTGGTACAATGGTTGGTTGCGTGTTTTGAAAAGTAATAAAAATTATTTAATTGATAAAAACGCCGCTTAAACAATGCGCATACAACGGAAAGGGAACAAGAAAAAAAAACAAAAAAAAAATCGTTCGCTTGTGCAAGCTTATCAAAATTATTCACAGTTGTGAGAAATAGGCACATGTGAGAAAAAATGTTAACAGGAATTGCGTTTTCAAGTGTCTAAGGACATGCACCTTTAAGAATAAAACGCCTGCCATGCATTTTCTTAATGACTCTGTGCATTGGAGTGATTTAATTTTTGCTAACTCATGTCCGGAATACCAAACCGTAATCGTCAAACTGCGCTTGGCGTGTTTATTTCGAAATTAAATTTGAATAAAAAATCATAATTATATTTATGATCACGAATAACATTTTATCTTCGTCAAATAACTTTCATCAGCGTTTTAAGTTACATTTTGCCGGATAGTTTTTCTTCAAAATACACCTGTACTTCGGTTATGCAGATTACACCATCCAGGGGGCGTGGTTTGTGATGTAACAGACTGCGGCACGCGCCAAAATCTATTTATAGACGCATATTTTTAAATTTTTCGCGAGGACGATTTTTTATGATGAAAAACTTTTGATTCTTAATTAATGATAATGTTTATATAATGGTGTTTCACTGTTATTTTAATATATCAGTACTGTCATGGAATACTTGTTTTTCAGTTTATAATGTATATTCCAGCGATGGTGGTAGTGAAAGGTACGAAGCTATAACGTTTCGTCTGTCAGCGTCGCATAAGTATTTTCTGCTTGGAAGGATTCGTCACCTGCAAGCAGAAAACAATGTAATATTAAAATACATTTACATGCAGCTTTCGAATGGTGGCGAACCGTGACAGACGCGTCGCATTCGAAGATAAATAACTAACATTTTTATGATTAAGATTGAGAGTTCTCTCCCTTGTTTTAGCAGCCCTAGTGGGCCATTAGGCTCAATGTTTTACTTCATTTGCATACAAGTCAATGGCATGCTTTTAGCAAAAAGAAAACCATCATTTAAATACATATGCACTGTGAGATAAGATATACATGAAGGGGCTAACATCCACAATTACTCCATTTAATACGTGTTTTTAAAAAAGGATTTTATAGAGTGAAAGATAAGTATTCGAATAAATAAAATAATATTCGAATAGTTTTAATTATTCGAATATTCTTTGCATCTATAGAAATAATATTTTAAAAAAAAAAAAAAAAAAAAAAGACGACTAGGGAAGCAAATGAATGAAAAGTCGACGGCGATGATGATGCTGAAGCTACTGCTGGTACTGCTGCTGCTACTATTGCTACTGCTGATGATGATGATGACGACGATGATGATGATATTGATAATGACCATGACGATGATGACGACGACGATGCTGCTGCTGCTGATAATGATGATTATCGTGGTGAAGACGATGACTGTTTATGATTTGTTTATATAATTATGTGTTATTTACAATAATATTCACTTCACTGATATCCAATTTGAAAAATCTTCAATGGTGAACTATCATTTTAATTCCTTATTATAGTGGCCTATTTCATACAATTAAACACGCGAAGAAGGTGGCTGTGGTTGAATACCAAGACGTGGTTTTCATGACAATGAGCTTAATTATGAAGTTCGTATTCGATTGCTATTGTGATGTGCCGTTATATAAAATAACTATGTACAAAAACCTTCACTCTAATGACAAACAGGTAATGTAGGTATTTATAGAGAATATACTTAAAGGGACTATGTCAACGAAAAGGGCCCAAAAGGGGCAACTGCAGTAAAGCATCTGAACATTAAATATTAATATTAGCATATAATAAAGGTTAAAATAGTGTACATATAATGGAAAAAGAGTTTATGCATTCTGAGAAAAAAAAATCATTATATTATTTAGGTTGTATTTGTTTGGCCCTTTTCTTGTTTACACTTTGAAGTCAGATTTGTAAGTATCTTTTATAACCATAGCATGTACATTTTCACAAGTCGAAATAGCGTAGTTGGTTAAAGCGCTGTCTACTGTCATTTTTTCTTATGACTCCGTCGTCGTGAGTTCGATACCAACTCTGGATTTTTTTTTTTTTAAAGAATTTTTCTGGATTGGTTCTTATAAAAATTCTTATAATGAAGCAAGTTATTCATACTTTATTTATTGAATACGCCTGTGTATTACTAATTTCTTTAACATATTAACATCAAAATTGCTGAAGGGGATCACTTTTTTGTTGCCAGAGTCCCTTTAAGCATAAAGTGAATTACACCATTAATTTCGTTACAACGGTGTCAACTATGGTTTATTCCCTAGCCAAGAATAACAGTGATTGGAGTTACTAAAGCTGTCAGGAATGCTAAGATGGGGTATATTTGCCAATGTCCAACCGCGTCAAGAGATCGGCGGTTTCCACTGTACAGTTACACGGCAATTAAACGCTAACGAGAAGCCACGTTGCTCCGTTAGGGGGTTTGCTCGTGCTATTGAGGCCTGAGGTCGGGAAACCGCTAACGAACTGTCAGTGACGTAATAACGGGATGCTAGGGGATTCTTTATGGTACTTGATACGGCTAATAGGTATTAGAGTAAGGGAGGGGTATTATAGCAAGAGAGGGGTATTAAAGTATAAGAGCGGTAGATACGTTATTGGTTACCGGATGGGCGTTCGAGGGTGCTTCAGTGGTGTAACCCCTGAGGAGTGACACGGGCCCGGTACCAGGGGGTCAAATAAGTGATAGTCCGTGGGCGGGGCTGCGTCAATAGTGTTACGTATGTAAAATAAAATATGTGCAGAGAACGGGTTGTTCAATACACGGAGTGTTCTTGAAGTAATTTATGAACGTTTTATTGCTGTAAATATTCTAGTATCTACTATGATTTATTGATTATACTAAGTGTGGAAGGAAAGCATTCCCTTTACATCCTAATTGTAAGTCATCATAAAGTGATTCCAAGCGGGTAATGTTTGGTGTTCATTTAGTTAAACACAATATATTTCACATTTACAATGAGAGACACTCGTACTTTAACTTAGTACCAAAAGTATTTGGGCCATTGGCAATTCACATAGAAATGATGATACAATTAATGAGCTTCCATGTCATCACTTCAAATATAATTATATAAACTGTTTTAAATTGATGTCTTAATAATACGCCTATAGTAGACCAAATGCATTTTTTATGATCACTTTGGTACATTTTGCTAACAGTTGCGTTTGGTTTGTTACAAAATATGGAGAGAACATAATATGAAAAATGGAAGACACTTGCAGGCTTAAATCACATACAAACAAAAAAATCATTTCGAACTCTTTAAAAAACACACACTAAAAGCGCTGATCTGACACTTTGCGAACTTAATCTCTTACGATATATCTTTAAACAAAAGTGGATTGAAAACATAAAATCAACATTAGTGGCCATTGTTATCCATATCACGTCACGATTGCCATTGCGTGAAGTACATTCGGAACTAATCTGCGATTATCGACGAGAACAAAGTAATCATATCGACAACGACACTTAATGCGGTAGGCTAACAATCACTATTGCCACGTGGACGTTTGCCCTGCGCGACATGACCCCGGTTTTAAAACCCTTAAGACCCTAGAAATGACAATTGGAGGTTCTTTTCTATTCAGACAATTTAAAAACATTATCAGTTCGATGGCGATTATCTGTTTAATAAATGATAAAGGGAGGTAATAAGTTGTGATAATAGATACATCTTTGAATGGTCGTGATAATTCATGACACGTTCTGGAGATAGGTGCATGAAGGGGCAACCTTGTTGTTTTTTATCGGACGTTCTTCTTAAATTTAAAAGTTTCAACGACATGTTTGAATGGTTTTTCAGAAGTTGTCGCCCATTGCATACAAATATTCTATGTATTGGGTGTTGCGTGTACATGTTCCGTTCGTACATTGACGCAAATTTGACGGTAACTTACATTTGTGTATTGCAGGTATAACAATTAAAAACGAGCTTTATTACCTGTATACCGTGATTTAATTGATTGCTCAGTAACTATCATTGGTTGAGGTCTACTTTCATGGTTATAGTAGTCATCAGTAACATTTGTATATTGTAAGTATTGATCGAATGATCATTTTCTCGTATATTATAAGGTAGATTTGGAAAGAAGAAAAATGCCTTTAAAATAAGATGTCTCCTTTATAAACTATTTTTAAAAGGGGCCAGGTTTCTGACAAGTGAATTTGGTAGTATTTTTGCTTTACGAGCTCTACATGGAAGTTTTGTTTGTAAATTTTCTGATATATTAGTACACTTTTTTAACGGTACAATATTTGATAGGAAGCAATCTATCATTCACTCTAGAAAGAAATAGTATTTATTCAAGAGAAAACATCATTCTTACAAACGTAAAAAGCCACACATAATTAACCATGTCTACAGCAAATCCCCATATGACGATGTGGTTTTTTTTTTTGCAAGTTCAACACGGACTTAAAATATCTTATCAAACAAAAGACGAAAACAAGTACTTCACACACACAAAAAACTTAACAACGAATAATTTAAGTACAAAAAAATTCTTTCTACTGCCATTGTGTTATCAATCAAGGGCGTAATTTTAATTCATAGATATTTAAAACAATACAAAAACATGAAAATGAACTTGCGTAGATAAGATTATTGCGAACAAAAACGAGTGTTGGTTAAAACAAAAACATTGATTTATTTCACCGTTGTCTACAATTAAAAGGTTTGATTAAGGAAATATAAAGGAAAATATTACATTTAATTATTTTAGGCATATATATATATATATTTATATATATATATATATATGTGTACAAATGTTGGCATTTCAAATAATAAAGCAAAACATGAAATTGAACTTGCGTAAATGTTAATTAGCAAAACAGTAGTGTTTGTTGAATTAAAACAATATTATTTTACCACGATTCAAAATAACAACGTTTCATAAAAGTAATATAAAAAGATCCAATGACAGTTGTATAACGTAAGTTTATAAATTGCTTCAAGCTGACTGTCGTTCAACATTGTGTCAATAATATTAATTTCCTTCATTTGAATTACTATTTGTTGTGATATTTTTGAGCCCGGATCTGTAAAGGTAGAACAAACGATCTTACAGCAGAAATAGTGGTATAAAATGCTAATTATCTGTTATTTCGATTTAACAAGTGAAGAAGAAGACTTGTTGAAAAAAACGCCTATTAACCGAGATTATTACTCATTAATTAGTTGTGTACTGTACAGTCGGAAACTCCAATTGGTGTAGATAGGTTAGAAACCAGTAAATCTAATTCACATATATAGGTAAAATAGAAAATCTCCTGGCGGTTTTTGCCACTTTCCGTTGAATCACTTGTTTCGAGTCTGGTCTCTTTGGAAAGATGATTCTCTCTATACTTACAAAATTTAAAATAAAAAAGACACGTTATGCTACTTGCATCTCGTTTGATTTTAGTCACCAGTCGCGATTTCGACAAAAGCACATGCTGTCAATACATTAACTGCTGAACATTCAACTTTCAAGTAACTTGGTGTCACGATATATCAAAATGCACAGGAGACATGTCGTTTTCAGGAAATAAGCATTTAAACCGTTATTAGAGGTGTATGTTTTAACAGAAGACGAAAACGAACTTTTTGATATACGGCCTACTTTCGAGTGGACCACAGGGGGACTCCACTCTATTTATTGGTATCTAACCTTAGGCTGAGCGGACAGTTGATGCAGGCTATACAGCAACATTAGGCTGAGCGGACAGTTGATTTAGGCTATACAGCACCATTAAACGAAGAAAAACTCGGGTTTTTTATTATATTCGTTATATTACTTTCATTTTCATGTTTCTGTATCTGATTTAGAGGTCAGTTTGACACTTCACGCGCTAATTTAGATAAAAATAATTTATATGAAAAATCGTCTATACACGTATGCCGTTTTAATGACGTTTTTGAAACACATTTGAAGCGTGTCGTGGGATAACCCGGCTTAATGCATGTGCGTAACGTGTCGTTTCGGATAAGCATGTGCAATCCGCACAGACTAATCCAGGACGACACTTTTCCGCTTTTATGGTATATTTCTCTTTCAATGAAGTCTCTTCTGAACATAAATCCACTGTAGACGGAAAGTGTCGTCCTGGATTAGCTTGTGCGCACATGCATTAAGCCCGGTTTTCCCACGGCTCGCTTCATTTATTGTTTTTGCGGTTCCATTTTTCTTTCAGAGCTGTGCGAGCTCTATCTTTGCCTAAATATAGATGCATGTACGTATAAATTTGGTATGTTTATATAATCTCTACATTGACGGTATATATTCTACCGAGTCAAAGAATTTTGCACTTTTAACTGAAATGCGAGTTAATTTGGCAATAGACGACCACACAGGAGCACCAAAGAAATGAGTAGTACATGATCAAACGGGGATATTTTTTTGTATATTTGACATTATAGATATATGTATATTGATACCCTAAGGACATCAGTACAATTATGTATTAAACAAGAGAAAAAAAGTTGCTTAAACTGAACTAGAGCAACTAACCAATATATAGAAATAATTTATAATTACAATAAGAATTAATTGATGTTTAGAAAACAAAAGCTTATCTTTTTTGTAAGAGCCTCGTTAAGTAAGATAATTAGCTTATTATCTTCAAATAACATTTATTTGGCACATGTTATGTCAATTTTGCTAGACTTAAAAAACAACAACACTATTTAATGTATAATTATGTATATTATATCTTAAAAAGAACTAAAATTGCATTTTCGGTACACGTGAAACAGCTTGTTTTCATAGACAAAACATTAAAACATTTAAGGGTGACTTGAATGTATGTTACGACACATACGAAAAGGTGTGTGAGTTATGATCTGCTTATCTGAAAAAAATTAGATTTAATAATAATAATAATAATAATGATGATGATGATGATGATCATGATGATTATTATGACGATGTTCATGATGATGATGATAATGATGATGACGACAATGATGATGATGATGATGATTAATTGAACTCGATAAAAATGATGATAGTGTTGTTAATTATGATGACGATGACGACGATAATGATGACGATGTTATTACTGCTGCTGCTGGCCATGACGGTGGTGATAATGTCGACGACGATGATGATGAATATGATTAATATGAATATGATGATGATGAATATGAGTAAGAATATGATGAATATGTTGATAATGTTGTTGATGATGATGATGATGATGATGGTGGTGATGATGATGATTATGGTGATGATGGTGATGGTGATGATGGTGATGGTGATGATGGTGGTGATGGTGATGATGTTGATAGTGATGATGGTCATAATGGTGATGGTGATGATGGAGATGGTGATGATGGTGATGATGGTGATGGTGATGATGGTGATGATGGTGATGATGGTGATGGTGGTGATGGTGGTGGTGATGGTGATGAGGAGGAGGAGGAGCAGGAGGAGAGGAGGATTTTTATTTGTGATTTGGTTTATCTGTATGTACTATTAATATACTAATACATTATTAGTAATAACACATAGTATTTATAAACATATTGTTTCAATAAAAAAGAACTGCACCTTGATTTCTAAATGGCCTGAACATTTTTCGCAATCAATACCTTTCTCAAAACCAAGTTGTAAAGTCCAGAAGCTCCTCTTCCTCTGTACTTAATCCATCAAACGATGCTTCCGATTCCGCTCTGTTCACGTCTGGGGATTTTTCTGGAGTTCCGGTCGCGCATGCGCGTAAATCAAATTGCATCGTATCCACTGTGCATGCCTCGTTTAAGACAGCGTTCACAGCGTCGTGATTGTCCACTAGCTCCTGCAAGTGTTTAATGTAATCGATCGCGGCTTTTAACGTATCTACTTTGCTCATTTTCTTACTTTTGCTGGTTTCCGGCTCGTAAGGTAAATGGTCCCTGAGGTTTGCGAAAGTCATGTTAATAAGTTTCACGCGATTTCGTTCACGCTCGTTTCTCCTTGCGACGGTGATGTGCTGCCCGGGTTTTATTCCGTAAAGTGCCGACGGCGAACACGCTTGAGTGAAGTCAAGTTTCCGTCGGCAACTGCTAACGACGCTGTTTTCCTTCGCCATGTGAAAGCGGTACAGTTTCGATCGCGTTGATTGGCCGCACGAATCCATGAACGCCAAATTAGGCGACTGTTGAAACATGCACGATGGCATATCTATTTCATTTTGATAGCTATAGTCTTGGTTCATTTTCGAAACTAACGGCGAATTCGGGTATTCCATTTCTATCACGAAATTTCTTTAACGAACATCAACAGTTTCCGAGCGTTTCAGTTCCAAACTGCAAACTGTCGTCTGCTATTTCATTCCATCAATTTTAAAGAAAATATTCTATTCTGCAGCGCGTGGCTTTTGACTGCATAATTTGATGACGTTCTCGCTTTCAACATCAATTTACGAAAAATTTAAATGTAAATAATGTCGCGTGTTCTGCATTATATGTATTTATAGGGCCGGCATTATCCGAGAATTGCATGACGAAGTTGGCTCCTCCCATTTCGATTGTTACGAAATAGCGCTTCATTATTTGAAACCAGCAGACGAACAAAGCGCCCCCTACCGTTCTCTAGCGATCAGCGTCCTTATCAATGGTAAGACGCTCTGTAACGCTGGCAATCGGACGAACGTGATATTAATATCTCCGTGCATTCATCTGGCTGGTAATGAATTCTAGATTATTAATATCGGTGACAACTGAAAAATTCTTAATTTGTAACTATCGCGTCACTGTTATTTTTCCGATATCAAACCAAGAGTAACATTCGAAAACACGTGTCACGCTTAAAAGGAATGGCTAAAACATGCAAGGAATTGTCAGTAATTAAAATAAAGATGATCTGCCAAAAACTGTTTTGAACTTGCAGAACACATATAGGAACAACTGTGTTACTAGGTCATTTGCGAAGACAATTTGAATGTAGGTACTTGGGTAGTCATAATGTTTATTTGTTTACGGAAATGTATAAGATCCGAAAATGTACAATGTACAAGGCAGCTGAAACGGAGAAGGCGATTTAGAACAATACTTTTACATAAACTTCTTGGAAAAATATAGGGTTTTTATGTTTCAAATGATAGTGTTTTAACATTGTCAAAATAGTCATTAAATAATTGGCAAAAATAAATGAAATTTTAAAAGCTTTTAGTAATTCCAGTGACGACCAGACCACGGCATGATGTACTCAAAACTAGCGGGATGCGGCATACTGCTATTTCTCGTTAAATATTCCCTTAAATATTTTAATAAGCGATTGGCTAAATGCAAACGAACTTTCTAATTTTTAAGACATTAGTCGTAATAGTTCTCTTGGTATTGGTTATTATTCTAGTCTGTATATAATGAACATTATGCTCTTCTGGATATTGTTCATTATACTACTCTGGACATTGGTCATTATACTACTCTGGACATTGGTCATTATACTACTCTGGACATTGGTCATTATACTACTCTGGACATTGGTCATTATACTACTTTGGACATTGGTCATTATACTACTTTGGACAGTGGTCATTATACTACTCTGGACATTGGTTATTATACTACTATGGACATTGGGTCATTATACTTCTATGGACATCGGTCATTATACTACTTTGGACATTGGTCATTATACTACTCTGGACATTGGTCATTATACTACTTTGGACATTGGTCATTATACTACTTTGGACATTGGTCATTATACTACTCTGGGCATTGGTCGTTATACTTCTATGGACATTGGGTCATTATACTACTCTGGACATTGGTCATTATACTTCTATGGACATCGGTCATTATACTACTCTGGGCATTGGTCGTTATACTTCTATGGACATTGGTTATTATACTACTATGGACATTGGTCATTATACTTCTCTGGACATTGGTCATTATACTACTTTGGACATTGGTCATTATACTACTCTGGACATTGGTTATTATACTACAATGGACATTGGTCATTATACTACTCTGGAAATCGGTCATTATACTATTCTGGACAATGGTCATTATGCTACTTTGGACATTGGTCATTATACTATTCTGGACATTGTTCATTATACTACTATGAACGTTGTTCATGATTCTACTATGGATACTGGTCATTATACTACTCTGTACATCGGTCGTTATACTACTATGGACATTAGTGATAATACTACTCTGGACATTGGTTGTTGTACTAATCTGGACAATGGTCATTATACTACTCTGGACATTGCTCAATATCCTACTCTGAACATTGGTCAGTGTACTAATCTAAACATTGGTCAATATACTAATCTGGACATTGATCAATATACTAATCTGGACATTTGTAAATAAACTATTCAGGACATTTGTCAATATACAAATATGGACATTGGTCAATATACTAATCTGGACATTGGTCAATATACTAATCTGGACATTTGTCAATATACAAATCTGGACATCGGTAAGTATACTTATATGGACATTGGTCAATATACATTGGTCAATATACTAACCTGGACAGTGTTCATTATTTTAGTTTTGAAATCGTCCGATATACTAGTCTGGATATACTGGATATACTGGTCATTATACCAGTATGGATAATGGTCATTATCAGGGTTCCCTCTGGCTTTTGAAAAGTTGTCGCCACTTTTTTTCTCCAAATTTGCAAACTTTGGGCCAATTAGGCGTCGCACGTAATTTTTAGTTAGAGACGTTTGGGTGGCATCCTATATATAACTATACTATATATAACTTATATTTTCACTTATAATTGTTACTGTAATGCATTAATAATTATTCCTGATGAAGAATACAATAAATAAAAAAAACACCATATATCTCTTTAATCAATTTATTTGAATAACATTCAATTTAGTAAGTAACAAAACATAGCATATTTCATTTACAAATGCTGTAAAATTAATATTTATTTATTATTAAGTCCATGGATCATAATAGTTTCAACAAGAAATATTTTATCAATGCACTATTAATATGTGTATTAACATCACCAATATATTTTTTCTAAATAGCCATTTAACAATGCTTAAATGTTGCTATTTTACTTATAAATATGATACCCATTAATACATAAATATACACATATAAATACAATGGCACACATTAGGTAAGGTACACTGGACAGGAAACTGAAAATATACAGAAGACATCGATTAGCAGCAATTCTATATATATTATGTTCACATAATAAAAGAATTCAAACTTCCAACAGTAATACTTTATTAGTTATGCTGCTTAATAAACTAATCCGGATACCTATCAATATGATTATCCGGAAGTGGTCAGTATGCTTCAGTGTATTTAGGGCAGTATACCAGACGTATGTTCAAAGAGGAGTCACATATACTAGTTTCAGTCAAATTACAACTGAATGTTTGTTCAAACGTGAAGACAAGTTTGCTCCAAGAAGCGGAAACTCAAAATTCAAAGTACGTTGATTGTCTTTTTGCGTTTTAAGTTGACTTTATGCATTATGTATAAAATTAAAGGACAAGGGTACTGGGTGGCTATTTAAATCGTTATAAAGACGAACCATTATCATATCGCGGTATTTCATAGTCGTCTTATTACCGCACATGAAAGAGGTGGTGTCATCCTTAATACTGCATGTTCGACCTATCGGAGGTTTCGCGATTATTACCAGCGCTTGAACATTCGCTCCTCGTTCGAAATCATCTTTATATTGGCAATATAAACTGTCGAGATAGAATCGATAATTGATTTTCCGAAATTTATTATATAATTAACCCGCTCTAAAGCGAAGTAATATGCTAATTGCGTCGCAACCTTTGACCTATATCACCTAATTTGCATACCATTACATGCACCGATATTTAACAACGTGTTTATTAGGGCAGTTTCTTTTCTAGCGCTGTTTTAATATTCCCTTCATAAGAATAGCTTTTTCATTTGGCCCCATTGTGCTCTTTAGTGATACAATGTCGAATAAATTACGCAGAAACTCTGCGCCTTTTAGCTCCTTTTTGTCTATTTCGGTATTATTGGCAACTTTTAAATTCGTTTGATAGACAGCGGTGATTTTAAATTGATCTGGATTACCATTCGTCCCTTTTTTTCTATTTCGGTATTATTGGCAACTTTTAAATTCGTTTGATAGAGAGCGGTGATTTTAAATTGATCTGGATTACCATTCGTCTTGCTAGCGTGGAGTGCCTCCTTTCAATTGAAATATAAACAGAAATGTCGATTAGCTATCACATCTAATCACCTATAGGATAGTGTAATATGCAAGTAAATACGACATGTATGAGTAAGTTCCAAAAAAACTGCACATAACGTAATGAAAGTTGAAAAAATACTTTATAAAGAGTGGTCATTGCATGCTATATATAATACTATATGCTATAGCATAATAAAGATGGTACATAATGAAATAAAAAAAATAGACATAACAGAACTGGCGTGCATACATGCGTCTCGTGTGCAACTGACTTTAGTGATGTACAATCTTTTAGCTACTCCCGATTAAGTAATAGCCAAACTTAAATCTTCAAGACATAATTTAAGATATGCACGTTATTATTTTATCTGTTGTTTTTGTCCATCTATAACCCGTCTTAAACTAGCAAAAACATATAATAATTTATTTTTTTCTATTATTTGAGTAATCCAACTAAATTTGTATCTTATAACCATTTAATATTAATTACATCCTAGAAACGTAATAAACTTTTGTCATATGTTATTTATCATTTGTTATTGAACTTTTGACCCTTTGTCCAAACTTTAAAAATATCACATTTTAGTTCACTGTTTACAATGTTCAATGGCCTATAAAACTGCTCTCAAATCATCAGTGAACATAATCAATTATTGATGTTTATTGGCTAATACAATTTCTCAAATCATAATAATCTAAAAAATTCGCCGATTATATTGTTTTCTGAATGTTGCTTAACATTCATTTTCGATACAAAGGTAGGCAATGAATGTGATTTACCTATATAATGTTTGATAACATGTTATGTTTGACACACTTTAATAAAAATAGTATTCTTTTTACTTCAGTTATGTTTTACACCAGTTTCCACATTTCTTATAAAACAGGGTCGCCTTTTTAATAATGGAATGTAATAATTATATTGCATTTATGACACTTCTTTGCACTTTGATTTTGAATTTTAATTTGTGTGCAAGTTTTCTTACATAAATGATTGTCTTATTGTTGCGATTCACATTCATACTAATAACAACCGTTGAAACAGTCAATGTACATATGAGGCGTGTCGTGGGAAAACCGGGCTTAATGCATGTGCGTAAAGTGTTGTCCCAGATTAGCCTGTGCAGTCCGAACAGGCTAATCCGGGACGACACTTTCCGCCTACTGATGATTTATGTTTAGAAGAGACTTCCATATTGGTTATGTATATCTATCAGCAGTCAATATAAGCTTCAAGAACACCAGGTGCCATATCCACAAAGCTCCTAAGGAAAATTTAGTCCTAAGTCATATTTAAGTGAACATTTTAAATAAAAATTTGTATTGTGAAAATCAGTAATTTCTATCTGAAAAATTATAAAATAAGAAACAACTGTTGATTCTTTATCATATTAAAACCATTTAAGACAAAATAAACTTTAAATGAACGAGACACAAACTTAAGGAATTTTACTATCTTAAGAAATGTACTTAATTTTTCACTAAGGAGCTTTGTGGATATGGGCCCAGGGTCCATATTCACAAAGCTCCTTAGGGAAATGTTAAGTAAATTTATTAAATTTATGAATTACCTCTTTGTTTTTTTTAAGTACAGGTATTTTGACATTAAACTGTTTAAGACTAGACAATATTGCTTGTGTGTTTAGTATTTTACCGTTTTGTAAACAGAATTCAACGGATTTCACATAGAAAACTAACATAATCTGAAATGACTATTTCAGGACAACTTAAGAGTGTTCTATACCGAACCAGACAAACATTGTCTCGCGACGTCATGGCGTCATGACGTCATTGTCTCATTGACGTCGATGAGACACAACCACATTGCACACCGGGCCCTTGTTAGTTGCTGATCATAATTAAAACTTATTTTACGAGATTTTTAAAAAAAATTGGGCAACAATGCACAATGGTCTTAATCAAAGTATTTTTTTTTCCCAAGTAATTATATGAAACTTACCAAAAGACAGGGACATTTTAACAAATCATTATAATTGAAAATGAAATACTTTCTAGAAAACATTTCGTTGAAGAACTAAATAATAGATCACGATCATAGACAGTATTCTTTATTGCTTGTAAAGAGCCTCTTATTGGAAATATCTATGTAATGAACCTCAATTTGTTCACGTTTTGCATGACATGCAATGAATACATTTATTAGCTTGAATAGATGAACATCAAGCATATTGAGTTTGTTCTTTGCCTTTAAAACGCCGTTCATTTGTCAAACTTTCGAAATTAAATATCCAGCTAACTGTTAACCTAATATCATAGTATTGCCAGCGTTTATCTTTAATTTGATGCCAAATTTATTGGTCGACTTATTGAAAATCTTCGACAGAATTTCGACAGTAATCAGCCATCAGTTCTGCTTCTTTTCTTACAATGACACTGTCGTCTTTATTTACCATTATTACCAGTTTTGCTTCCTTTCATCCTTATTCAGCAAGATGATCATCCTCGCTGAATGCGCAACAACCACGACACGCTGTCAACAGTGAAATATGACACTGCAACATATTGGAGTATAGACAAATGCACCATTTGAGAATATGACTGCTGTATCATTGCTGTCATATCCGGCGTTTAACGACGTTATTTATTCAATGTTAACTAGGCGATACCACTGCGGTAATAAAATATCGTATTATGTATCTGAATCCACACGCAAGACGCATAAAACACGTTATAATTACCTATTAATTACATAAGTGAAGCAAAAACATCGTCTGGGTGTGTTTTGTTCCATATTTAGGGGACTTCGTAGGCTTGTACTTTGGTACCTGCTGTCAAAGTTTCCTAACTTGTAAAATATGCTGAATCCGCATGCTTCACGTTTTTATAACCAAAAGGTCAAAAGCTAATCTACTCTTGACGCTTGCAGCTATAAGGTTACTGTATAGAATTTCTGCGACATCTTGTATTATGCAAAAAAACGAGTAAATGATATACTGCACCACTGTACAAAAGATTGATGTAAATTTAATTTTAAATTTAATGTATTTTTATTTTTGGAAATGTCGATTTGGTTTGGACAGTACATGAAAAAAAAATGATGGGATGGGATAGCAGAGTAGGATTCGATGCGGGAAATGGAAACGGAAATGATGGAGTAAGATGATGGAGTAAGATGATGGAGTAAGATGAGTTAGATGGGATATGATGAGACGGCATGGGAAAAGGATGACACGGTGGGATTGGATGCGGCATGACTAAATGATATAACATATAACTAAATGTTGGGATTTAATGGTATACGATGTGGTACTGATGGGAAGGCTTGTGATAGTATTTGTGATGGGTAGGGTAGAATGGGATAGTGGTGGTAGAATGGAATGATATGAATTAGGATGCCATACGCATGATTGGTACGATGCACGATAATGTGGCATGACGGAATGGGATGCGTAGGCATATTACGCTAAATGTTGGGTTTTAATGGTATACGATGTGGTAATGATGGGCGACCTATAGGATTGGATATGATGGAATGTGAATTGAGATGGTAGAATGGGATGACATGTCATAGGATGACATATGCATGATAGGATGTACAATAATGCGGTATGAAGGAATGGGGTAATAATGTGACGACCTATGGTTGCCTGGGATGCGATGAGATATGACGTTTGCATGTAACAGAATTGCAAAATTATTATGGTCCATGATGCAAAATGATGTGGTATGATGGCATGGAATAATAATGCGATGACATAGTTATGGTGGATGGGATGCGATATGATTACATACAACAGAATGGCAAATGATTGGATACGATGGTACATGATGTGATAATGCAACTGTACGAGGTATAGTTGAGTGGGATGCGATGGGATATACATGTATTGAAATGCAAAGGTTATCATGGCTGAATAGATCGATTCGGTTGATGTTTGGATGAATTGAACTCTTATGTAACATGGTAAATTGTCTTGCATTGGGATGAGTGGGATTAAGAAGTTGGATGGGATGTTCCTAAAGACTTTATGAGAAGACATTATTTGATGGAACATGTGTTGTTTTGTTGCGATGTGATGAGGTGCAATGGTTGAGCTATTATTCTGATAATTGATGCGATATGAAAAAGCATGATGATGTGGAATAGTATTGGATGAGATGCGATGGGAAGGGACAAAAGAAGGAATGTGATAAGATGTGATATTAGGAAAGAGTATGATGACATGGGATAGCAATGGATGAAATGCGATGGGATGGGACTAATGAATGAATGTGATAAGATGGTATATTAGGAAAGAGCATGCTGATATGTGATAGTATTGGATGGGATGGGATGAGACGATACGAAGGAATGTGATAAGATGGGATATTAGGAACGAGTATGATGACATGGGTTAGTATTGTGAGGTGCGATGGGATGAGACGAAATGAAGAAAAGTGATCAGATGGGATATATTTTGAAAGACTATATGGGATAGTATTGGATGGGATGGGTGATACTTAGCCATGTCATATGGTGGGATATTATGGAATATAATTGGGCTTTGGAGGTGATTGCGTATAAGAACGTAAGAAGCAATACAAGGTTTAATGTGCAATGCGAGAGACTTTTTATAGGGTTCTAAACGGTTAGGTTTAGCTGAGATGAGAATTTGGGCAAATACGTGAACGAATTGTTATATTTAACAATTCGTTCACGTATTTGCCCAAATTCTCAAATGCAAATGCAAATGATAATAAATAATAAATATTTGTTGTACATGGTATTATGTATAACGTTTATCTGACTCCAACTCGCATTCTTGTACATTTAAACGGAAGACACGGTCACAAATAAAATCTCCTACATCAGATTATGTATAAATGACGCGGAAATATAATACACATCGTTCGTTTTATTATGGATTGACGATATTTGATGTCAAGTCGTACATCATTTTAAAGGCACGAAATAGTAGACAATACAAGTGTTTATTGTAGACTGAAAAATTGCGCGATGGGTGATATTCGAATAAACTTCAGGTTTGTGTGTGAAGAACCTCTGTTGCATTTCTAAATATAAACAATATTTCATTTACCTCGCCAGGGTTTTCGCATAGTATCATATATCTATATCTCGGAAGTCATACTTATGGCCATGACATTAATGTTGTAAACAAGTGAACTGGATACATTACTTGTATGTGATCTACATCAACGCCTTATCCGATCACCAACACCGCGTTTTAAGAGCTTAATAACTGAAGAAAAAAAAACTTAAATAAGTAAATTGTATATACGATAGCTCCATTCACAATGTACGACCTTTACGTTTGTCTGTTTCATTTTATTTTGTGTTGGGGATGTTAGTCGGGGGTCTTTGGAAAAAAAAATTCAAATGCATAGTGTTTCTCCCCCATATAGAATTGCGAGAGAGTTACGGGACTGGCGCAAGATAAGAATACGCCCCTTACTAAAATTGACTTAAAGTCGCTTGGTGACGTACATGTACGAAGCGCCTACCGTGCACACTTAGAACCTCGGTTGAATATATGGGACGTGTCGTTGGACAACCGGTCTTAATGCACGTGTTTAAAGTGTCGTCCCGGATCAGCCTGTGCAGTCCGCACCGACACATCCAGGACGACACTTTCCGCCGACATTGGATTTATGTTTAGAAGAGACTTCCTTGAAACAGAAAATACATAAAAGCGGAAAGTGTCGTCCCGGATCAGCCTTGTGCATTAAGCTCGGTTTTCCCACGACAGTCCTCATTTGAAGTGAGAGAGTACCGGATCCAGCCTGTTGACCCATTTTTAATCTTAAGACTTGAGAATAAAGAGTATTCTTGAAACTGTTTCATTTTAAAACGCTGTTAATTTGCCTCTTGCTTAGTATTCACCAGCGGTAAAGTTTAGCCTTTTTAGCTCACCTACCTGGGGCCATATTCCAGAAACATCTTAAGTTTATCTTAAAATGTTTCCATTTAAGTTCCAATTTTTGTAAGGAAATATTTTTAAAACTACATATAATTTAATAAATCCAATTACAGTTAAGTAAATAGTAGTTAACAATAAGTTGATAATTAGGAAAAATTCAGCAGAATTTCATGTATACATGGAATAAAATGCTTAAGAAAAATGATGATTTTAAGGCTAAGGATAAGATTTCACTTTAGATTTTCGGGAATACGACCCCTGAGCACAACGTGCTCATGGTGAGCTTTTGTGGTAGCCTTTTGTCCCACGTCCGTCGTGAGTCGTGAATCGTTCGTCGTTCGTCGTCAACATTTACCATGTGAACACTCAAGAGGCTACATGTGTTGCCCAATCTTCATGAAACTTTCCCAAAACATTTGTTCTAATGATATCTCGGAAGAGTTCGAAACTGGGTCATGTGGGATCAAAAACTAGGTCACTAGGGCAAATTAAAGAAAAAGCTTGTGAACACTCTAGAAGTCACAATTTTTGCACAATATTCTTGAAACTTGCTCAGAACATTTGCTTCAATGATATCTCGGAGGAGTTTGAAACTAGCTCATGTCCAATCAAAAACTAGGTCACCGGACAAATTGAAAAACAAAAGCTTGTGAATACCCTAGATACCACATGTATAGCCCAATCATCATCGGAGACTTGTTCAGAACATTTGTCCAAATGATATCTGGGACAAGTTCGAAACCAGGTCACATGGGGTCAAAAACTAGATCACTAGGCGAAATTGAAAAAAGAAAGCTTGTGAACACTCTAGAGGCCACATGTTTAGTCGAATCTTCATGAAACTTGCTCAGGACAGTAGTTCCTTAACCCCTCAGGTGAGCGACCTAGGGCCATTTGGCCCTTTTGTTTTTTTAGAATGATTTGTTAATGACATAAGTGACAATGGTATCTAACATATTTGTGAACAGACGCGTGCTAAGACTTCTTGTGTCTAAGTCTATTTTTATTCTTAAGTCTATGAATGGGTTAATGAATACTGGCCCAGGTGTGCAAAGCACGTGTACTACCAGTAGATCACGATTCCACTAGAACATAATCCAAATGATCGTGTCTTGGGAAAACCGGGCTTAATGCTTCTTGAAACAGAAAATACCATAAAAGCGGAAAGTGTCGTCCTGGATTAGCCCTTGTGCGGATTGCTCAGGCTAATCCGGGACGACGCTTTACGCACATGCTAATGCTTAATAGCCAGGTTTTCCCACGACACACCTCATAATTATGTATGTATGAATTACGTGAGCGTAGATCGAACTTTAACAGACAGCGATAGCTATAATACACCGTTTTCGATGTTAATTTTCAAGATGAAATAAATAGTTTAAATTATGGTTGGATAAACATGAAATTTATTTCTTTGGAGGGTTTAAAACACCCCAAAAAGTCGTGTTCATAAATTTTAAAACGCAATCCTTTGAAGATGATTTCGTTCATTTATCACGCACTTGAACATTATTAATGATCATAACAGGACGGCAAAAACATAAATATACGGATATCAGCGGCTTTAAGGCATTATTTATTGCCAAAATAAAACTGGATCAAACCAAAATCATATAATCGATTGCGTAAAGACGCCATATTTTAACCGTCGCGTGCCAGCTGCCACTTATGCAAATCGAGCACAGAATCGGTCGACTTGATTGTATATTTTAGCGTACTTGAGCGGCGATAACCGATTCTCGAGGCGCCTCGATTTCAACCAAAAGGTACTTCAAGCCTCATATCCGAGTGCAGTGTTACGATTGGGGACCTCTGCAGTATTGAAACTCCCCTTTCGGAGTATACTGTTAATAAAATGTAAGGAACATACTAAAATACTTACCTGTTGTCGAACTGTCTGTAGCAATAGTTTCATTCCCGTGTCTTACTATGACAAAATGATGAACAGCATTTTGGATGTGCAATGTTACGATAATTTTGCGATGAAACTCCCTTTTGGAGTATACTGTACATAAAAATAAACGGAATATGCTAAAACTATGTACATGATACCGAACTGTCTGTATCGATAGTTTTAATACCGTTTCTCACTATGGCAACATATTAAACATTATTTTGAAAGTGCCGAGTTAGAACTGGAAGCATCTTCAAGGTTAGAAACCAGTAAATCCAATTCCCATAGGGTCCCATTATAAAACGGCAAACTTTCCAAACATTTTTCTAGCATTTCCTTTAATTCAGATTGTGCAAGCCTGGTATCAGTTTAAAGATCAATCTGTCCTCTTCCAAAATTTGCAATAAAAAATATATGTCATGTTACTTCTAAGAAAATGCATCTCACTTGAATGCAGGCACCGGTAGAAAACAGGGTTTCGGCAGTCATATTTCGACAAAAGCCCCATACCACAGTAAACACCCCCCAAAAGTTTACCTTTCAAGTTAGCCTCCAACGAAATGCACCAAAATGTTGCAGACACGCATATGAAAATATAAATAACCACAAAAGGCATGTCTGAGATACCTAAATGGCTTTTATGCCAGAAGAGAAGAGGAACTCTTTAGTAATAGGCACTACTTTTGAATGGACGACGGAGGGATACACAATGATTTACTGGTATCTAACCTCAATGTGAAAACTCCTCGTTTAGAGTATACCGTTTATAAAATGTACGGAATAAGCCGTACGTGGTACCGAACTGTCTGAATCAATAGTTTTAAAGTTTCATGACCGTTTCTCTCCATGGGAAAAATAAGCAGCCTTTTGAAAAAGCAATGGCATTTAAAGGGACATCGCCGTTGAAAATAATTATAAAATAAGAAAAAATAATGCTTAGATATAACTGTGGTATCATCAGGGAATGAGTGTATGCAAATTTAAACACACGATATAATTGCGACCTTACTGTTTAACGCTGTTTACATTGCGCATACAATTAAAACAAAATGTCTGAACTGCATGTAAATCAACGTTATATCTTATCTACATATATATAATTTAGACTGTAATAATTGGTCCATTGAAAGCCAAAAGAGAATATCAGCCTTCTATGCAAAAGCTCAGTCGCCCTTTTGGCCATCAATGGACGGATGTGCTCAATCAAAATAGGTTTAACTATATTTTCTTAGTAATATGCGTTTATTTCGAAATTTTGGATGGTAAGGTATCTTTAAAAAAACATCACATTCTACATGTCGAACAGTATACTTTAGCTATTTAAGGGATATAATTATACGTGTACCGTAATTCAAATGAACTAGGTTACCGTTAAGGGTGCATTGAAATATTAATTAAACCTTTTTGTAACCAAACAATTGAGTGTATTGGGACATTTCGCAATTAGCTGAACTTCGGAACCCTATGATTACCATAATTAACACCGTAATTGAATTAGTCGGTAATTAATATTAATAATTACATGTTTTTGCAGTAAAAGTACTTTTCGGCGTTGTCAAATGAATTCTTTTCAATGTACTTTAAAATAGTTATTTAAATGAAGAATACTGTAACAAAATTGTGGTGTTTTATATTCGTCCTGTGTAGTTTTCTTGCCACAGTGTCTGCACTTAGCAGTTTAAAGACAAGAACACACACACACACACAGACACACACACATGCGTTTTTTTTCCTTTTTTTGTATTTATGCCACCATGTATATAGCAGTTCAAATGACGAATTTAATGGCGCCGACCTACATTTTCGACCTTGCTGTGAAACACTTTGCATAGTCAAAATGATGTAACAAGAACAAGCTCGAATATAATACAGGAAATACTTCATATAAATTTAAGATTCTACGATCCATAAAACAGTTAAAAGTCTGGTGGTGGTTGTTGTAGTTGTTGTTGCTGTTGCTGCTCTCATTTCATGCTGATTTGCAAGTGTTGCTGTTGCGGGCAATATATCTGATGTTGTTGCTTCTACTCTTACTGATGTTATTGGAAAGGTTGTTGCTGCTCTTATTATTGGAATACTGATGCTGATGTTGCAGTCGCGTTTGTTATTTCTGGTGCTGTCGTTGCTGTTGTTGCTACTGTTGTTGCTACTAATGGTGGTGCTGGTATTAACCCTATTATTTCCGGTGCTGTTACTCCTGACGTTGCTGCAGCAGTGAGTGACGCTATTTCGGGTGCTGTTTCTGCTTATTTTGCTACTGTATTGATGATGATTGTTGATGTTGTTATTGATGGTACTGTTGTTGCTGATGATGAATTCAGTACTGATGATGATTTTGCTGCTACTGCTACAGCTGCTGCTGCTACTGCTGCAGCTGCTACAGATACTCTGTTGCTGCTGCTACTGCTACAGCTGCTACTGCTGCTGCTGCTCCTACAGATACTCTGCTGCTGCTACTGCTACTGTTGCTGCTTCTGATGCTTCTTCTGATGCTGTTGCTGCTTACTTTGTCTGCTCTGCTCACCTAAATTCACAACCAAAGCCCCCATACCACATTCTGATGCTTTTGCTGCTTACTTTGTCTGCTCTGCTCACCTAAATTCACAACCAAAGCCCCCATACCACATTCTGATGCTGTTGCTGCTTACTTTGTCTGCTCTGCTCACCTAAATTCACAACCAAAGCCCCCATACCACATTCTGCTGCTTTTGCTGCTTACTTTGTCTGCTCTGCTCACCTAAATTCACAACCAAAGCCCCCATACCACATTCTGATGCTGTTGCTGCTTACGTTGTCTGCTCTGCTCACCTAAATTCACAACCAAAGCCCCCATACCACATTCTGATGCTGTTGCTGCTTACGTTGTCTGCTCTGCTCACCTAAATTCACAACCAAAGCCCCCATACCACATTCTGATGCTGTTGCTGCTTACTTTGTCTGCTCTGCTCACCTAAATTCACAACCAAAGCCCCCATACCACATTCTGATGCTGTTGCTGCTTACTTTGTCTGCTCTGCTCACCTAAATTCACAACCAAAGCCCCCATACCACATTCTGATGCTGTTGCTGCTTACTTTGTCTGCTCTGCTCACTTAAATTCACAACCAAAGCCCCCATACCACATTCTGATGCTGTTGCTGCTTACTTTGTCTGCTCTGCTCACCTAAATTCACAACCAAAGCCCCCATACCACATTCTGATGCTGTTGCTGCTTACTTTGTCTGCTCTGCTCACCTAAATTCACAACCAAAGCCCCCATACCACATTCTGATGCTGTTGCTGCTTACTTTGTCTGCTCTGCTCACCGAAATTCACAACCAAAGCCTCCATACCACACACGCTACACAGACATTCATAAGTGGGCGTAACCGATGCACTTACACTCTAATGTGTCCATTTATCTTCCTGCTTGCGACACGCTCACTATCGTGTGGCAACCCCCCAAAAAAACGACGTGAAATTTAAAACTGTTAAATAACAGCAGTAGCAAAACATCAATTATATTACATAAACATTTATCAAATAGTTGCTTATTCACCGAAACGAGCTCGGAACGCCTACGTTTAAAAAAAAATTTCATCGCTTATTATAAAGCTGAAATTTCGATTTATTATCGAACAAAAAACATTTCAAACTATTCACGCAAAACGCGTTTACTTTATGGAAATAAAATGCATGTACGAGCGTCCACTACATCGAAATTCATTCACATTTTGTTTGCAATATATTTAAATATCATGTCGCTTTATTGGCGTTACGTGCGCTTAATTCGATCCGCAGACACTTAAATGGCAAAAGTACATTATTTTCATTACAATCGACATAAAGTTTATAATTTTATTTCATGTTTTCACGGTGGTGTACATGTACTTTGGACTTTAAGAAAATCATATATTTTCGTGACTCTTTCAAATTACATGTCGGTTTTTGGTGTTGTTTGTGCTTAATTCGATCCGCAAACACTAAATGGCAAAAGTACATTATTTTTATGACCATCGATATAAAGTTTATATTTATATTTAATGTTTTCACGGTTTCTTATATAAATATTTATGAATTCAAGAAAATCATATATTTTCGTGACTCCCTTGAGAAACAGTTTTTCTTTTCTCTGTAAATTTTCCATTTTCTATTCTCTCTTTGTGTCTTGATTAAGGGCACGAATCCAGAAACCGTTTAAGAATCTATTAAAATCAAATATACTACGCAGTGAATTCTTCCGAGATCCACCGAAATCCCGAACACGGGACCCGGTGACTTAAATTCTTCAAATTTTGTCATAAAGTAAACAATTAGATCGCCAAAATCTGGGCGAAATTGAGTGACGCGGCCTCCGTTACGAAAATGATTTAGTATTTCTTCATAAAATTTGGACAAGTGCAAATACTCCTCGACGCAAATCATAAAATAGAGATTAAAGTGCCAACGTTTGAAACTATATGAACCTCAAATAAATTTCATTTATTAAATATATCGTTGTCCGCTTTTCAATGGAGTTAAATGATAATAATGGTGACTTGATAACGAAATCAACACGTAGGAGCATCCGTAATCAATTAAAGTAAACACGTTGATACCAAAATGAGCCTAGCAGAAGTTTCGCGGTTTCGACTGTGGATAAACTTTCTAATATTGGGAGGGAAAATTACTCCAAATATTGATTCCACCCCCTGATAGTGTTGTCTTGTTTACACCGCGCGCGTGATAAATGGGCACGCGACGAACGATACCAGGGTTTCAAGTTGTCGCTTATTTTCGCGATATGGTTGATAGTTGATTAAACGCTTGTACGTGGAAGATAATGAAATTGGTTCAAGTGTCAAGCCATTCTTGCAATTTAATGCTAATGTTATAATGCGATACATCGATTCAGCCCTATTGGCAATGATAGATGCAGACCTAGGGAGAACCGGTCAGTTTAATTCTTGGTTAGGATGTGTGAAATTAATTGCAGTTGGGGGCAAAGCCTGGCCCCCTCCTGCCCCACTTCCCAGTTGTGTTTGACACAGGAGGGGGGGGGGGGGAAATACTGAAAAATTAAATTCGCAAAGGGTTATGGATAATTTAACTTTGTTTTAAATACGTTTTTGCGATTTAAGTTATTAATGATGTTCATACAATCTGTCGGGCATCATCCATGTCTGTCATTAAAATCATATGCATACAATATATTATGGCATCATACATTATGATTAATGAAGGTTCGTGCGACATACTAGCAGTCATTTTAATGGAAGTCGATCGTTAATTTGGGAAAGTAGAAAGCTTATTTGAAATATTTTAAAGTGGCTGAAGTACAACTGACATTTGCACATAAGAGCATGTGACGAGGGCTATATGGCGATATACACAAATACTGCGTATGTATTGAAAACAATGCTATGAACATTAGTGATAGTTGTAGCACACATTGGCCGAAATATGTTAGTTACTTAACGAGATTAAATAATTAACATATTGCGGTCAAAGTGTGCTAACACGTGTTTTATACCATATTTACCAATCACATCGCAATTTTCTACAATGCCGATCCCAATGGGCAGTTCCTAGACGTCACGTGATGTCTGACATGCTTGGCATGCGTGTCATTCCAAATTTGACGCTACCGCAATGTGACCACTCAGTGCAATCGTTCAGTGCAATAAGTAGCGTGCGTATAAATTACAAATAAATTTCAAATATACTGCACGCTACTTATTGCACGGTAAGCTTGCATATTATGCTCCGCCCACCATTTAGCGATCTGATATCACACTTATTGAATACCGTAAAACAAAGAAAACTCGCTGAAATTTGGTATATTTTATTAATTTATAGTAAGACAGCTGATTCAGCCTTGATTCATTCTGTGTTTAATAACAACACCAACGACGATAACAATATCAGTTGTTCCGTCAAGTATCAACAACAACCATGATAAACAGCGACAACAACAGAAAAGTCATCGTGAAAACACCAACGCCAAACCTTTGGTGTTGTCTCGGCTCCCAAAGGGGGTCGTGATTCTCATTTTACTCACTCCACGTTATGCAACAGCATCAGCGACAACAGCAGTAATGCCTTTGTCTAACCGACACATATCAGCCATAACGGCCAGCATCAGCAACAACATAAACAACAATTCCCCGTGCAGACACTAATATCATCACTTTTGTTGAATTACTGCACGTTTAAGAACAGCAAAACCAACGACATTAACACTAGCAGTTGTTTCATCGCAGACCAGCATGCGCAACATGCTCACCATCGAGTCATCATGCAAACACCAACAACAAAACTTATGTTGTTGTCTTACAATCAGGCCATGCTTCACGTTTTACCCCACCAGATCGTCTCGTCTAACGCGCGAATAACTGATGTCACCTGAACTGTACATGCATGAAGAAAGTAAGACTACTGACGCTGATTCAGATCCTAAAAGTGAACTAGGTCACTAGGCCTCGTTGGGGCGATGTACCAGACCCCAGGTACTGTTACACTGCAAAGGAAAAATGCACTCTGTAATTTGCAGGTTACGTTAAAGTGTTGGTGGTCGTCTAGGTACGAATTACAGAAATTGCCATTGAAATTATATAAGCGGCTCACAAAGTGCGAATTACATTAACTGCAATTGAAACGATATAAGCGGCTCGGCTTTCAGTCGTCAACGCCTCTGTGGGTTAAAAGAGAGAGCAAAAATTCTCGTCTGCAGGTTTGTTTTCTGGGTCTTAAAATAAATATTTATTTCTGATATTTACCTTTCAATGAAGTGCCGGAGCGTTATTCTTTGGTGACATTTGACGCTAAAGTTAATAGAAGGAAACGCGAAAACTGAAAATGATAAATTGTCGTGTTTATAGACTTAAGCGGACTTAAATTGTCGTCTGTTTATTTAATCGTGATCTATGCCAGAATGGAATTAAGTTTAAATCACCCGCAATCCTAGCATTGAAAGCAATGAGATTAACGAAATAACTGTTTCTTCTGGATTCGTTCTATTCCGAATTATATAAATACCAGCTCGATTAGGTTTCAGTGATTTTTTTTTCAAAAGCCACCAACCATGAATTGTCATTTAAATCTAAAAATTCGCCGTCGCTTTAAAGGCAGTTGCAAAATATTCGGGTCACGTGACAGTAATAAAGTATCGTGCACCAGTCCAGCTGTATGCAAATTATGAATCTATTAAGCGAACCAGTCTGAGTATTGAACTCTTGAGACGTCTCACCGGGCACGATATATGACATCATAATCTTCGCCAAGTGACCCCGGGTGAATATGAACTAAATGTTTGTCACTTTTCCCCATTCTTGCCTCCTTTTATATTTTAACTGCATTTTCATAAGAACAGAACTGTATTGAGATGAAATGAAAACAGATAACCCAAAGAAACATGCTTCTTGCAATTATCTCTCTATCATATGGAAGCTTGCACCTGGGAAAAACGGGATCCAGGCCTCGAAGACGCTTGGTTATGCATTTTAATGCATTTCATGCACGGTGCATCTGGCATCGTTCATAATAGCACAGGCGGTCGATTTCATACTCGGAAAATTGGCACCCAAAATGGACGTCATTTTATTTTCAATTAAATTTCAGAAAATGAGATTATAATTCCATACCCTAAAGAAACCCGAGGCAAATGACGAAGTGTACGCCGGATGCAGTTTTGATCTTTATTTTAGGTCATCTATTTCTGAAGAGTCTTTAATTTCCATATTCAAAAAAGGACGCTAATTTAAAATACATGTATGAATACAAGTGTTATGCATTTGTCTTGCAATTGCCTGTCATATAATTATAGTTCTTTTTGATTGTGGTATTCTTGATATTTGAAAGGAATATGGCTCGTAAACGTAAATTGGGTTTTATTTTACAAGTACGGCGTTTTCGATATTATGATATTAACGCGAATTTTACACGTGTCAACTTACAATTTAGTAGATTATTGAAGAAACATTCTTATATGATACTCGGTAATTTTTCTATAGACAAAGAACAAAATTATCGTTGTTAAACTACCCAATAAACAACGCAAACAGATGTTCCGATTCTGAGCGGAGAATAATAAAAAGTAGTTCCAGCCACAATTGCAAAAATATATGACAAATCATGTTATAATCGAAAAAAATTCGTAATATTGTTGCTTATCGGCAACTCTGTGTCGTTCTGATGCGTGGCTATTAAACAACTCGAGCTAACGCCCTCGTGGTTTAATTCATACGCATCTGAACTCCAAATCGTTGTTTTAGGCCGATAAACAACGATAAATCGAAAATTATTTCTTAAATGAATTACGAAAAACGGTTTAGTCAGTAACGTTACGAGTTTCATCGCCAACAAAGATCGGTAGGGAAAAGCGGTAAAGAGTTAATGTATACAATCCATTTTAATTCCCATAATGCAATATCTGGGTTACATGTATCTATGGAAACATTTGCTTAAAAAGGGTCATTTTCCCAAACTACTTGTAAGGGTAGCATAATGCATCTTTCTTTCTTTCTTGGTGATTTTAAACAATTTAAATAAACAAATAAATTCTGAGTATATACACCTAATTTATAGTACAAATTTAAAAATAAGATGTTATTTGGAAATCTTTGAATACACGAGCATGCATGCGACCCGTTACAAAAGGTCTGAGTTCCATATATAACCATGTACGTTTAGATCTTATATTTGACTTTTGGTCGCATTAAGTTTTAAAGTCCACTTACGCGCTTGATAAGGAAATTAATAAATGAATGAAAATTGTTTCAGACTCACGGATTTGCGTTTTATCACATTTGTATCAATTATGCGTTTTATCACTTTTATATCAATTAAATGGACGCATTTTAACTGATTTACTCATTTAAAAAAAACGAAAGTAAAATGTGTTTTTTTAAAAGATATAGATGACAAGATGAAAAATGTACCAACAGCTCTAACTAGAAAATTACTTGTACTGTACAGGTACATATACATATACAGCGACCCCGTGGACTTTTCAGCGATTCCCAAATAAGTTGATGGTTTGGTCGATAAATGATGAAATATATACCGATAAAATATGCATACAATGTAATATATCATAGTTAATTTCACTTCAATTAAGAAATAATTTTTGATTTATCGTTGTTTATCAGCCAATAAGCAACGATTTGGATATCTGTGGCGTAGGAATTAAACCATGAGGGCATTAGCCCGATTTGTTTAATAGCCACCCATCAGAACGACGAAGAGTTGTTTATTGGCCGATGTCCAAACATTAACTCATCAGCTTGGTCTTCTAGTTGTCAAGACAATACAAAGCTGTATCATTACGTTCACTTTAAGCATTCTTGTGAATGTGAACATTATGTTGTTGAAATAGATAATAGTAAACATATGAGTTGCCTATCGTCTTTTAGAAGCTCCTGTCATAACTTAATGATTGAGACTGGCAGATATAACAATATTCCCAGAGAATTAAGAACATACATGTATTGTGAAACACTTATTGAAGACGACTTCCACTTTGTTATGGCATGTCCACTATATTCTGATATTCGAAATCAATATATTCCTAGTAGATATCTAGTTAATAGCAATTTGATTGATTTCTATAACCTTATGGGATCTAAACATTCAACGGTAGTCAGAAATTTAGCTTAGTATTTATATTGTGCATTCAGAAAAAGAGATGAATTTGTACTACACTTTTCATGAAATATATTTTCATTCTGCAGCCCCGTTAAATTCTTT
The DNA here is from genome assembly GCA_027627225.1 of Congeria kusceri. Lineage (NCBI taxonomy): Eukaryota > Metazoa > Mollusca > Bivalvia > Myida > Dreissenidae > Congeria > Congeria kusceri. Next base: position 81,628,374 of record CM051024.1, read on the forward strand.
ACATTGATCTTTCAAAACATTATTTGCTTTGCGTTTATTATTTATTTTTGATTTTTTTCAAACAATGTATATGTTGTTCTATATGTTGCTGTTCTCTGATAGCACCTATTGTTTTCGTTTTCTGAAATAGGTGCTATTCCAAAGGGAACACATATGTTTTGTTTTAACTATGTACAGTTTGCTGTTGTTGTTCTTTAAATGCATCTATTTTTTCGCTTTCACTAATAGGCGCTAGGGGAACACATTTATTCTTTAAATGTTTATCTTTTGCAACTACGTGTATATTTATACCTCCGCGTGTATATTTATACTTCTACAACCATTTTTGTTCATAATAACGCAAAACGATTTTTAGTATGGTAATGAAATTATGAAAAGACAGTATCATATATCTTGACATAATACAATTTATTTAATCATAAATGTATTAACAAGTGAAGTAAATATTTTCGTAATATAAGTATATCGTTTATATTATGTTAAAAAGATTTGTTTTGAACAGTATAATGCTTAATTTCTTTACTATTGTATTGAGATTTTGTTGTCCCGACTCCTGTTCCATGCATGTACATTTGTTTTTTCTCACTTTGTTTACCAGTTAAGGCATATACGTCATATTACTATTTATTCATATAATTACAATCACTAGTATCATTATAATCGTAATCATCATCAACATCATCGTTATTATTAGTATCCATATCATTACCTTTATAATTATCGCCACAAACGTATTATGTTGTTTTAGTATGCACTTTTATCACCGACTGCACATGTATAAATTTGTTGAACATTTTGTGTATGGGTCGGTGGCCTTGTATACCACAATAAAGATTGAATTGAATGCGAAATTTATTTCGATTTTAACATAATTTGACATATATTTTTGCAATTGTAATTGGAACTACTTTTTACTATGCTCCGCTCAGAATCGGAACTTCTTTCTGCGTTTTTTTTTCGGTAGTTTAACAACAATAATTTTGTTATTTGTCCGTAGAAAAATTAGTGAGTATCATGTTAGAATCAAGATTTTACTACGGTGTTTCATTCAAATGCAACTACTTATATAGCACAGGTCATTTTCTAGTAAATATTTGTAAGGTCACTTCAACAAGTTCAACGGAGAACGAGCATCTTCAACGACCAGACAAGATAACGCGACATGCCTTCGTTGCGGATTAAAATGTTTTGATTATTTTTCTAATCCACTTCACCTAAGATTAAGCTGGTCAGTTGATAACTAATAATTCACTGACCACTGGCCTGACATGCTGACATGTCCCAGTTTGCGCTGACCTCTAAAAAAATTTACTATGTAATTATAATGTATAAATATTTCGTATTTAATAATTGTAGCCCACTTTAACAGAATATGTTAGTTATTTAACGAGCCAACAGGGCGAGATTAAATAATTAACATATTGAGGTCAAAGGGTGCTGCAAGTGTTTTAAATCATATTCACCAATCACATTGCAACTTTCTACGATGCCGATCTAATACGTCACGTGATGTCTGACAGGCTTGGCATGCGTGTCATTTCCAAATTAAGCACCGTCGCAATGTTTCCACTCAGTGCAATCGTTCAGTGCAATAAGTAACGTGCATATAAATTACAACTAAATTTCAATACACTGCACGTTACTTATTGCACACTAAGCTTGCATATAAGGATCCTCCCACCATTTACCGATCTGATATCATAGTTATCGAATACTGCAAAGCAATGAAAACTCTCTGAAATATGGTATAAGTCTAATTATAAAATGGTTGCTTCAAGTTTTTTAAAAGCCAATAATTATGTTTCTGCCGAGTGCCACACATTCTGCCATGACAGTTTCTTCTCTTCAGTTCACAATATATGCATTACCCGGGCCCGTATTCACTAACCGATTCCGAGCCTTAAGACTAAAGAACAAATTATATTCTTAAATTGTTCTGTTCGAAAAAAGGCTGTTAATTTAAATATTACTTAATATACACCGACGCTAATTTTACCATTCCTTATTTAGAATGATTTCTTAACGACATAAGCAACATTAATATCCGGTATATTTTTCAAGTGCACAAGTATTATTTCTTCAGTCTAAGTCTATTCTTTATTCTTAAGTCTAAGAATGGGTTGGTGAAAATGGGTCGTGGCAACAACATGCGAATTAACGGTTACTGCGAACGAGTCACAACATTTGCAGCAGTTATATTTGTCTTTGTGGCTACAGCGTCTGCATAGAAGGGAGCTGCATTTGAGACCTCAAATATGTGCACTGGTGGTTAGAACCCTTTTGACCTTAAAATTTGCAATAGCGATGATTGCATTTGAAACAGAGACTTTGCAATAGCTTAAGCATATTTATGGTAACAATACATCCATGACGATTGCTGCCTTTGCGACCACAACATTTGCAATGACGTTTGCTGCCTTTGTGACCACAACATTTGCAATAACCTTTGCTGCCGTTGAGACTTCAACATTTTCAATAATGGTTGCTGCATTTTTGGCCACAACATGTGGAATGGCGTTTGCTGCCTGCGTAACCACAACATGTGCAATGATGATTGCTGCCTGCGTGACCACAACATGTGCAATGATGAGTGCTGCCTGCGTGACCACAACATGTGCAATGATGATTGCTGCCAGTGTGACCACAACATACCAATGCTGGTTGCTGACCATGTGACAACAACCTATGCAATTATGGTCGCTGCTCTTGTGACAACAACTTTTGCAATGATGGTTGCTGCCTTTGTGTTCCCGACGTTTGCGATGATAGTTGCTGTATTTATTACCTCAACATTTGCAATTTCTTTTTCAGTGGGACCACACCATTTGCATTAACGATTGCTGTTGATGCGACCACGAAGTGTGCAATGATACTACCATGGTGACCTGCAATACCGACAATTGTATTTGGTACCACAACATTTGAGCTGGTGTTTTGCCATACATTTTGCAGTACATTTGCAATTGCGGCAGCTGCCTCTGAGACCGCAACATTGCCGTGATTTGCACAGAATTTTCAAAAACGGTGGCTGACTGATTATATTTGTACAATCGATTGTACTTTAACGCGTTTAATTAAAATGTGATAAGTACGCCAATTTTCGATTATATTGAAAGGATCTATTAAATATATTCATTAAGCTTTATTTAATCCGCATTCCACGTTAACATTTGGTTGACTTTCTATTCAGTTATATGAACCACCCACTCTAATTCTACGCCTAGGTAATTAAAAGCAGTTATGTTTTTGATAAAATACATGGAGTACAATTTGATATCAAGAGAATTTGAAAAGGGAAGAAGATTCCTTTGTAGGGAAACATTACACCAAAGTAAGGAAATCTATTCGTATTACAATATTGAAATAAATACGGACAAAGACAACAAGAGTTCGTACATAAAAACCTATTTAAACCTATTAAATGATTAACGATCTATGGGTTAATCTAAAATAGTAATATGTGAAGCTTTTAAGTAAATATCACTTATGATAAATTACAGGTGGCACTACATTTATCATTATGCGGAATACAATGAGTATTAAGTCAAACACGACTTAGTAACGATGATTAATAGATTTATTGCGATTAAATCATGCATACTTGAATTTTATGATATTCAACTTTAAATATGCATTTTTCCATACTTCCATACATTTTTTTTTATGATATTCAACTTCAAATATGCATTTTTCAACTATTATAGAGTTTATTAAAAACGCAGACCGTTGCACGCGCTAGGCGCGTGGCTGACTGCGGTTGTCGTCTGCACCTGATTTTCTCGCTCGGCTGTCGAAAGGTAAACAGAGCGAATCGTTTAACTTTTTAGGCTTTATAGGTGCAGTTTCAAAGTTTTGGGTTGATTTTGGCTGTGAAAAATAATTTGTCCTTACTTACCTTTTTTTTATTTTAAAATATATTTATTATTTATTTTTCAAGGCATAAAAAGCACATTGCCTGTGAAAACTTATTTTTTTTTACGAATATTACCTTTTTTATGAAGAGACATTTGCTACCTGGTACCCTTTCAATTTTTTACGCAAAAAGGCATAATAAATATCAAAATAATTATGTTTTACAACCAAAACAGCATAACAGACGAAAAGTTTCGATTGATTCTACAAATTATTGTCTTAAAAATTCCATTTTAGCCGGAAATGTTTTTACAACCCCAAACTGTGAATGTGTCCCTTTAAAGTAAATCGTCGCGAATGCGTAGACTTTGTGTAAGTTAAATGATAAATTGTCAAATAAATCCATGGAATCTGCATTTTGGGGCGTTTTATATCACGTTAATTAAAGAGTACATGATCCATGGTGGATGTCGCAATAAAAGCATCTAGTAGATTTACTGTAATTAATAGCGTGTACAGATTTTTGATGTTTAGTTGAATTAAAGTAACGTCCATGCAGCCATGTGCCTATTATTACCTCATGTGCATGCGTAACAAAATGGTTAATGTTATTTCTTTTTCATTCCGTAGTGGTGTATGTTACAAAAATTAATAAAAACGTGAAAGATTTTTTATTTTTAAAATCAGCCAACGTGGCCTGCATGAATTACATTTATTCGGGCAATCAAATTGTGTCTGTAGTAAATTTTTATCGAGTTCACCGGGATCCTCAATCATATTGCCGTCGCCTCCAGAAGGCTTGCTAGTTTGGGGTACGGGGAATAGTGCAAGATAAAGGAGACGTTCCAGAGGCGACCCTGGGTCTTAAAGTGCCCGGAGTGTAGCACCTAGTACTCTGCACCTCGGTTTAACGTCACATGCGCGAATTACGCGACGAACAGGGTTCAGGACCGACGTGATTTTCTGTAGTGTGTAATCTTAAAATCCGGGTATTTGTAAGAGTATAATGTAATACTACCATACACGTGATATCATTAGAAAGATGGTGATATGCGACACAAAATGATATCTTTTTTCTTAGTACTTGTAAAAAGTATTAAAATAGGCTTGCGTGTTTACAGCCCCATGTCGCTAGTTATGACGTGTAACGCGTAACATAAATCGGTGGGTCATTGTAGCAAAACCGTGATATTTGAGCTAGTTATTTTCCGATTTTTATAAATTCAAACTATGACAGTCACTAATGCTTGACAAATACAGTCGTAGTTGTATTTTATGCCATATACGAAAAATACAAAACAAAAAGGCCACGAAAAAGGAAGACGGTCATTATGAAACGCTCCGCGAGTTCAACACCCCGTACGTGTTTGTTTTTATCATATATCAATCAAATATTTGCAATTGTTTTGCCCTTTTTACAGGTGTATACGCTGTAATCACACGTGTTATAAAGCAATCAATGTACAAAGCCCGAAAGCTTATTTCCGATGGTCTCCTATCAACCGTTTTACTCAGCGACTGTGTTAAGCATTTGCAAAAATTAGTAAACAGATGAAAAGTAGTTTTATTAGTAAAACGGAACCATGGACAATTTTTAGTCCGTGTCCTATGTGATTGTGTCTCTTGTGGGACAAACTTGAACTCTCCCTACGTTGGGATTGAACTTCTAACCTTTTAAGAAGGACACCATATCCATTTCAATAGTGCGATCTTAATTATTACCATTATATTTCAAGTCACGAATCCTTGGCTGAATGTGTTACGATCTCAATAATAGTTCATGATCTAGAAATATGTAGTCCGGGCAACCACAGTATCTTGAACTAGGAAATGTTGTCCGGGCAACTAGAATATCTTGGGCTAGAAAATCTGGTCCGGGCAACTAGAACATCTAGAGCTAGAAAATGTTGTCCGGGCAACTAGAATATCTAGAGCTAGCAAATGTTGTATGGGCAATTAGAACATCTTGGACTAGAAAATGTTGTCCGGACAATTAGAGTTATAAAATGTTGTCCAACAACCGGAATATCTAGTCACGTTAACAATAGAGATGTATATTTCAATATACTGTATGTTGTTCTTATAAATCTCGAACAAATATGCGTATCTAAAAGTATCGATATAATGTCTCTAAGGAATAAATTTACATATAGAAACAGTCCATTACTGCATTGAACAGGACGAAATTGATTCACGCGTTATTTAAATAATTATATTATTATTATGGTATTGTGTATTATATTCACATACAATACGATTTTAAATTAATGCATAACATTTCGTTTTCAAGTCAAATTTTATTTCCTGTGAAAAATATGTTACCACGTCGAATTTTTTTAATCTTCACAAAATAATTACAAGCTGTAACAATTCTAAATTTTGAACAAACCTCTCTATTTTTCTTTAAGAAAAACAGTTTATTCCATATTATAAAAAAGTAATAATAATTGCCATTTTGCAAAATGTCAGTGGCAAGTTTAAACACCGCGATGCGCGCGCACGCCACGTGCGACGATGGCCAATGGCACGTATAGAGGAGAATAGAGGCTTGACATTTATTGGCAATATCGCTGCAAAAACGAGTCGTCTGCCTGAAGTTTGCTTAAAAGAAATGTAAACAACGTTTTGTCATGAAAACTATCTCAGTCGCGGGTTCGTGGTTTCTCGAAAATTGAAGGTGCAAGCACACGCATGGCACGCGCTAATCCTTCACTACTTAAAGGTTCTTTTTTACAAAGTGCAAATCACTTTTTTTCAATTTTAAATTAATTTTGTCTGCTTCTTTTTATTGCAACAGCAGCTGATCATATACGACAGTAATGACTACTACTACTCCTTCTCCTCCTCCTCCTCCTCCTACTACTACTACTACTACTTCTACTACTCCTACTCTTCCTCCTCCTCCTCCTACTCCTACTACTACTACTTCTACTCTTCCTCTTGCTCCTCCTCCGCCTCCTCCTCCGACTACTACTACT